>JACEHZ010000130.1:0-328370 GCA_017893485.1 Hemerocallis citrina | reverse complement strand
GGATCGCATGCGTTCCATCAGTTGCAACGCCGAGGGAGCCCCCTCTGCTCGCCGACCCCTCGAGGAAGATGTCGAAACACCCAACATAGTCCTATAGCGGTGTATCTCCATCTCCTTCTCCACTATCACGTCGCGCAGTAGCTTCTCAGAGGAAGGCCTCTGCACCGAGGAACTTGACATGGTATATCCAAGACCAACGCCCCCGAGCTCCCGATCCACCATCGCCCTCCTCAGCCGGCTCGCCTCCTCACTTAGGGCTTCAGACTTGTTCCGGTAATAATGGAAGGCCGCATCAGTGTCGCGAGCCCTCTTTCGATACCGAACCAAAGTGGCCTCTAAGGCCTCAACCTTGCCCCGAAGCCACGCCACGTCGGAACGAAGGGGGTCCACCTCAGGAAGGGGAGCCGTAACCTACAAGAGAACCAGCCCACTCAAGACATATAAGCTAAGAGGTTCGGAAATTCTTCGAAGTTGGAACACTTGGCCAGCCAAAAAACTCTCTTTTTATAAATTCAGTTTCTCCATACAAAAAATGCGGTGGCCAGTCCGCAGAAGGCAAATACAATCGAGAGAAGGTAAAAGAAGGACAAAAATTATACAGCTTGTTTTCCCACCTCAATGTCAGCCGGATCCACAGGGGGGTCGGCAACCGGATTATCATCGGACCCTTGTCCGCCAGGGGTCTTCGGTGTCCCCTCAATCTCCATATCATACTCGAAGTTGGACAGGTCAATAGTCGGATAAAAGTGCCTCACATGGCTGAGGGCCTTTGCATAACTGCTATCCTGGGCTTTGATCACCAGGATCTGACACGACTCAGTCACCTCTTTCTTCTCCTTCTCCGACATCTCCTCCTGAGCCACCCTCGCCTTCGCCCATTCCTCCTTCTCCCTGTCAAAAGCCGCCTTCGTTTTCGCCTCCTTCTTACGAGAGACTTCGAGCTCTCCCTTCAATTCCGTCACCTCCTGCTCGGCCTTGTCAGCCCGGTCTCGCTCTCGCTGCAACTCCGCCTCGTAGAGGCCCCTCACATGGGCCCCCTGCACGGTCGCCTGCCATAGCCAGACACTACTAAGAAATCTTTCTTAACGACATAACCTGAAAGCTAGGGGGTTCGATTGACTTACCAGCACAGTGGCCTGCGCAAGATGCACGTACGCCTCGTCCAGGGTCTGGGACTTCATATCCGAACGGTCCCGAGGGGTCGCCAGCTTATCTGCAACCTCCACGGCCTGGCGCCCCCGGACCAGGCAATCACCCTCGCGGATCGACCAGTTCGGCGCCCACCTTCGCCGAAGTCTCTCCTCTAGTCCGGGATCCACCAGGGGACCCTTCCCCTTATCAAGGTCGGCGGCCGTACCCTGATCCGGACCCCCCTGGACCACCGCGTCCCCACCCGTCTCCGACCGAGTCCTTTTCATCCTCGGCTGAATGGGGGCCTCGGAGACCACCTGGGACAACTCGGTCGTCTTCGCCACTACATCCTTCTTCTCGGCCTTCTTCTTCTTCATGGCGAGCCTCAGCGCCTTAATCGATTCTTCATCCATTTCTGTAAAAAGATCCATTAAGAACAAATGAGCAAGAAAGTACAAGAAGAGCGAGAGGAAAGAAACAACCACGTACGAGGCACGGCCGGGCTAGGGCTCAGTCCGACGCTCGCCAGATGGGCCTCCGTCACCTTCCCCCAATTGATGCTATACGACAGACGGAGACGCTCAACGAATCTCCACTCCTCCGCCGTCAAGTCCCCCGGCCCCGGTGCTGCGTAGCTCGGCTTAGAATGGTTCCACCGAGTGGGGATAGCCCAAGGATCCTCACTCCGGATCACCAGATACTTTTTCTTCCAAAACTTGATGGAATCTGGATGACCGTGGACAACCTTCGCCCTACCTCGAGGCGAGATATAGTATACTCCCTCTGCCGATGAGCCGATCATCAACATCGCTCGGAACGCACTCAGCCGCAGGGGTACCCTCTGCTCCTCGCACAACAGCACGAAGCAGATGATCTGCTTCCAGGAGTTCGGTCCAAACTGCATTGGCGCCAGGGACGACCAATTTAACACCTCCCGAACGAATGGATGGATGGGCAGCCTCAGGCCGGAGATAAAGGCGTCCACAGGGAAGATACAATACCTATCCGGCAGGGGGTCGGTCGGCCGAAGAGTAGAATTCGGCAGCATAAGCTCATAACTGGGCCCTATGTAGTAGGCCAAATGCAGAGCCCCCAAGTCGCTTGCCTCCAGAACGGTCGGGGATGCGTCCACCTTCAACCTCTTCCGACTTGACGACGACGGCTGGACCCCCGAGGACTCCTTATCTGAGAGATCGTCGGGGTAGCGACGGAAAGACTGGGGTTGTGCAGACGACCCTATCACCGAGTCGCTCGGGCCGCCAATCCTCGATCCCTTCTTCTTCGGAGCCCTCCTCCTCTTGGTCCGTTCCGGCGAAGGTGTAGACAAACGCCCCAGAACGGGCGGATTCCGAGACCCTGCGGAGCCATCTCCCCCGGAACCACCCTCCTCTCCGGAAGCCAACCCTAGGGTCCGGACTTCGTCTGAACTACCGCCCCCCTCCTCAGAGTCGCTGCTTTCCACCACGAAATGCCTCCGAGATCGCAATGGCTTCACATTGTGTACAACCTCCTCCTCGCCTACCGGCCCCTCCCCCGAGGTCGGTTTCGAGACAGGCCTCACTCCCCCCCCAGAGGTCGACGCCGACGAGCCGGACTGAGCCCTATCCATCTGTGCCTAAGCTAAACGGGGTTACCAACTAACCTGGGATCACCTCGGAAGAACGACCTTGCTGCAGGAAATTGAAGGGACGAACGCTGAAGAGTTGAAGGGTTTTTTTTGAAAAGTAAGGAGCAAGAAAGAAATGGGCGATGGGAGGAGAGGGGGGAACCTTTATAGGGGATAGGAACGACTCCTCGATTTTCGCAGTCACTATTCACCGATTGACGTGCAACTGCCGCCTAGGAAATCACGCCACGTCCTCGAAACATGTGCTGCTGACATCACCCAGTGCCAGACTGGCCGCTCGGTACGGGGGTCGGTTCGGGAAAAATAACGGCTCGCCTTCGCCGGCACTAAAGTACTCTTCTTCGGAAGATCCACCGACTCGCCTTCACCCTTACCGACCCGTAATCCCTCGCCAGCTCGAGGTCCGGTCTGGCACCAGGGTACTCTTCTTCGGAAGATCCACCGGCTGGCCATCACCCTTACCAGCCCGTAATTCCCCCTCGTCTCGAGGTTCGGCCTGGCACCAGGGTACTCTTCTCAGGAAGAAACAACGGCTCGCCTTCACCCTTACCGACCCATAATCCCTTGCCAGCTCGAGGTCCGGTCTGGCACCCGGGTACTCTTCTTCGGAAGATCCACCGGCTGGCCATCACCCTTACCAGCCCGTAATTCCCCCTCGTCTCGAGGTTCGGCCTGGCACCAGGGTACTCTTCTCAGGAAGAAACAACGGCTCGCCTTCACCCTTACCGACCCATAATCCCTCGCCAGCTCGAGGTCCGGTCTGGCACCCGGGTACTCTTCTTCGGAAGATCCACCGGCTGGCCATCACCCTTACCAGCCCGTAATTCCCCCTCGTCTCGAGGTTCGGTCTGGCACCCGGGTACTCTTCTCAGGAAGAAACAACGGCTCGCCTTCACCCTTACCGACCCATAATCCCTCGCCAGCTCGAGGTCCGGTCTGGCACCTGGGTACTCTTCTTCGGAAGATCCACCGGCTGGCCATCACCCTTACCAGCCCATAATTCCCCCTCATCTCGAGGTTCGGTCTGGCACCCGGGTACTCTTCTCAGGAAGAAACAACGGCTCGCCTTCACCCTTACCGACCCATAATCCCTCGCCAGCTCGAGGTCCGGTCTGGCACCTGGGTACTCTTCTTCGGAAGATCCACCGGCTGGCCATCACCCTTACCAGCCCATAATTCCCCCTCATCTCGAGGTTCGGTCTGGCACCCGGGTACTCTTCTCAGGAAGAAACAACGGCTCGCCATCACCATTGTCGACACATAATCCCTCGACCTCTCGAGGTTCTGTCGAACACTAGGGTACTCTTCTTCGGAAGATACAACGGTCCGCCATCGCCTTCACCTGCACGTAAACCCTCGACTAGCTCGAGGTCCTATCCAAGCCTCAGGGCAGCACCTCCAGGAAGGCCTTGTGATTCGCCCCCCCATTTTTTCTACAACCATAAGCACTCCTCCACGGCTAGCTCCCGCACCCCCCGCAGGAGTGGGGGGCTTGTGTGACAGGGTAAAAATGGCATGAGGCCCAACCAGGGCCCAATACAATTCCCACTCAGAAAGGTAAAGATAGCGACCTGGTTCGGCTCCGAACCACTTCAGGGTCGGCGCCGAACCTCGTGTTTGCCCTCACGGTACTGGCCTCCTCGTACCGACGAGCCTCAGTAGCCCTCGGAGTCCGATCCGGGACAGTCCCACAGGCCGTCCCCCCTCTCTGGCGGAGCGGAAGGATGACCTGGCGCAGCCTAGGCCCTCCGATCCCCCCCAGAAGCACAGGAGGCCCACGATGGGCCACGTCAGCTCCTTATACCACCAAGGGTTTCGCCACGTCAGCCCTATACCACTCCTGGTATTGCCACGTCCGCCCTAAACCCCCTGGGCCTTCTGCCACGTCAGGCCCACGGGCTTTCGGATCCAGACCCGGCCCCCAAGTGGAACCAAACCCGGTTGGGATTCTCTATAAATACTAGACCCACACCCACCTTTTGAGGTAATGAATCTTTTGCCACTTAAATATACCTAGTTATTGCTACTTTCTCACAGAGATTGACTAGAGCGTCGGAGGGTCCGCCACCGGGATAAACCCCGGTGTTTCAGGACTATCTGCAGGTACACAAGACCTCGGATCCGACCCTTCCGATCCGAGCCCAGCCTTCAACATCTTTCCGAGCTCATCGTAGGTCCCAGAAGGTCAACCGAAGGTCGGCAGATGAGCGGCATTCTCCTTCAATACAAATTGAGTCCGAACTCACACCTGGTGCATCCACACGTCTCCCAGAAATAAACAGCATCAGTGCCGAACTCAAGCCCGTAAAACGGTCGGTGGCAAGAACGCTCGGCAGCGGGTGCCGAACTCCAATTTTCCCTGCAGAGTTCTTCTTGACATTCCCGGTGCTACGGAGGTCGGCTCGGGGCGTGCGACCCCTTGTTTCGAAGCTAATTCGAAGATCTACAACTTCTCTTTAGGAGTGAGATGAAGATTCACCCTCTTTCATGGTCAAAATAGCCCCGCAACATCCTTGTCTTCATGAAGTTGGGGAGTGTTTTGGTTTTGGGGATTTTTGAAGAGGAGCTACACTCCTAGGGGCGGAGAAGATGTGCTGGAAAGACCCACGTAAGAGCCGTGGGAAGACCCATCCTTTGAGGTGAGCAGAGCGAAGAGCTCGGTTCTGGGAGGGAGTCGTTTGTGAGACGAGTGTAAGGGGGAACTCTAGGAGAGAGTTGTGCTCCGAACTCGTCGAGAAGAGCTCCGCTTTGGAGGCGAGCGGAGTGAAGAGCCCGGCTCTGGGAGAGAGCCATTTGTGAGATGAGTGTAAGGGGGAACTCTAGGGGAGAGTTGGGCTCCGAACTCGTCGAGAAGAGCTCCGCTTTGGAGGCGAGCGGAGTGAAGAGCTCGGCTCTGGGAGAGAGCCATTTGGATGGTGCCGAACTGAAGCCCGTAATACGGTCGGTGGCACGAACGCTCGGCGGATGGTGCCGAACTCAAGCCCGTAATACGATCGGTGGCACGAACGCTCGGCGGATGGTGCCGAACTCAAATTTTTCCCCCATAACGAGGTCGGTGTCAAGAACGCTCGGCAGTGGGTGCCGAACTCAATTGGTGCCGAACTCAACTGGTGCCGAACTCAAGCCCGTAAAACGGTCGGTGGCAAGAACGCTCGGCAGGGGTGCCGAACTCAACTGTTGCCGAACTCAAGCCCGTAAAACGGTCGGTGGCAAGAACGCTCGGCAGCGGGTGCCGAACTCAAGCCCGTAAAACGGTCGGTGGCAAGAACGCTCGGCAGCGGGTGCCGAACTCCAATTTTCCCTGCAGAGTTCTTCTTGATTTTCCCGGTGCTACGGAGGTCGGCTCGGGGCGTGCGACCCCTTGTTTCGAAGCTAACTCGACGATCTACGACTTCTCTTTAGGAGTGAGACGAAGATTCACCCTCCTTCATGGTCAAAATAGCCCCGCAACATTCTTGTCTTCATGAAGTTGAGGAGTATTTTGGCTTTTTGCTTGGGATCGGCGGCAACTTTGTTGGAGAAGAATGGGAGGAGAGAGAGAGTTTGGGTTTGGATCCTTAACGGGTCTGAACCCGACCCTATAGCCCCCCTCTTCTTTTTGTGTTGTTTGTTTGGTTGCTTGTATATGAGAGCGTTCGGCGAAGGGGTGTCGAGGTCCGATTTTTCCCCCGTAACGAGGTCGGTTCTGAGAACGCTCGGCAGCTGGTGCCGAACTTGATTTTCCCCCCGTAACGAGGTCGGTTCCACGAACGCTCGGCAGTGGGTGCCGAACTTGATTTTTCCCCCGTAACGAGGTCGGTTCCACGAACGCTCGGCAGTGGGTGCCGAACTTGATTTTTCCCCCGTAACGAGGTCGGTGTCACGAACGCTCGGCAGTGGGTGCCGAACTTGATTTTTCCCCCGTAACGGGGTCGGTTCCACGAACGCTCGGCAGTGGGTGCCGAACTGGAATTTTCCCCCGTAACGGGGTCGGTTCCACGAACGCTCGGCAGTAGGTGCCGAACTGGAATTTTTCCCCATAACGAGGTCGGTGCCACGAACGCTCGGCAGCTGGTGTGGAGCTTGATTTTTTCCCCCGTAACAGGGTCGGTTCCACGAACGCTCGGCAGTAGGTGCCGAACTGGAATTTTTTCCTGCAGAGTTCTTCTCGATGTTCCCGGTGCTACGGAGGTCGGCTCGGGGCGTGCGACCCCTTGTTTCGAAGCTAATTCGAAGATCTACAACTTCTCTTTAGGAGTGAGACGAAGATTCACCCTCCTTCATGGTCAAAATAGCCCCGCAACATCCTTGTCTTCATGAAGTTGAGGAGTGTTTTGGTTGTGGGGCTTTTGGAAGAGGAGCTCCACTCCTAGGGGCGGAGAAGCTGTGCTGGGAAAACTCTTATGCCAGGAAGACCCTTGTAAGAGCTGTGGGAAGACCCATCCTTTGAGGTGAGCAAAACGAAGAGCTTGGCTTTAGGAGAGAGCCATTTGGAAGACAAGTTTGAGGAGCAACTCTAGGAGAGAGTTGTGAGCTCCGATCTTATTGAGAAGAGGTCTGCTTCGGAGGCGAGCGGAGCAAAGAGCTCGGATTTTGGAGGCGAGCGGAGTGAAGAGCTCGGCTCTAGGAGAGCCATCTTGACGAGGAGTTTGAGGAGCAACTCTAGGAGAGAGTTTTAGCTCCGAATTCGTTGGAGAAGAGCTCCGCTTTGGAGGCGAGCGGAGTGAAGAGCTCGGCTCTAGGAGAGCCATCTGGACGAGGAGTTTGAGGAGCAACTCTAGGAGAGAGTTTTAGCTCCGAATTCGTTGGAGAAGAGCTCCGCTTTGGAGGCGAGCGGAGGGGAGAGCTCGATTTGTAGAAGAGCCATCTGGAAGAGGAGTTTGAGGAGCAACTCTAGGAGAGAGTTTTAGCTCCGAACTCGCTTGAGAAGAGCTCCGCTTTGGAGGCGAGCGGAGCGAAGAGCTTGGCCCTGAGAAGAGGAAGGGGAGGAGAGGCATTCGGGTTCTCTCCCCTGCCTCGTTCTTTCGCACAGTGAAGAAGAGCAGAAGTGTTGGGTACTTTTGGCGGGAAGACTGAAGAAGGAGAAGAATGAAGGAGCTAAGAAGGGTATGGGTCGGACCGTTGGTATTGGATCCGACCCTGACCCGTTAGCCTCTTTTTCTTCTTGCTCTTCATCTGCTTTGCCGCTCGGTAGATGAGTAGCTCGGCTCGGATGGTCGTGGGGGCAGTTCGGAATGGCCATCTTCCTTCGGCCCGTTTAAGGACGAGCCGGTGAAGTAAAGTCGAGCCATAGGACCCCGACCATCGTGAGGTTAGTTTGAGGGATGCAGGAGCAGTTTCGAATGGCGAGCTACTTCTAGTCCGCTTAGGAGCGAACTTGCGAAGTAGAATCGAGCCAAGTGTTGGACTCCGATCCATTCAACGGCTGTAGGAGCAATTTCGAACGGCGATCTACTTCCGGCTCGTCTGTGGGCGAGCCGAGGAAGAAGAGTTGAGCCGAGTGCTGGACTCCGAACCATCGTGAGGTTAGTTTAAGGGATGCAGGAGCAGTTTCGAATGGCGAGCTACTTCTAGGCCGTTTAGGAGCGAACTTGCGAAGTAGAATCGAGCCAAGTGTTGGACTCCGATCCATTCAACGGCTGCAGGAGCAATTTCGAACGACGATCTACTTCCGGCTCGTCTGTGGGCGAGCCGAGGAAGAAGAGTCGAGCCGAGTGCTGGACTCCGAACCATCGTGAGGTTAGTTTAAGGGATGCAGGAGCAGTTTCGAATGGCGAGCTACTTCTAGGCCGCTTAGGAGCGAACTTGCGAAGTAGAATCGAGCCAAGTGTTGGACTCCGATCCATTCAACGGCTGCAGGAGCAATTTCGAACGGCGATCTACTTCCGGCTCGTCTGTGGGCGAGCCGAGGAAGAAGAGTCGAGCCGAGTGCTGGACTCCGAACCATTGTGAAGTGCTTAGCAAGTTGTGGGAGCAGCCATGTAGAAGAAGCTGGACTCCGAACTCGTTGAGAAGAGGTCCGCCTTGGAGGTGAGCGGAGCAAAGAGCTCGGCTCTGGAAGAGAGCCATTCGTGAGACGAGTTTGGGGAGCAACTCTAGAAGAGAGTTGTGAGCTCCGAACTCGTTCAGAAGAGGTCCGCCTTGGAGGTGGGCGGAGCAAAGAGTTCGGCTCTGGAAGAGAGCCATTTGGGAGAAGAGTTTGGGGAGCAACTCTAGGAGAGAGTTGTGAGCTCCGAACTCGTTGAGAAGAGGTCCGCTTCGGAGGTGACCAAAGTGAAGAGCTCGGCTCTGGAAGAGAGCCGTTTGGGGGACAAGTTTGAGGAGCAACTCTAGGAGAGAGTTGTGCGCTCCGAACTCATTGAGAAGAGGTCCGCTTCGGAGGTGACCAAAGTGAAGAGCTCGGCTCTGGAAGAGAGCCGTTTGTGAGACGAGTGCGAGGAGGAGCTCTTGGTGAGAGTTGTGAGCTCCGAACTCGTTGAGAAGAGGTCCGCCTTGGAGGTGGGCGAAGCACAGAGTTCGGCTCTGGAAGAGAGCCGTTTGTGAGACGAGTGCGAGGAGGAGCTCTTGGTGAGAGTTGTGAGCTCCGAACTCGTTGAGAAGAGGTCCGCCTTGTAGGGGAGCGGAGTGGAGAGCTCGGCTCTGGAAGAGAGCCATTTTTGAGGAGCAACTCTTGGAGAGAGTTTTGAGCTCCGAACTCGTTGAGAAGAGGTCCGCTTCGGCGGCGAGCGGAGGGAAGAGCTTGGCTCTGGAAGAGAGCCATTTGTGAGATGAGTTTGAGGAGCAACTCTTGGAGAGAGTTTTGAGCTCCGAACTCGTTGAGAAGAGGTCCGCTTCGGCGGCGAGCGGAGGGAAGAGCTCGGCTCTGGAAGAGAGCCATTTGTGAAATGAGTTTGAGGAGCAACTCTAGGGGAGAGCTGTAGCTCCGAACTCGTTGAGGAGAGGTCCGCTTCGGCGGCGAGCGGAGGGAAGAGCTCGGCTCTGCAAGAGAGCCATTTGGGAGAAGGGTTTGGGAGCAACTCTAGGAGAGAGTTGTGTGCTCCGGACTTGTTGAGAAGAGGTCCGCTTTGCAGGGGAGCGGAGTGGAGAGCTCGGCTGGAAGAGAGCCATTTTTGAGGAGCAACTCTTGGAAAGAGTTTTGAGCTCCGAACTCGTTGAGAAGAGGTCCGCTTCGGCGGCGAGCGGAGGGAAGAGCTTGGCTCTGGAAGAGAGCCATTTGTGAGATGAGTTTGAGGAGCAACTCTTGGAGAGAGTTTTGAGCTCCGAACTCGTTGAGAAGAGGTCCGCTTCGGCGGCGAGTGGAGGGAAGAGCTCGGCTTTGGAAGAGAGCCATTTGTGAGATGAGTTTGAGGAGCAACTCTTGGAGAGAGTTTTGAGCTCCGAACTCGTTGAGAAGAGGTCCGCTTCGGCGGCGAGCGGAGGGAAGAGCTCGGCTCTGGAAGAGAGCCATTTTTGAGGAGCAACTCTTGGAGAGAGTTTTGAGCTCCGAACTCGTTGAGAAGAGGTCCGCTTCGGCGGCGAGCGGAGGGAAGAGCTCGGCTCTGGAAGAGAGCCATTTGTGAGATGAGTTTGAGGAGCAACTCTAGGGGAGAGTTTTGAGCTCCGAACTCGTTGAGAAGAGGTCCGCTTTGCAGGGGAGCGGAGTGGAGAGCTCGGCTCTGGAAGAGAGCCATTTTTGAGGAGCAACTCTTGGAGAGAGTTTTGAGCTCCGAACTCGTTGAGAAGAGGTCCGCTTCGGCGGCGAGCGGAGGGAAGAGCTTGGCTCTGGAAGAGAGCCATTTGTGAGATGGGTTTGAGGAGCAACTCTTGGAGAGAGTTTTGAGCTCCGAACTCGTTGAGAAGAGGTCCGCTTCGGCGGCGAGCGGAGGGAAGAGCTCGGCTCTGGAAGAGAGCCATTTGTGAAATGAGTTTGAGGAGCAACTCTAGGGGAGAGCTGTAGCTCCGAACTCGTTGAGGAGAGGTCCGCTTCGGCGGCGAGCGGAGGGAAGAGCTCGGCTCTGCAAGAGAGCCATTTGGGAGAAGGGTTTGGGAGCAACTCTAGGAGAGAGTTGTGTGCTCCGGACTTGTTGAGAAGAGGTCCGCTTTGCAGGGGAGCGGAGTGGAGAGCTCGGCTCTGGAAGAGAGCCATTTTTGAGGAGCAACTCTTGGAAAGAGTTTTGAGCTCCGAACTCGTTGAGAAGAAGTTCGCTTCGGCGGCGAGCGGAGGGAAGAGCTTGGCTCTGGAAGAGAGCCATTTGTGAGATGAGTTTGAGGAGCAACTCTTGGAGAGAGTTTTGAGCTCCGAACTCGTTGAGAAGAGGTCCGCTTCGGCGGCGAGCGGAGGGAAGAGCTCGGCTTTGGAAGAGAGCCATTTGTGAGATGAGTTTGAGGAGCAACTCTTGGAGAGAGTTTTGAGCTCCGAACTCGTTGAGAAGAGGTCCGCTTCGGCGGCGAGCGGAGGGAAGAGCTCGGCTCTGGAAGAGAGCCATTTTTGAGGAGCAACTCTTGGAGAGAGTTTTGAGCTCCGAACTCGTTGAGAAGAGGTCCGCTTCGGCGGCGAGCGGAGGGAAGAGCTCGGCTCTGGAAGAGAGCCATTTGTGAGATGAGTTTGAGGAGCAACTCTAGGGGAGAGTTTTGAGCTCCGAACTCGTTGAGAAGAGGTCCGCTTTGCAGGGGAGCGGAGTGGAGAGCTCGGCTCTGGAAGAGAGCCATTTTTGAGGAGCAACTCTTGGAGAGAGTTTTGAGCTCCGAACTCGTTGAGAAGAGGTCCGCTTCGGCGGCGAGCGGAGGGAAGAGCTTGGCTCTGGAAGAGAGCCATTTGTGAGATGGGTTTGAGGAGCAACTCTTGGAGAGAGTTTTGAGCTCCGAACTCGTTGAGAAGAGGTCCGCTTCGGCGGCGAGCGGAGGGAAGAGCTCGGCTCTGGAAGAGAGCCATTTGTGAAATGAGTTTGAGGAGCAACTCTAGGGGAAAGCTGTAGCTCCGAACTCGTTGAGAAGAGGTCCGCTTCGGCGGCGAGCGGAGGGAAGAGCTCGGCTCTGGAAGAGAGCCATTTGTGAAATGAGTTTGATGAGCAACTCTAGGGGAGAGCTGTAGCTCTGAACTCGTTGAGAAGAGGTCCGCTTCGGCTGCGAGCGGAGGGAAGAGCTCGGCTCTGGAAGAGGGCCATTTGGGAGAAGGGTTTGGGAGCAACTATAGGGGAGAGTTGTGTGCTCCGGACTCGTCGAGGAGAGGTCCGCTCCGAGGTGAGCGGAGTGAAGAGCTCGGCTCTGGAAGAGAGCCGTTTGGGAGAAGAGTTTGGGGAGCAACTCTAGGAGAGAGTTGTGCGCTCCGAACTCGTCGAGGAGAGGTCCGCTCCGAGGTGAGCGGAGTGAAGAGCTCGGCTCTGGAAGAGAGCCGTTTGGGAGACAAGTTTGAGGAGCAACTCTAGGAGAGAGTTGTGCGCTCCGAACTCGTCGAGGAGAGGTCCGCTTCGAGGTGAGCGGAGTGAAGAGCTCGGCTCTGGAAGAGAGCCGTTTGGGAGACAAGTTTGAGGAGCAACTCTAGGAGAGAGTTGTGCGCTCCGAACTCGTCGAGGAGAGGTCCGCTCCGAGGTGAGCGGAGTGAAGAGCTCGGCTCTGGAAGAGAGCCGTTTGGGAGACAAGTTTGAGGAGCAGCTCTAGGAGAGAGTTGTGCACTCCGAACTCATCGAGAAGAGGTCCGCTCCGAGGTGAGCGGAGTGGAGAGCTCGGCTCTGGAAGAGAGCCGTTTGGGAGAAGAGTTTGGAGAGCAACTCTAGGAGAGAGTTGTGCACTCCGAGCTCGTCGAGGAGAGGTCCGCTCCGAGGTGAGCGGAGTGAAGAGCTCGGATTGAGGGAGAGAGAGAGAGCTCGGCAACGATGGGTTTCGGCGAGGAGCGTGCTCGGAAATCGGAGCTCCGGAGTGTGAGCTCGGCATGGCGAGGAGTTGGAGTAGAGTTCGAGCTCGGCTCTTGAAGATGGAGCTTGATGATGGAGCTCGGTAGAGGAGAACTCGGCATGGGTTCGGCGAGGAGGTGGCCGATGATGGCGTTGTTGGCCATGGTGAAGCTCGTCGGTGGAGAGGTTGCTTCATGCGGGAGCCCCCCGCACCGGCATTCTGAGGACCGGTGGGGCCCTTGGGGGGTTGCCGGTTCGGAAGAGGAGGTTGGTCCTGCTGGACACGGTCCTCGGCGGGCGGAGGGAGCCCCCCCAGTTGTTGAGAGGGATGGACCGGGACTTCTTGCTGGTCCGCGGGGTTGGGTGCATGATTGGACCCTCTGGATCTGACCTTTCTGGGAGGCATGGCTGGAGAAGAGCTAGTTGACGGGAAGAGGAGAGGCAGCTATTCGTATGGTTTCCCACAGACGGTGCCAATCTGTTACCGCTAAATCTGGTGTGGGGGTAAACAGATAGAATTTGTGAGTTCGTGAAAAACCTGAATAGCAAACCTCTAACCTGTTCCGCCGGAGATTGACCGTTGACTCCCGCCGTAGACCTGCAAAAAGTGTGAGACACCGGGGTTGATCCCGGCGACGCACCCTCCGACGCTCAAGTCAGTAACCAGAAATGATTATGAAAGAGCGTAAATTGGAAAAGTATTGATTACCTCTCAATGGAGATGGATGAGGGGTATTTATAGGCGTCTTTGGGACTGGATTAGGAATGTAATCCCCGTGATTAGATAAGGAATATTCTCCTAGTAATCAGATAAGGAATTGAATCCCTAATTCCCAGTGAAAAGATAGATGTAAATCAGGGCCGTTGATTAGGATTAATCAGGGACCTTGATTGTATCTTGCGGGACCGGGTGTGCAGCGGGTTGGAACCCGTACCCAGTTGACGTGGATCCGTTTATGGGTTATTGGGCTTCGAATAAAGACCCAGTTCCCATTTCAGACCCGTTTGTAGGCGAAATTACCGTTTTACCCCTGAGCTTTAAGATTCGTGTCCGATGTGAACGGTCCCGATTTAATCCTATTTTTAGCCATATCACCTATATATTGTAAAAATAAATCCTTCTTCGAATATTTAAGTGCTGGTGTATACCCTAGAGGCCAGTTGTTTATTGACATTACTAGTTTACATTACATTATGATATTTATTTCATATATAAGGCATTTTATTTATTGTGTTATTTATTGTGATTAAATGAACATAATAAAGTTCTTAGAGTAGTAGGTTCAATACCATGGGACATCAAGTGCATGACTTGATTGTGAGATCATATTGGTTGTAATCAGAATACTCTTCTTAAATGTCCCTAGTCAAGTATTATTGTAAATTATGACGACAATAATATATAGAGACTAGTATGTACATAGACTGATGCCTATATCTCATGGTTCATGGATATAAGATATCAAGTCTTTACATGAGCATATATTAGAGTAATAATATACTGGACTGACCCACCATAAGAACGCTACATGGATCGTTACGTGTGTATCATAAGCGGTTCTCATAGTGACCATGATGTATGTAGTCCTTTGACTTGAAGTCACTACGGTTCCTTACAAGAGAAGTTATATTTTTTAATGTCGTCAAACGTTGCCTGTAATAAGGTGATTATAAAGTCGACTATTGGATATACTACAAGTTATACGAAGGGATGTAAGTGACTTAAATAGGATTTGTCCCTCTTACATAACAGGAACGATATCTATTGACCCCTTGATTGAGTAAGACTACAAAATGCATGGTCATGCTCAAATGAGTCAATATGAGATATTGAGCTCATTTGTTTTGCTAAGTCTACTCGGACATCAAGAAACCAAAGATTGAACTATATAAGGGTGACACACTCTATGCCTTATGGTCAATTAAGATATCTGGACAAAGGGACTACACTACATTGTAACATTGGTCATGGTTAGGTTATGTCAAATTACCGATATTCCCATTACTTGAGTAGCAGTGATATATTGCTAGATACCGCTCACTATTTGTAATACTAGAATATGATTTTTGTATTACTGTCAATGTAATAGAAAACTACAAGGTCACACACTTAGAATGGATCGAAATGGATATTTAAATTCATAAGATGAATTTAATTGAGGATCCAAGTAAGACTTGGAATCCTAGAATTGGTTGGACATTTAACTAGATTAAATGGGCTGACTAAAGTTCAAAGCCCACACACGAATCTGACCCAGGTCAGATTGCGAGCCCAACATCCTCATTACTCTCTTAGGGTTGATTTTCTACACTTATATATATATGATATGTATCTGTGAAAAATAGACATATGGAAAAATCCTAGCCGTCACAGAAATTGTGAGAGAGAGATCGCGAGGAATAGCCCCATCCCGTAACTAACACCGCGGCGTGAGGAAACCTTGGTTTTGATCCATTCGTGTGGATACCATAGAGGCACTGCAATATTGCAGTGCTGTGATCGACATATCTTGGAGACAACAGATTCATCCTTAAGGTATAATTACTACACACAATTTATGGTTTTTGCATGGATCCATGACTAGGTTTCAGTATTTTGTAATTTTTCCGCTGTGTATTCAATATGTGTTTGTCATTGAAACCTAACATTAGGAGGATCTGGGAGCAAACTTTTTTTGTAGTAGTTGGTTGTATAGATGTGGAGCTTCCCTATTGTGTGGCCATTTTTATGATCTCAATTATATTTTATAGGTTGATAGGTTCACTCCCTTCACTATGTTTGTCAAGCCCCGCTTTCCAAAATACGGGAATACGAGCACGTAATAAAGGTCCAGCTCACTATGTTTGTCATGCCCCGCTTCCCAAAATACGGGAATACGAGCACGTAATAAAGGTCCAGCAAATGATGCATACATCATCCATAAGCTGTAACAGATTAACTAAATAATATGAAATATAATCACAACCACGCATAAATAAAAAATTACATAAATAATGAATAAAATTCAATAATTCATGAAATAAATCCATAAAATAATATCCAATATCTTGGTGAAAATAAACTTCGGGTCACAAAAGCCTGGAATACAAAGTACGACAATAATAACAATACTGGAAGGAAATAACATGAACGAAATAAGTATAGCAGTCTAATAATTCAGCTCCATTCTCTAGAAGATTTGCTCACCAAGTCATTCGGCCAAATCTCCTCTTATACCTGCAAGCTCATCAACTAGAGAGGGGGGGGGGGGTCTGTTAAAGCAAGTTACGAACAGAAAGTAGTAGCAAGTAAGGAGCAAGAAAACATGGTATATCAAGAAACAATGAACTAGATCAAACACAAGATCAATAACACGGGATGATTATAAAATCGAAGGTCTAGAATTAACGATGCAATAATCTATGATTCAAGGTCAATAAAAATAATCATGGTTAAGAATTCAAGTGTCAATCTAAGTCCATTAATCTTTTGTTATCCTATCTAATGCACGTAATTCTTGTCCCATACCACAGATTCGGTGCATACAAACAATGATCGTTCAGATTATAGTGATGAACTCTACAGATCATGTACTCGGCACAATAATCAATAATCAACAATCAATAATCCACAATCCATAATAATACTCAATCGAACAATAAGGGACTCTTTCCTGAGTACAGTCTCCGATTGTTCACTACCAAGTCGATCCTTATTACTTCGGCTTGTTATTATTATTTTATACTCAAATGTGGACATGCAATGGGTACAGAAGTATCAAGGCGATGTCAACGAGATGCCAAGGTTATACAATGCATGGTGTATTCAATTCTATTCTTTAAAGGCAAAACCAAACATGTTTATACTTAACAACACAAAACACATATTCTGGACAGCAAGACATTGTTGTACAAAAACTGACTTTTCCATTGCTACAGAAAAGTAAATCAGGTTCCGTCAGGGGTTCCAGAAACTAGAATCCTTGCTGGTTTCAACGCATGTTCACACAACAAATTATAACTACAGCAGCTAGATGTATAATTTCATTATTTACTGGTTTCATGTTCTGGCAGCATGTTGGGGTCAAGTTCTTATATATAAAAGTTAGTTATAAAATCATTTAAAATTTTTATTAAAAAATCATAATTTAGTTCCTAATAGTGTTCAGTAATAACACGATTAATACCAGATCTAAATTATTAATTTAATCTAATTTTTCAATTAATTAAACATAGTAATGTATTTTAAGACTGTATTCTGGAATTCAGACATTACACCACGAGAATCTGAATATCTTGTAATTTGTATATTGGATTGCAAAATCGTGAAATAGACTCGATTCTAGACACACAGGGCTACAACCCTCATTTAATAAGTTTTAAATTATATTATCAGTAACTAGGTCAGAAGTCTGGTTCTTTATTAAACAAATGCTCTGGCAACAACCTAGGCTCATGTTCTCATATGTACAACGGGTCTGGAAAATCATCAATTAATCTTATAAAAATTTCAAGTGACTCCTAATCATGTCTAGTAACACCCTAGTTAATGTCAAGTGTTAATTATATTGTTAACATTTTATTTTAATTAACAATTCATGTCAATATGCTTGTAAACAACAATCTGGAAATTTAAACCTAGCAGTATTAAAAATATGATAACTTGCAGTTTATGAATCGGAATTTAGATCCGTCGAATGTTCTAGAAACTAGATTCAAAGGGCTACAAACGTAGTTTATAAGGCTCCACTTAATTATAACAGAAACTAGGTAAAAAACTCAAAACAACATGGAAAAAATAGCAGGACCAACAAGTTGATTATTATTAATTAGCAACAAACGAGATACATAAGCATATAGCTTTATGGCAATAATTAACAGGAAATTATACTCAATCATAAGGGTTGAATTCTACTGTTAACAAGACAAACCATTATTTTTATAACATTAAATTCACGAATCTAGGTATAACATCATATCCAATCGAAATGCATTCAAACCATGATAACATGTTTCTAGTGCATGTATCCATGTAGTGTATGCATATGACGATGTATAACATGGTTTGGGTTTGAGTCAAGGGGATGGCACGAAAAGAAAACTACTACTTGGTTTCGTCGATGAATCCGTAATAGATTCTTTGAGAGGTATCAAGCAAAATAAGACATGATAAATGAAATAGGGACTACTTGCGGAGATCAAAAGAATTCTTGAACTAGAGTAACGAGTTGGTTCAAGAGGACTTGCCTTTTGACGAGATGATTACGATGCGTACGACGGAGAAGAGAGCGGCTACAAAACAATGGCAACAGTGCAAGCAAGAACGGCAACGACAGCACACAGCAAGAACAACAAGAGACAGAGACAACACAAGCAAATGAGGGTGGCAACACACAGCGAGGTCGACTGCGGTGGGGTGCAGCAATGGGTACGGGACATCAAGCAGCGGGTCAGGGGCTGGGCTGAGTGCAAGGGCTGCTACGATGGTGGAAGGAGGGTGGCATCGGGGTGCAGCAGTTGCGGGATGGCAGTCACGTGCAGGAGGAGATGGGGATGGGTTCTTCGGG
Organism: Hemerocallis citrina; assembly: GCA_017893485.1. Classification (NCBI taxonomy): domain Eukaryota; kingdom Viridiplantae; phylum Streptophyta; class Magnoliopsida; order Asparagales; family Asphodelaceae; genus Hemerocallis; species Hemerocallis citrina. The sequence goes on along the minus strand of JACEHZ010000130.1, from coordinate 310,218 downwards.
GTGGTCTTGTGGCAGCCAGGGCTGCACAACAATGATAGTCTAGGTTGTTGCAGTGATAAGGAAGTCGGGAGGCTACGGGTAATGCTCGAGGTTGCTGGCTATGGCAGTCTTCGGGGGTCGATTGGTGGATGCATTGTAGGAAGATGAGGAGGGATGCAGTTGGGGTTGCGGCGATGGAGATGGCAGTGGGGGTGGAAGACGAAGAGGTTGGATGGGGATGGGTTTCGGGAACAGGGAAGAGGAAGAAGAAGAAGTTGGGAGGGTATTGGGTGGCTGATAGGAATGATAATTAGGGTTAGGTTAATTAATAGAGATTAGGATTAATTAAGGAGGTTGTGGGGAGAGTAATATATGGCAATAATCAGGGGGTAGTTAGGATAATTAGTGGGGATTATGCTGTTAGTGAGGATATGGAAGGATTGTGGGTTAGCGGGTTTGGGTTGGATCCAACAAGAAGCAAATATGATATAATATGTTAATTAAATACTCAAAACACAATAGAAAAAAAAAATAGAGGGCACAAGAATCACAGGGTTCAACACAAGAAAAATAAAATTGATTAAAAGAATACAATTGGGTTGAAGATGAACAACAAGATTTATTATCAAATAAACAGATTACAGGAATGAGAAGAGAGAAGAATTACAAAAGAAATCCGAAAAAGAAAATCAGAAACAGGGGTTACAATGTTATGTTCTGAATTTATGTAGTGGTAAAATAAGCTCTGAAGTTAGCATATTTGCAATTGTAATTGGTTAAATGCTCCATTTATTTGCTCCACATTTTCATTGAGGAAAATTATATCATTTTATATTTGTTGGACTCTATTTTCCATCCTGCAAAAGTAAAGCTGTTAATTCCTTGATAGAAAGTCTGCTAAAATGTTATCTTTTGTAAGATCCTGCAAAATAGTATATATCTATTTTGTATATTAATCCGTGCGCGTTTAAGAGTCGTACGTATTAATGAGTTTTCTCAATTTTAATTGAGAAAATATTGAGACATATTATTTGGTATGTTTTGAACTCAACAATGGTTTCTTTGTTGAACCGTAGTTGGGATGATTTCTCAATTAAATTGAACGTTTATCTCGAGTATAATCGAGACAGACGTATAATGTTTCTATAATAATAAACTATTTTATATATTCATACAAACATTTTATTTTGAGTATGGGTATTGTAATACCCTAAACTTTCATTTTAATGAAAATATTGATTTTCACGTGTTGTGCACGTACAAATTTCATGTGTGTATTTATTTATTTATTTTTGCATATAAAAATTCATTTTTATAGTATGAACAATTATTTTCTTCTTTTATTTTTCTAAAAGTCTATTTTATAAAGCCTACACATTATTTTCTTATTTTGAGCCCACTTTAATAATTCTTTATTTTATTATTTTGGCCAACAAGCCTAAGCCCACTAATTGTGAAGCCCACAAATTTAATTAATCAATTAAATGGTCACACTTGTCATGTAGACTCAAATGGTGAACATTTTGATTAATTAAAAGTGTACAAACTTCAAATAGGGGGTACTAGGGGGCACGTGCATGCACGTAGTGTGCAATGCACACTAGTTGGGGCCGGGTATGCTTGGAGTGATGGGGAGTGTGGGTGTGTGTGCATGGGTGGTTGCTACAACTTCCCCTTCTATCCTAGCCCTCCATCCTATAACTATCCAATGAATCCTAGCCCTCCAATCTATCCTAGAATTAGTATAAATCTCCCCCCCCCCCCCCCCACACACACACACACATCTACTTGTATTCTACACTAATAAACTATTGAAAGAGGAAATTATATAAGAGATATATAGTGTGAGTGTGAGAGTGTGTGTTCCCATTGGAGGCCGGCCATCATCCCCACACTTGGAGCTTTCTGTTTTGGCAAGGAAGCAAGGGAAGGAGATCGTTGCATCGCAATCTAGGAGGAGAAGGCACACTCTCGCATTCTAGGGGACTCTAGGAGATTTTTTATTGGCTTTTCTTCAAAGAGGTGGGTGTTTCTCATAACTTCTAAAGTAGAAATCATGTTAGGAATAAAATAAATGGCTATTACAAAGTACTAGTTGAATTGAAATACATGGTTGCCTATTTAGAATAGAATTGATAAACTAGTGAATGTGTGTTAAATTCGGTTGCTAGACTTGTTAAATATAAGTGAAAGTGTATGTTCTCATTGCTTATAATATTAGAATGCATGCTAATTATGCTTTGAATGCAATTATGTGCAATTCACTAGTAGAAGATTAGAATCATGTTTATTGATTAAAGTGTTAAGTAGAATGGTATGTCAAAGATGAATTGATAGAATAATTTATTAAGAAATGATTGTTAATGGATGTAATGAATTTCCCCATCGCTATATTTGCCATATGAGAATTAGAATAAACGGAAAGAATGTATGTTTGCAAACAAATGATTGAATGCATGATGTGTAAACTAGTTAATAAAATAGAAGTTTTATTTTGCTTATAAAGATGAGTTTTTGCTTTAAAAATATTATGGTTGTAAATGAGTAAGAAAATCATCATCGTAGTGATTTTGTGGGAGAAACTATCTTTAATTATGAATAAGTATGTATTAGATCTCGAACGTCGAAATAGTGTTCATAAAATGCAAACTAAGGCTAAATACATGGTTTAAAGAGTGAAAAATACCTTTAAAAAATACTGAATTCTGTAGAATTGAAGGTAGTTTTATTCTGGAAATATTTGTTTTCAAAAGAGGAGGAAAAGAGACAATTTTGTTTTGAGAATTTTTGAATCATAGTTTTGAACAGAGAATAAGATCAAAACCTATTTTAATTACTTCCTAATCAATATGTCCACCTAGACCGATTGGTCGGCAAAGCTTTGGGTCGCTACAGTTTCGGAGGTCTCGGGTTCGATATCGCGGCTCTGTTTTTAATTTTTTTTGTTAAAAACCGAACTAGCCAAACTCGATACTTAGGGATTTTTACCCCTAGTTATATCTGTTGGGTGCTTTGGTGCGTTGGTCTTGTGCGCTGTTTGTTTCACTGCTGGTCGCTGGTTCGAATCTGGGTGGGGGTTTGAGCTTAGAAGAAATGTTTTTTTTTGATATTTTTGTATTAAATTGACTTTTAAAATAGAATAAAAATTGGAAAAATTATGTTTTAATTACTGGAAAATTATTATAACTTTATAAGAAATATTTATACAACTTTTGATAAAGTGTGACTAAGAAATTGGGATTTTTGCAAGAAAGGACTTCTTTTGAAATTAAATTGTCCCTTTTAAATAAAAGAAAAATAAATAAAATTTTTGGTGTTATAAAGATGAAAAACTAGTAATGAGGAATTTTGAAAGTGTGCTTGATGTGATTAATTGAACTTCTAATTTGTGCTAGTAGTGAGATTTGGAAATGTGAATAATAGATTTGTGGAATACATAAATTATTAGTGACCATTAATTGAAATTTATTCTTACGCGTGAGTTGCACGTGAAGTGGAAGTATTGATTGTGAAAGATGTGAATACATGAATATTATGCTTATGGAACATGAATTGTGATTAATCATGAAAATATCTTATGAGTATGAAAAGCTCGATATTGTAATTATGAGTTGAAATTGAGAATTAGGGTATAGCTAAGCCTTATACCGGTAATGAAAGAATTGTGAAATGGTTTTTTGAAATGAGAAGACCAAGGTTTGGGTCCTGTGAATTAAATGAATAAGACCGGTATAGTGGGAGTGCTACACTCTAAGAGTTGATTTTATTCATGATTCAATTAAACTAAGGATTAGATACATATTGAACATGTGATGAAAGTAAGAGAAAAACATTGAGTATGAGGGCCATTGAATTGTCGGCGTGAGAGTATTCACAGGATGTCCCATGATGAGTCATGATAAGGCGTGGATACGGCTCCAGAGTACCGTCCTGGTGGTGACGCTCGTGGGGTGTTTGACGACTGCGGGTGGTGTCATGTCTATGGTAGGAGTTGAATTACCACAGGATGCCTGCATGATGAGTCATATGTCAGTGGGTTGTGATTCCCTCCAGGGTACCTAGACATGAGTTCGTAGGTCAGAAAACATCTAGGATACTTACCGTAGTTACAGTAGTAGATTAAGTCAGGGCGACGGATTGAACCCTACAAGATGAAGAACGGTTAAGGGCTTGCCCTCGGACCTATGTAGTATGGGCTGCATAGACTCTAAACAAGTGCACATTAGTGTCATATAATACAAATAATTGCATTAAGGACTAAGTGCACATTCACAATACGACATCAATAGGATAGTCCCTTTAGTTTTGTTTGTGACAAGTTTTGTGGTTTGCTAAGAAATGAGAATCGTTATACTGTTTCCGGCATAGAGAGGATGACCGTGTATAATATTTCGTCAGTTGAATGAACTAACGTGCCCATTGTTTTATATGCAGGGTAAAGATGCTTGACAATTGAAGTATACATGCTGCGCAAGATTGTTTTAAATATTGTTTCATGTAAATTGTTGAAAATTTGCTTCCGCTGTGACAATGTACAAGTGTAATGTAACTCTGATGAAAGAAAAGTTTTTATTTCCTTATAAAATTGTACAAAAGAAGTGTAAAGATCCTGTAGAACTCGAATTCAGTTGTATTTTGAAATTCGGGGTGTTACAGGTATGCTTGTCTTGATAAGTATAAATGTATTGTTTATGCATTTATTCTGAGATGTGTATGTATGTATGAATATATGTATAATTATTCATACTAACCTATACCCTAATTAACTACTAATTATACCCTAACGCTAGAATGAAACCATGGGCTTGTGCATGAGTTCTAATGTTCACCTTGTGGAACACAAGGAGATATGCAACCCCCCCCCCCCCCCCCCCCCCCCCCCCCCCACCCATGTAAACCCTACTGTTAATCAAAGCCTATTTTTCTTCATTTTTCCTAACCATAAAATCCTTCTTACACTTCAAAATCCCTTCATTTCCTATTCCTAGAATTCCTACACTTCAAAAATCTCTTCATCAAGACTAGGTTGGAGAGTGGTGAGGGAGGATTCAAATAAAGGAGCAAGGAGCTAGGAGAAGGAGCCAAACAAGGAAGAGGGGAAACAAGGAGATCAATTCATTGTGGGTGTCTTATCTAATTCTATGCATCTGATATTTTTTTAAATTTGTGATAAAGTGTTACTAAATTGGTTGCATGATGAGGTGAACAAGATTTTTGTGTGTCTTCAATTTATAAAAAGGGACTAGGAGAACAATATCTAGGAAAATATTGAATCTTGTGAAGATTTAACATATGATTATTAGAAATTCATAACCTTGTGATAGGAGGAAATTTAGAGCTGAAACTTTTACTATAGCTTCTCATACATGTCTATAATAACTCCACCAAATTTTGTAAATTTTGAATATAGTTTGATATTTTAATTAATTCTAACATGTTTCTGGTGTGAGATAAATTTTCTGCTCTGTTTGAATCTAACATGCCTCAATTATAAAAAATCACATATCCATGATTATCATGAATTTAGAGTTGAAAATTTTAATGTAGGTTCTCTTACATGTCTATATCAATTTTCCAAATTTTCATAATATTTGGATGAGGTCTAATATTTTTTGAAAATGCTACATCTATACTGAGTAAGGAAAATATTGAACTGTTTTAGGCTCTGCCTCAGCAATTTTGTGTTCAGTTTGGAAATTCATTCATTCCAAATTGTAAGGATTCTTAAGCTGAATTTTTTAGCATGTTTCGTATATGTGTCTAAAACAATCCCACCGTATAATTTTTGGATACGATTGGTATTTAACAAAAATCATGTTCCTATACTTGGATAAAATTGTTTTAGCTCTTTTTTCATCATACATGTCTGTTACCCTGAAAAGCAGAACTCTATGATAAAAAGGAATTTGAACTTGAAAATTTTACAGTAGTATCATAAGTCAGTTTGGAACATTTCTATCAAGTTTCATAATTTTTGAATACGAATTGTTATCTCCTTAAAATACAACGTGCTGTTGTTGTTAAGAAACAATGTGGTTGCTGTCTGGTAATTTTACATCCAATTAAAAATATCACATCTTCCTCTATACTTGGGATTCTTGGCTAAATTTTAAATATATGATGGTTCTATGTGACTGAGACATTCCTACCAAATTTTATAGATTTTGGAGATCATTTGTTATTTTAAATGAGTTTTATTGTGCGGCTAGTTGATAGTTCTATCAGTTCTGGAAGTTTTACATTTCCCTTAGTTTTGGCCATTTTTCTTCTCTAAAATGAACTATTTTGAGAAAATTACCAACTCAGAAGTTAAAGTAGACTTAATGATCTTTCTAAAGAATCTAAGAACTTGAAATTTCATTGAGTATGTGATAAATGATGATTTTCTAAAACAGCACAAGCCGTAGGTTGAATAGTTAGCTCACCGTTTTGAATGTATGTTCTCACCATACTAGGGCTTTAGAATGTACTTAGAATGATGTTTACCTAACTCATGAATCATGTTTAATCAAGTTAGAGATGTGCTAGAATACCTCTAATGTGTTTAAGATTAGATTGCTCATTTAACTCTTTATTGCCAATTAGTGCATTTGCTTGTTATCTCTAAATTTCTAGCTTGCTAAGACTTGGAATAGCCATGTGCTTGTTAAATTGTTGTTGGGATGAACTTGTTGCCGAGATTGCTATTAACTTGCTAATGACTTCGGGTAGTGAATTGTACCCTATGACCTATTAATACTACTTAATCTTTTGGGTAGTTAATATCCCTTGTCACCTCAAATGCAATGGATGAAGACAGTCTTCGTGCACTGGAGGATCGCTAACCAAGGAGGGATTGATCGCAGTCCAGAGAAATGGTCGATATCCAAGCAAGAGGGTGTTTGGAGTTCGACAGAGGTCGAATCGCCAATGTCGCTGGGTCAAGTTTGAGCCAAGTTTGGCCAACTGTTGAGCCTGGGTTGGAGGCCGGGCTAGTTTCCATTGGGCATTGTGAAATTGGATCAAAGACTAGGATAATTAACTAGCAAGTAACCGACTGGTATTAACAAATCAATTAGTTACTTTAATTAAGACCAGCATAGGATTGATGAACTAGTAATAGTATCCTAAGACTAGAACCATCATTGTTTATTGTAAGGATAGGCACTAGTCTGGTGGTTGTACTCACTCATCAAAGGGGACATATGCGGTGCCCTCTCACCTGTTGGGGGGCACGAGCGACGTAGTCTCGTCTGTTAATTCCTAGGGTCTAGTGATAAGAACTAGAGGTGCGTACTATAATTCTCCTGTCGAAAGTTAGGGGTAGAACCTAAGAATTCGTCAAATTCTATGTTGTTTAATACGGACATGGAACTAGAGTCAGAATCAAAAATGCGAGTAAGACTCTATGTCTCTCGGTGAGCGGGGGTTACCGCGGGGCCGCCTTTGGGTGAGGTCCGTAGCAGTGGGACTGCGGGGACCGGGCATAATGGAAAACGAGGACACCACTATTGAATGATGAGGTGGGATTGGGCCGAACAACTGCAACCTTATCAGTCACTAGATAAATGTTAGGAACGGAAAAAAGTACAAGAGTATGATGCATGACGAGGGATCGAACCATGTGATCTGGAGACTACGAACTCTTGGGAAGTATGTAGTATGGGATGCATACGTTTCCAAATGAATTACATTAGAGTAAGTGCATTGCGTGCATTTGGAATTGTGCATTAGACTCTAGGACATGACATACACTTACATTTGTGATTTGACTACACATTTTCCTTTGCAACAAATATTGGTTGTTGAGTTTGAAGAGTCGTTGGTTTTATTGGCATTGCATCAGTTGCATTCAATTGACGTGTCCACAGTCTGATTAGTTGCAGGACTACTGAATCATGGAAGCAGGAGACTCGAGCTGTGTGGAGCGTCAAAGTGGAGATTGTAAATTTCGTGCAGTAAACTTTATTGATGTAATTTATGATGTAAAAAGTTAATGTCAGATTGTATTGTACAATGTATCATTCTGGGATGCAATAAAAGTTTTAATCTCTTGTGATTTTTCTGTATTTGACTCATTTGAAGAAAAGATTCTGGCTGGTGTCTCAAGTTTCCTGGGTATGGAAATTGGAGCCCTACATCTTTTTATTTTATATTTTCTATTGTAAAATCATAATGTGCTAGTTTCATTTGCCATCTTATTTATCTTTTATTTGCAATTGTTGGATCTATTATTTTGTTTATCCATGATTTTGCTTGGGTATTATCTGTCCTTATCATAAATTTTGTATGTATTATGAATAATTCAAACTTTTTATTGCTTTTAAGATCGATAATAATTCTTTTTCATTCATGTGGTAATTTTGTTGTGTCTGTGTGAACAAGCCACTAGTGTATTTTGCTAGTCTTTCTTCCTTTTCATCTATCTCAATAAATTTAATATTTCTACCCAATTATCTTCACTTGCATTGTTTCTATTATCCATGTACATTCTTTAACATGTAATCTTAGTTTATTCAATTCTAAAGTTTTTTGTTTCAATATTTTTAGTTTTTCTTCATCCTCTATGGTCCATTCTCATTTCTTGAACTTTTTAAGTTTTTTTTGTAGCCATTTTTTTTGTTGATAAATTTGGTATATATCATATTATTTAATTTAATAGTCCAACTATGGCTTGTACTTCTCTTTTTTCTTTCAGAATATTTGGAAATGTCTTTATTTTTTCTGCTATATGTGGCTGTAGTTATATTCCTTCATGCGATAATTTTGTTCTTAAGAATTCTATCTATGTTTTGAATAGTTTCATTTTCTTTTTTGATAATATAATTTCTGCATTTTTTTTACTATTTCTATGAATTTTACTAAATGTTCTTTATGTTGCTCTTCGTTTTCGGATCCTATTAGAATATCATCTACATATACTAGTGTTAAATTATTGTATTTTTTAAATTTCTTATCCATATATTCTTGAAATACTCCTGGACTATTTTTATATCTGAAAGGTAATACATTCCATTCATTAAATTCTTGTTGTGTACTAAATGTTGTCAACTGTTTTGATTCTTCGGTTAGTTTTATAAGGTAAAATACTGATTTGCAATCAAATTTTGAATATACATTTCTTGTTCTTACTGTGTTTAGTACTATTTGCATATCTGGTAGCGGATATCCAAATTTTTTAGTATTTTTATTTAATTCCTTATAATTTACTACCATTTTAGATTTACCTATTTTTTTCTTCTGAGTGTTTTCTTACTATGAATGCTGGTGATGAATGTGGACTTTGTGATTTTCTTATGTAATTATTTTCCATCAATTCTTTTATATGTATTTTGAATCCTTCTAAATTTGCTGGAGTATGTCTAATATGTTTAATTTTTTTTATTTTGTTCTTATCTATTAATTCTATATGTGTTGTGGGCCTGCTTGAGTGTCATTTTTCTAAAGGTTATTCTCCACACAGATCTTCTAATTGCTTTTATAAAATTTCTTGTGTAATCGCTTCTTTGACTTGTTGTATTCTAGTTTTATTTGGTAAATACTTATATTCACTACGTTGGGTTGAAGAAACTTAGATGTGTGGTAAATCTGTCATAGAGTAAGGTTGTGTTATTCTAATTGCTATTGTTTGGTGTTTACAATGTGTTGTAAAAATAACTATTTTGTGTGATATAGTCACAGGATAATATTGCTGTAAAAAGTTGTTTCCTAATAATGCATCATTATTCATATCATCAAATTGGGGTATTATTGATATTGGTATTTTTAGGATGTAATTTCCTACTTGTATCACAACATTTTGTTGATATTTGTCAAGTATAATGGTTTTTCCGTTCTATCCAGTTATAGTTTTTTTATTATTTCCATCTTGTTTCCATTTTGGTATATATTTTCACGGCATAAGCTTGTGTCTACTCTAGTATCTATTTGTAATATCCCTAGATTTACATAGTTCCATATTGGTTGGAAATTGGGATATGAGTTATTATATATTAGATTGCCAATGATCCAAGAGCACCTACTAAGCTATAACACTTTTAGTGAGGTTGTGCCCTGTGGTGGGGTCGTGGTTAGGTTCTGTAGGGCTCGGAGCGTTACAAATGGTATCGGATCTGACTTTCGACACCGATGTTGGGGACACAGTGGGTGTACACATTGGTGGGGTCAGGGGCAGTACGCTAGTAGGAAAGACCAGGTCAGTACGCTGGCGTAACCAGGGTAGTGGCATCCATGTGGACCGCATCGAATGGAAAGGAGGTCCTGGCTAGATGAAGGACCCGAGCTTAGCGAGGGGGCTATGTCCAAATGAGGGGTGATTGTAATATCCCTAGATTTACATAGTCTCATATTGGTTGGGAAGTGGGATTTAAGTTATTATATATTAGATTGTCAATGATCCAAGAGCACCTACTAAGGTATAAAACTTTTGATGAGGTTGTGCCCTGTGGTGGGGTCATGGTTAGGTTCTGTAGAGCTCGGAGTGTTACACTATTAGACTGTGATAGTCTCTTGATTTGTATCATTCCTATACAAATTATTTTAGTATGTATAATGTATTTTTTGTTGCTCTTAATGGATTTATTTAGACACTATTTAATTTATTATTATACTTTTATTATTTACTGTTATTTTTATTTTTTCTTGTATTGAGTACAATTGCACTGAGTAAGGAAGTTAGTTCTTAATAATATTTCGTTAACAATGTGCTATGGGTCTACATTTAGATGTAATAAAGTTTCATTTCTACTATTTATCCTTAGTGGTAATATTATTTTATGGACAATTGGATTTCTATTGTTATAGTAGTTAAATAGTAATATGGGGTTTTCTAATGGTATTAATTCTGTTGTTTTCATATTTGTTTGTTTAATAAGTGAATTAGTAGCTCCTGTATCTGCAAGGGCTATTTGTTTGTTCCATTTACCACTGCCATAATATGCTATTTCTATCTTATTGTTATTATTTTGGTTATCTAATGTATTTATATTGGTATTAGTTCCAACGCCTGTTGTTTGTTTCTTATTGATAATGAAATTTTTTTCAAACATTATTTGTGGTGTTTTTCCTTTTGCAATATCTTTTGCTTTATTGAAGTCAAATTCTATATAATTTGGTATGGTCAATTCAGTGTTCTCTCTAGCTAGTTTGTATCTTATAATTTTTCGGAATGGTGGTTCTATTTTCAAGTTATCAGTATTTATGTTTTTTTACTTCATGTTTACTAGTATAAGCTTCTTATTTGTATACTCATAAACTTACTATTTTCTATCATTTCTATTCTCGATAATCTTTGATACATTACTGAACTTTTGTCGTTATTTTCTTCTGCCATGCTTATAAAGAAATTATGTTTATTGTAAATTTTATTTTTTGGTACATTAGGTTTTTCCTGTACTATTCCTATTAAGGTATGTTGTGCACTTTATATTATTCTATCATCCATTAAGCATATCTCTAAAGGTGCATTTATTCATTCCTTAAAATAAGCTTTTATTATTATTTGTACTACTCCTAAATGTATGTGTCTTAATGTCTTTCTGGTTTTCTCACTTTTTTCTTGTTTTATTATTCTTTCTGTTATCAATGGAATTATAGTTTTTCCTTAAACTTGTTCGATGCCTATAGGTTGTTTATTATTTCTGGCTATTATTATGGTGTTCCTTTTTTATTCAAATATTGGAAGTTTAAATATATCTTTCAGATTTATGTCTAGTTGGTTGCACCTATTTTATCATATTTTTGTATGTCAAAACTCATTTTTTCTCTTCTTCATTATTTTCTTCTCCTTCTAATTGTTTTTCTATTTCTGTTATTTCTGTTATCATATTTTTTCATATTCTTCTATTTCATCCTCTCTACTTCTACTATCTTCTTCCATTACCATTATTTTCTCATCTTTACTTATTTCTAACAAATCTTCTTTATATTCTATTGGTTCATAGTTTATGTTATACATTTATTCAATTTCTTCTGTTAGTTCATTCCACCATTTTGCTACTACTCTTATAAAGATTACTTCTATGAATTTCTCGAATGTATTTCCTGAGAGATTTTTCCTAAATCCTATTATTAAGGATGTTTTTACTCATTCTCTTATTATTCTATCTACATCTTTTACACAGTCTAGATCTATCCATTCTCCATTTTCTATGATTCATTATTTGTAGTGTTCCTATGGGTTCATATTTTGGGGTTCCCTTTTCTTTTCCTATCTTAGTCCTTTCTCTACTTTGTAATTTCCATGATATGTTACTAAGATAAGCAGAGGCAAAGCCAGAACAATTTTTTTTTTTTTGGGGGGGGGGGGGGGGGGGAGGATCCTATAATTATATATAAATATATAAAGACTTTTTGGGCCTCTCTGGGCCCCCACATAGCTCCGCCCCTGAAGATAAGGTCTTTTATTAGGTGGTGGTCTTAAGTTTTCGTACATTTTAATTGGATTTTCTTTAGGGTTTATTATAGTCTTGTCTTTTTCTTGATCCATTTTTATTTCTTCATTTGTTATATCCAGACTTTTTAAGGCTTGTTCTACTTCCTCTGAATTGGGATTTGCCATTAAATATTTTATTTCAAAATTATTCATATTAAGTTTTGTTATAGCTTCCAACTCCTTCATACATTTTTCTGTTATGCCTAATTCTTCTATGTCCAATGTTATATACATACTTAGTTCTTTTATGTTCTTATTTATGATTTTTAAATCTTTTCTTATATCTTCTACAAATTATGTGCCATTGTAATCTTATTCTAATTTTTGTATGTTTATCATATAAATTTCTAATTCTATTTTTGAATTTAATTTATATATTGATGTTTCTACTTGTGGAATGTTATCCATACCAACTTAATTCGTATACTTTATTATTTTATGTACTAGTAGGTGTTGGTAATACCAACTTGTTTCTTCGTTTCTATAATCTAATACATTGTATGTTATTTCTTTATGTATTTCTTTAGGTAGCTTTTGAGTCACTATACTTGTTATTACTAAATATTATGATATTTCTTTATCAGTTATATGTTTTCTTTTTATGAATCTTCTATCCACGTATCTTATTTTAAATTTCAAAAGATTTTTTAATCTTAGTTTTTGTATTTTTTGTGAAGTATCCGGTTTTTAGATAGGGTAGTGAATTATGTAAACTAGTAACTGCACGTGCGATGCTCGTTCTAATTATTATTATTTTTATATAGTAAATAATAAGACATAATATGTCATCGATTCTGAGACCTCCCTTTACTCATCACATACTCTTTACAAATTACCCTTAGTGCCATAAACCTTTATTTTATATGAGTGACACTTTTGTAAATAATTATGTCGTAAATAAATTGAAACTTTAAGGGTATTATGATAACTACCAATAGTTGAATAAATGAATGGTTAATATGACTCCCACTTTAAAATAAATGGTTAAAATTAAATGGTTGAATGAATGTTTACAAATTACAGGTTGTCTACAAATGACAACCCCAACGAAAACCCCAACACTCCCATTATAATATTTGAGATAATTTAGTTTTGGAGTTGTATAAATAGTTTCAAAGTTAGGGTTCTTTTTAGAAAATTATCCCCAACGGGCCTACTTTTACAAATATTTTGGAAACTTCCCAGTATTGGCAATTAGTTTTTAAGATTTGTTTCCCGAAATAGACCACATCTTGAAACTAATGTTCAAAATAGATCAATTTCGAAACTAATTTTTAAAATAGACCACTCACAGTTTTCAGAGTTTTTGCAGTAATAGGCTACTTTTTGAAAATATTCTTCATTATGGTCCAGTTTCGAAACTATTAGCGTTTGTGGGCAACTTTGTGCCACGTCAGCAGCGGCCACTATTCTCATTAGCGACCTTTTTCATTTTAAAAGTCGCCGATGAGAATAGCGGCCTCTGTTTTAAAATATTTAGATTTTTTTTGTCTGTTTTCATTATTCCCACTAGCGATCTTAGTATATACGAGATCGCTAATGAGATTAGCGACCTCAAATAAGTGTATTAAGACACTCTGCATTTTCTAGAGAGTTTTTGCTCTCTTTGGAAGAAAAAAATTTAAAACTGTGGTCGCTATTGGGAATAGCGACATTAGTATATATGAGGTCACTAATGGCATTAATGACCTTTAATGAATTGTATTCTAACACTTAGCAAAATCTAGAAAGTTTTTGCTCTCTGAAAAAATAACAATAAATTTATTTTTGAAACTGAGGTCGCTATTCGGAATAGAGGCCTTTGTTGTACTAAGGTCGCTATTCGGAAGAGATGTCTTAGTTATGTGACTATTATGCAAGTTTTACAAAGAACAAGAAGATTGTGTTTCCTACTGAGGTCACTATTGCGAATAACGACCAAAGTATACCGAGGTTGCTATTCCCAATTGCAACCTCAGTTTTAATTTTTTTTTTCCAAGAGAGCAAAAGCTCTCTAGAAATCGCTAAGTGTCTCATTACATTCATTTGAGATCGATAATCCCATTAGCAACCTCGTATATACTAAGGTCGCTAGTGGGAATAACGACTGCAAATTTTTTTTTTTTTTTTTTAAAAACATAGGCCGCTATTCCCATTAGCGACTTTCAAAATGAATAGGTCGCTAATTAGAATAGCGGCTGCTGCTAACGTGGCACAAGGTAGCCCATGAGCGCTAATAATTTCAAAACTGGCCCATAATCACAAATATTTTCAAAAAGTGGCCTACGACGGCAAAAAAAATCCAGTTCCCAACTGCGGCCTCTATTATTTTAGGCCGCAGCTGGGAACTACGGCCTCTATATAACATACTCGGAAAAATTTGTCTAAGTCTCAAAGTCATTTTATGCCAAATTTGAAATGAACTAAGGCCGCCGTTCGTAACTGCGGTCTCTGTTATTTTTAGTTGGAAAAATTTGTTTAAGTCTCAAAGTCACTTTAGGCCAAATAGGAAATGAACTAAGTCCGTAGTTCCCAACTGCGGCCTTTATTATTTTTAGTTGAAAAAATTTGTTTAAGTCTCAAAGTCACTTTAGGCCAAATAAGAAATTAACTAAAGCCGCAGTTCCCAACTGCGGCCTCTGTTATTTTTCGGTCGCAGTTGGGAATTGCAGCCTCGATATAACACATTTTTATTTGGAAAAATTTGTCTAAGTCTCAAAGTCATTTTAAGCCAAATATGAAATGAACTAAGGCCGCAATTCCCAACGGCGACCTCTATTTTTTTTAGGCCTATTTAACATATTTTTACTTGGAAAAATTTGTCTAAGTCTCAAAGTCACTTTAGGCCAAATATGAAATGAACTAAGACCGTAGTTCTCAACTGCGGCCTCTGTTATTTTTGCGGCCTCTGTTATTTTTAGGCCAACTACGGCCTCTATATAACACATTTTTACTTTGAAATTTTTTTCTAAGTCTCAAAGTAACTTTAGGCCAAATATGAATTGAACTAAGGCCGTAGTTGGGAACTGCAGCATCCAAAAAATATATTTTTGAAGATGTCACAATTTCCAACTGTGGCATCACAATCGAACAGACCGCAGTTTCCAACTGCGAGTGGAATATCTTCGAAATTAGTTTGGAAAGTGGTATATTTTATAAATTAGTTTCAAAAGGTGGTCTAATCTGGGGGAAAAATGACTTCTAAAAATGCCAATTGTTTGTGAGAATCACTCTAACAACTGAAACCCCCTTTCTAACTTAAAGACATGGCATCACAAAGGTAAACCCTCTGCCTTCTATGGATCAAAGAACGAATTGAGAGGTTCTCTACGGCTTCCGCACCATCCCACTTGCACAAATTAATAATCAAACTCCTCGGCAAATGCCTGAATGCACGGATGTACACAAAAACGTCGAAGAGATAGAGCCTTTGTACCTCTATTATAACACTTGCACTTGCAAATCTATGTTGCTTTTGCCCCGATCAGCTTCTGAATTGTACTGTTCGGATCTGAAACTCAACCTCTTTGGCTCAATGTCACATTCACTCTATCTGTGCTCTTATTGCATTGCGAACAATGCGTCGTTAGGTGTGAGTATGTATGCAGCTAGGGACCAAATGTGGATGTGGAAGGATAATGGTCAGGCGAAGTTATTGACGAGACCGAAGGATCAAGAAGGGGATGATGATGATGATGGAGTGTTTGTGAAGAGAACTGCGATATTTATGATTACTGATTCCTCGGAGATGCTACGGGTGTCTACGGAGACGGGTTTGGAGATTCTAAAACGTGCTGGGATGCACATTGCAAGGGAGACTGATCAGATGAGAATCACCAATCACCTAGCTGCGTATTAATTTTGCCAGCTTTTAGATTACTAAGTTATAAATGTAGCATGTTTTTTCCCTTAGAAAGAAGCGAATGTTACCCATATTAGAACAATCTTCCTCCAAAATCAATTGTATGAATCAGTATTTGTAATGTCAGCATTAAAATGCAAGTGACAAAATTTCTCACTAGTCATAGCATTAATTCTAGTCTTAGACATAATTAATTTGAGATTTTTGGAAAATCTTTCTCCCTAATATGGGTATAGATGACGTGGTACAATCAGGGTCGTCAGATTTCCTAAGATTTTGCTTATCTCAGAATATCAGGTCAACAGGTCCAACAGACCTTCTACCACTGCAGGTCCACAGACAAACGAGTCTAACCCGACCCGTTAGGATTAGATACCCGTTTTCCTCTGTTTATAAATACCAGCTCCCTCCTCACTGCACTCAAATTCTCCACCAGAACTATAGCTGTCCAATTTTTTTTCCAATGACTGACTATATCGTCGGACGGCCTGTCACCGGAATTTCTTCTAGTGTTCCAAGGCCTTTTGCAGGTACACCAGTCGTCTGAGCACCAACTGCTCTTCCCGAGTCGATCTCATGGAACAGACCCAAGTTGCGGTCGAAATCCGTCCCTTCCCCTTTACAAATTACAAGAACTCACACCTGTTGCTCCCGCATCGAGAACAAGCAGCATCAGGTTGGCACCATCTGTGGAAACCGACTGAATCGATCTTAAGCTTGGATCTCTCCTGAAGCCGAGCCCTCCAATGGCTCCCAAAGCTAGAAGAGCCTTCACCGCTGGATGTCACCCCGATCCCCATCCCTCTCACAGTCGTGTGAACACTCAGGGGTCTAACAAACCACCAGTCAATGGCACAGCGGGACCTGGTCCAAGCACTTCTCGCTCGGTAGCCAAAGACTTACGACATATCATCAACCATCGACAGCCCGTGGATGACCTTCAGCTCCAGCTCAGTCGATCAAGGAGCTAGGCAGTCCCTTCCAACCCTGCTCCGACACATAGCACTCTCCCATCCCGAAGCCGGAAGCACAACTGCAGCCGCTCCCCTAGGGATGGGCAACCTCCGCCCGGTCAGGACGAACAAGCTCCGGTCATGAGAGCCGAGTTTCGAGATTTTAGAAACGAGATCCTCCGAGCCCTCGGAGGTGGCCCCGTGCTCGAACAGTAAAATGTCGGCCCGAGGCTGGAAAAGGGTCAGGGTCCCGAGTCTTACGGTTCGTGCAAGCCACCACAATAGAACGAAGCCGTCCTCCACCGCCTCCAAAAGATGGAGAAGCGCTTCGCCTGCATTAACGAGGGAGGACTGCAATCCGGCCGGGCCCACCAGCCAAGCCGACCCCCGTTTTCCTTTCAAATTCTAGACGCTGAGATCCCCAGGAATTTCAGACCACCTTAGTTTGAGACCTACAATGGCGAGAGTGATCCAACTGATCACATGGAAGGGTTCAAAACCCTCATAATGATTCACAGCGCATCAGATCCTCTCCTATGCCGCGCCCGGACTTGGAAATGGTTCTCGAAGCTTGCCCTCAGTTCGGTTTTCTCCTTCGACCAGCTCGAGGTGAACTTTCTTGTCCACTTTATGACCAGCCGGAAGGTTGAGAAGACGATCGCATCCCTTCTGAACCTCAAGCAGAAGGAAGGAGAGCCCTTCTGCGAATTTGTGCGGAGGTTCACAGCCGACGCTAGGGCAGTTCTGTCTCTCAATGCCAGTGTTGCATTGGCGAGCTTTCGACATAATGTTCGCCACAGCCAGTTGAAGGCATCCATGGCCAAGAAACCACCCCTAGATTTTTCCGACCTTCTCAATAGGTTCAAAAAGTACATCCGGGCCGAGGAGGCCCCTGCACCCCGAAGGCCTGAAAGAAACCCCAGCCAAGGGAAAAAGAAAAACCGAAGACTCTGAGCCTATGAAGAAGGCTCAGAAAGACGTGTTTGCCCAGAAATGCTCCCCGCCGGTCCCCCGTTTTGAAAGATACACTCCGCTGATCCAAAACGTGTCGGCTATCCTCCTGGAGATCGAGGACAAGGGGATCATGCGCCTTCCTTCCCGACCTAACAGCAATAGGAAGAGGGACTGGAGGTTCTACTGTTGCGTCCATCGGGAAAATAGCCACAAGACCGATAATTGTTGTGCCCTGAAAGACGAGATTGAAGCCCTCATGCAAAGAGGGTACTTAAGGGAGTTCACTCAAACCAACCCCAGGGACCAAGGGGATCCGCGGCCCTCGTATCCTCCTCGAATAGTCAGCAGGCAGCCTGAGCCCGAGCTCGAGGTTGAGGATGCCAGGGGGCCGGCTATCCTTTACTGTGTCTACGGCAGACCTATGGGGAGAGAATCAAACACCTCCCACAAAGCTTTCGTTCAAGAAGTAAACTTGGTCCATAACTATCCGTCCCCCTGGGGACCAGAGGCTGGCGGTCTCATTCTCCAACGAAGATATCGAAGGCGTTCGACTTCCTCATTGTGACGCCCTCGTGGTTAGCCTTGGCATGGTAAACCACGAGGTTCGACGTATCCTTATTGACAATGGGAGTTCGGTCAATATCCTATTTCTGGCCGCGTTTGAAAGCCTTAAGCTTTCCCGCAAAAGGTTGAAGCCGGCGAGGTACACGCTTTATGGGTTCTTCGGTGTCCTTGTCCAAATCGAGGGAATCGTCACACTTGACGTGACCGCCGGCACGGCCCCGGCCCTTTGGACCGAAGCGATGGACTTCATGGTGGTTAATATTAAAGCCGCCTATAATGCTATCCTCGGCAGACCCGGCCTATGCACACTCCAGGCGGTTCCCTCTACCTATCACTTGAAGTTGAAGTTTTCCACCGATCACGAGGTCGGTGTAGTCCGGGGTAATCAAGAATTAGCACGTTCGTGCTACATGACCGCAGTAGGGGTGGAGTCTTTCCCCTTGACGTTGTAGAACTCCCATCCGAAAGAGGCTCGGAGCCCATAGATGCGCTGGAGGAGGTCTCCTTCTCTGAAGGAGAACAATCCAAATGGTTCCGAGTAAGCCAATCTCTGACCTCGGACCTAAAAGCTGTCAATCATTGAATGTATTCGTCAGAATGTCGACCTCTTCGATTGGATGTTGTCCGACATGCCTGGGATTTTCGAAGACATCATTATGCACAAGTTAAGTGTCCACTCGGACCCAAATCCGATTCAGCAGAAGTGATGTAAGTTCTCTCCAGATAGGCAGCAGGCGGTGAAGGAAGAAGTGGGCAAGCTCCTGTCGGCACGGTTCATACAGGAAGTCAGCTATCCGAAGTGGCTGGCCAATGTCGTAATGGTGAAAAAGACGGATGGGAAATGGAGAATCTGCATAGATTTTACAGACATCAACAAGGCCTGCCCGAAGGATCCATTCCCTCTTCCAAACATCGACACCCTGATCGATGCAACCTCTGGGCACGAGCTGCTGAGCTTCATGGATGTCTTTTCAGGCTACAACTAGATCAGAATGTTCCTTCCGAAAAAATAATTACTTTGCGGCTTACCACTTACCTATCTTTCTCCAAAACCCTCTCCTGGCTAAAGGCGACAAAGAAGAAAGCGAAAGAGAGGGTACACAGAGGGGTCACCTCAACTTCTGTCAGCCCATCTCTTTGAGAGCCTGGTGGAAGACGAGGACTTTCTTTCGACCGGATTAAGTGAGAGAGAGAGTCAGAAGAGCATACCCGGAATGAAGAAAAGAAGGACCGGATGGGCTCAACCAAGCAAGATATTCTGAAGACCGCCTTCGTGACCGACTGATATGGCTAAAAATGGGGTTAAATCGGAACCGTCCAGATAGATCACGAATCTTGAGGCACGGGGGTAAAACGGTAATTTCACATGCAGATAGGTCCGAAGCGGGTACTGGGTCTCCTTCTCACAGACCCAATAACCCGCAAACGGATCCACCTCAGCTGGGTACGGGTTTCAACCCGCTACCAACCCGATCCGACAAGATACAATCAAGGTCCCTGATTAGATCTAAATCAACGGCCGTGATTCACATCTATCTTTTCACTGGGGAATAGGGATTAAATTCCTTAACTGATTATAGGGGATATACCTTATCAGATTACATGCCTTATCTGACTACAAGGAATATTCCTTATCTAATCACGGGGATTACATTCCTAAAACCAGTCCCTAAGACGCCTATAAATACCCCTCACCCATCTCCATTAAGAGGTAATCAATCTTTTTCTAGTTAAACGCTCTTTCATAATCTTCTCTAGATTACTGACTTGAGCGTCGGAGGGTGCGTCGCCGGGAACAACCCCGGTGTCTCGCACTTTTTGCAGGTGAACGGCGGGAGCGACGGTCAGAGTTCGACGGAACAGGTACACAGGTTCTCCTATTCAGTTTCCCCAAGAACTCACAAATTCATCTGTTTGCCCCCACACCGAATTTAGCGGCAACAGATTGGCGCCGTCTGTGGGAAACTAACGAATAGAGACCTCTCCTCTTCCCGGTGAACAGGTTCTCTCCTACTATGCCGCCTCGCAAAGTTAGATCTAGGGGCTCCAACCGAGCGCCCAACCCTGACCAGCAAGAAGTCCATCCTGATCCCGCTCAGCAACAAGGGCAACTCCCTCCTACCTTGGAAGAGCCGCTGCAACATAACCCCCCTCCTGATCCAAAGGGTCCTAACCCCCAGAAACAGCCTCTTCACCAAGAGAACCTCTCCATCCACAACGCCTCCAGTGCCTCCATGGCCTCCCATCATCCCCGAGCCTCTGGTCGCCACGATGCCCATCCCAAACGCCCGGAGGATAAGGACCTTCGTCGCCATCTGGACGAAAAGCGGGCTCGGGGAGAAGCCTCCCGCCAAGAGCGATCCCCCCAACACCGGGGACACAGGGGGTCCCCCGCCCGAAGAGGGAGAAAAGACTCCCCAGATCACTACCGAAGGAGGTACTCTCCCGCAGGACGGCAGCAGCATCGGAACAACGAGGCACCCATCACCCGTGCCGAGTTCCAGCAATTCCAAGCTATGGTACAACAGGCCCTCAATCTCCGTCAGAATCCCAATGAGCCAAGGGCCCCCTCCCCTCCTCCGGTCCGGAGCCCTTGCCAACGTTCCCCTTCTCCTCGACCCGCTCCTACCAACTCCAGACGCACCCCAAGTCCTCGTCGTTCCCGAAGCTACCGTCGCCGCAGCCCTCGCTCCCCATCCTACGAAGACGAGTCCCGTGGCTCGGCAGATCACCGCCGGAGAGATGACACCATGAACCGCCGCCTGAACGAGGTGGAAAAACTCTTGGGACAGATAAACCGAGAAGAAGAACTCAGGGGGAGGACCCTCCGTCCTAGCCAACCCCCGTTCTCCCGGACCATAGTGGATACTCCTGTTCCCTTCGGTTTCAAACCTCCCCAGTTCGAGAACTACACTGGAGAGACCGATCCAGTTGACCACATCGAAGGCTTTAAGACTTTGATGCTCCTCCATCAAGCGTCCGACGCCCTCCTCTGCAAAACATTCCCTGCAACTCTGAAAGGCCCAGCTCGAGAATGGTACTCTCGTCTTGCCCCGGCGTCAATATTCTCCTTCGAACAGTTCGAGACCCTGTTCATCACCCATTTCGTCAGCAGCCGAAGGGCCGAGAAGACCAGCATTTCCCTGTTGCACCTCCGTCAGCAGAAGGGGGAGAAATTGAGGGACTACGTGAAGAGGTTCACAGCCGAGGCCAGAACCATCGCATCCCTCGACCAATCCGTTGCTACCGCGGCGTTCCAGTCCAACATCCTAAATTCCAACCTCCGCTCCTCCCTCGCCAAAAAACCGCCGCATGACTTTTCTGACCTCCTCCTCCGCACTGAAAAGTACATCCGAGCTGAAGAGGCCGAGGAACCCCCCAACTGGGAAGCAACCGCCTCCGGGTCTAAGAGGAAGGGAACGGAAGAAGAGGGACCCAAAAAGTTTCAGAAGGATAATGCTGGCCAGCGCCGGCCTCCCCCTAGATTTGAAAAGTTTACTCCCCTCACTACAAACATCTCCGCCATCTTCATGGAAGTCGAAAAAGAAGGGGTCCTACCTCCAGCTCCAAAGATGAACACCCCAGCCAAAAGGAGGGATAAAGACAAATGGTGCCGTTATCACCGGGACCATGGGCATGACACCAACGACTGTCGGGCTCTGAGAAACGAGATCGAAGCCCTTATCCAGAGGGGGCAGCTGGCGAAGTTTGTGAGAAAGGATGGAGCCGAACTTCCTCCCCAGCCTCGGGGGGCTAACAAACGTCCAGAACGGGAGGAGACGCCAGAGTTCGAGGAAGAGCGAGTCCTCCACCTTATCCATGGGGGTCCAATGGGGGGCTCCTCGAACTCTTCTCGGAAAGCCTTTATTAGAGAAGTTAATTCTGTCCGAGCCACCCCTCCCTCCAAAGGACTCGGAGTGCCCGTCACCTTCTCAGACGAAGATCTCGAGGGCGTCCGCACCCCGCATTGTGACGCACTCGTCATCAACCTTCACATGGCCAATTTCAAAGTCGAAAGAATCCTAGTAGATAACGGCTCCTCCGTAAACATACTATTCCTCGATGCTTTTAAGGGGCTGAAGCTCTCCCGAGACAGACTGAAGCCCGCCGGGTATACACTCCATGGGTTCACGGGAGTGCCGGTGACGATCGAAGGAGTGATCACCCTCGATGTCACAGCAGGCAAAACTCCTACTACCCGCACGGAGTCAATGGATTTCATGGTCGTGGATGTCCCAGCGGCCTACAACGTCATTTTGGGTCGGCCCGGCCTAGCCGCCCTTGAGGCCGTCCCTTCTGCCTATCATCTCAAAATGAAATTCCCCACTCGGGCGGGAGTGGGAGAAGTTAAGGGCAATCAGGAACAGGCCCGCAAGTGTTATATGACTTCCACACTCGGACCTGTCCTCTCCTTAGAAACACTCGAGATCCCACAGGATGCTGCTCGGCCGACTCCCGAGCCGGTAGATGAGCTGGAGGAAATACTCTTCTCGGAGCAGGATCCGACCCGTAAGTTTTATGTCAGCAAGGCCCTTCCGTCCGCCCTACATTCAAATATTGTCAGATGCATCCGAGCCAACCAAGACCTCTTCGCATGGTCAGCGGCGGACATGCCCGGTATCTCCGAAGAACTCTTGGTTCACCGCCTCAGCGTTGATCCGGGGTCCAAACCGGTCCAGCAGAAGAGGCGCAAGTTCGCCCCCGAGCGCCAGCTCGCCATCAAAGAGGAGGTAGACAAATTGCTGAAAGCCCGATTCATACAGGAGGTGAATTATCCGGAGTGGTTGTCAAACGTAGTTATGGTGAAGAAATCCAACGGAACATGGAGAATCTGTATTGATTTCACTGACCTCAACAAGGCCTACCCTAAAGATCCCTTCCCTCTGCCGAGCATTGACACTCTGATTGACGCAACCTCGGGACATGAGCTCCTCAGCTTCATGGACGCTTTCTCAGGTTACAATCAGATAAGGATGTTCCCCCCGGATATTCCGAAGACGTCATTTGTAACGGACCAAGGACTCTATTGTTACCGAGTCATGCCGTTCGGCCTAAAGAACGCAGGGGCAACGTATCAACGTCTCGTCAACAAGGTATTCCAGGCCCAGATTGGTCGGAACATGGAAGTCTACGTGGACGACATGCTTGTGAAAAGCATCCGAGGCGTTGATCATGAGGCCGACCTCCAAGAAGCGTTCGATGTTTTGAGAAAGCACAATATGAGACTCAACCCGAACAAGTGTGCGTTCGGAGTCTCGTCAGGCAAATTCCTCGGCTTTATGGTTAGCCAACGAGGAATAGAGGCAAATCCGGAGAAGATCAGGGCCATACTGGACATGGCCCCGCCTAGAAACGTCAAAGAAATTCAGAAACTGACAGGTCGTTTAGCCGCCATTGGGCGCTTTTTGTCGAAGTCCGGGGAGAAATGCCTTCCGTTCTTCAAAGCCCTGAGGGGCACTAAGGGGTTCGAGTGGGGACAGCCACAACAAGATTCCTTTGACCAGCTTAAAGCTTACCTCGTCAATCCGCCCCTTCTCAGCAAACCCATACCGGGCGAACCCCTCTACCTCTACTTGGCAGCCTCGGAACAGACGCTAAGTGCGGTCTTAGTCAGGGAAGAAGAAAGAACTCAGAAGCCCATTTACTACGTCAGCAAAGTGCTCCGGGACGCCGAGCTCCGGTACCCGAAAATTGAGAAAATAGCCTACGCCCTGATAATGGCTGCAAGAAAGCTTCGGCCATACTTCCAGTCTCATTCGGTGGTCGTTCTTACCGACCAGCCGTTGAAACAGATCCTTCACAAGCCAGAGACTTCCGGCCGCCTCATGAAGTGGTCGATCGAGCTGAGCCAACATGATATTACTTATCAGCCTCGGACCGCAATCAAGGCGCAGGCGCTGGCCGAATTCATAGTGGAAACAACTATCCCCGACTCCGAGCAGACGACGAGGGGACCACCCATCTGGTCTGTATATGTCGATGGATCCTCTTGCAACGAGGGGAGCGGGGCTGGAGTCATCCTGGCGGGCCCAGACGACTTTGTCCTTCAATATTCCCTCCGGATAAATTTTAAAGCCTCGAATAACGAAGCCGAATACGAGGCACTCATAGCCGGCCTCGGGATGGCCCGAAACGCAGGAGCGCGACGCCTGCAGATCTTCAGCGACTCGCAGTTGGTCGTCAACCAGGTCCTCGGCGAGTACGAAGCCCGCGATGACAGGATGGTAAAGTACTTGGCTAAAGTGAAGAGCCTCATGGCGCTCTTCGACGAGGCCCTCATCCGAAGAATCCCCAGAGAGGAAAATGCCCAGGCCGACGCCCTGTCCAAATTAGCTTCCTCATCCCTGCAAGGCCTCGATCAAACTGTTCTGATAGAAGTCCTCCTCAAGCCAAGCATAGAGGACGAGGCTTTCAACTCCGTGGAAACACTGCCACTTCCCATCGAAGATAATTGGATGAAGCCCCTCATCGAGTTTTTAAGAGACGGACTCCTGCCAAGGGATCCGAAGGAAGCCCGAAAGATAAGGACCCGAGCCGAGCGTTACCTACTGGTCGAAGGCGTTCTGTATAAGCGCTCCTTCACCCAGGCAGATGGTCGACCCTATCTAAGATGCCTCTCCCCCAGACAAGCCGACTACGCCCTGCAAGAGCTCCATGAGGGCATCGGCGGAGCCCACTCCGGCTCCAGAGCCTTGGCGCGCAAAGTGTTAAACTACGGGTATTACTGGCCCACTCTCCTACGTGACGCCGAACAACACGTTCGGCAATGCACATCCTGCCAGAAGTATTCCGACATCCGACGCCTTCCACAAGCACCACTCTCCTCCCTATCAAGTCCGATCCCCTTTGCAATGTGGGGGATGGACTTACTTGGACCATTTCCACCGGCCCCCGGGCAATTGAAGTTCCTAGTCGTGGCAGTCGACTACTTCTCGAAATGGGTAGAGGCCGAGCCCTTGGCTACGATTACCGAACATAGAGTCGTTCAATTCTTCTGGAAAAATGTAATCTGCCGGTTCGGTGTTCTCCGAGTCGTAGTTACAGATAACGGTACGCAGTTCGCTGGAGCTGCCTTCCGAGCCTTATGTGAAGACCTAGCCATACAGCACCGCTTCTCCTCAGTCTCTCATCCCCAGTCAAATGGCCAAGCCGAGAACGCCAACCGACAGATCCTCTCCGGCATCAAGAAGAGACTCGACAAGTGCTCCAAGGGATTGTGGGTCGATCAGCTGCCTAATGTGTTGTGGAATTACCGAACCACGAAGCGGACCCCGACAGGCGAGAGTCCGTTCAATCTCACCTATGGGTCCGAGGCCCTCATCCCTCTAGAAGTTGGAATACCCTCTCCTCGCCTGATAGCATTCGAAGAAGAACAGAATGCCAGGGAGCTCAGAACGAGCCTAGATTTGGTAGACGAAATTCGGGAAAGAGCAGCCATACGGCAGCAAGGTTACCGAAGAAGAATCGAACTAGCCTACAACAAACGGGTCCGCCCAACCGACCTAAAAGAGGGGGATCTGGTCCTCCGAAAGCTGGCCATTTCGTTCCCCGGACAGAAAAGCAAACTGGCCCCAAATTGGGAGGGACCGTACAAAGTATCCAAAGTGATCCGCCCCGGTGCATACAAGCTAGAAGACCTTGAGGGTAGAGAAATTCCAAGGACTTGGAACGCCGACCATCTTTTGAAATACCAAGAGAAGGCAACCCCGCCTATCTAAGTAACTCGAGATGTCGGGCCACCACTCCTGCTACTAGTAATTTTTCCTTTGCTCTTTTTTCATTGTAATAACGGCTAGCAACTTTAGAAGCAGCCGACCATTAGATATTAATAAATAAATAAAGTTTTTTTTATCGCGTACTTCCGCCTCTAATTCCCTTATCCCACAATGGTTCGGAGTCCAGCACTCGGCTCGACTCTCCCTCCTCGGCACGTCCGTAGACGAGCCGGGGATAGATCGCCGTTCGAAATTGCTCCTGCAGCCGTTGAATGGATCGGAGTCCAACACTTGGCTCGATTTTGCTTCGCAAGTTCGCTCCTAAGCGGACTAGAAGCAGCTCGCCATTCGAAACTGCTCCCGCATCCCTTAAATTACCCACACGATGGTTCGGAGTCCAGCACTCGGCTCGACTCTCCCTCCTCGGCACGTCCGTAGACGAGCCGGGGGTAGGTCGCCGTTCGAAATTGCTCCTGCAGCCGTTGAATGGATCGGAGTCCAACACTTGGCTCGATTTTGCTTTGCAAGTTCGCTCCTAAGCGGACTAGAAGCAGCTCGCCATTCGAAACTGCTCCCGCATCTCTTAAATTACCCACACGACGGTTCGGAGTCCAGCACTCGGCTCGACTCTCCCTCCTCGGCACGTCCGTAGACGAGCCGGGGGTAGGTCGCCGTTCGAAATTGCTCCTGCAGCCGTTGAATGGATCGGAGTCCAACACTTGGCTCGATTTTGCTTCGCAAGTTCGCTCCTAAGCGGACTAGAAGCAGCAAGCCATTCGAATCTGCTCCTGCATCCCTAAAACCAGCATAACGCTCGGACCTCTCCGACGCCTCCGCTCAATCTTGCCGACTCACCCTCAGTCGGATCGGAATTATGTACGAATCACAGCCCTCGTCTGCCGGACCGAGGCACCGGATTACCGACCCTCGTATATGGCAAAAAATCGCTCCGAGGCGAAGCCACCGTCAGATCGCCTCAGAAAGTGTGCCAAGACCTGATGGACGGATCTCGTTCGGCCACGTATCCACAAAACGACAAGATAGTGTTTTCTTGGAAACTGGACCCGCCTCAAGATCCGTGCAAACATCAGACGTCCCTGATTAGGCCACGTGGGCGGGGTCGGGAAGCAACACCGCCTTAAGCAGCCTAACCAACCCTATGGTTCACGAATGCAGCGAAAAAGGAAAATTCGAGGATGAGGAGTTCGGCGAAGCAAACACCAACCTCATGGTTCGTCTTAAACCTACTCTGGCTGACAACCATAACACAGATAAGGAAACAGCCAAAAACAATTCGCATAAAACGACTCCAATGACATTAACAAGTTGGATAAAAATTACAAAGCGGATTACAACAGCAAAAACTTGCAAGCAAGATTACAACACAGTGACACGATCAGCCCGTTACTTCCGAAGAAGGGGAATACTCCGTTTTAGAGACACTTTGGGTCGACGCTTCTTCACCTCCGAGCTCGAATCCAAGCCGACGAACCGGGACGCCTCCTCACCACTAGCCCTGACAGTCGCTCCTACCGAAGCACCGCTTGAAGACACCGCCACACCGCTTTGGGCATCGGCGGCCGACCTGCCTACGATAGGAGACCGGCTCGCCGCTTGATAGAACGTGATCCCTCGCTCGATCTCTTCGCGGGTGCACGAGGTGCTCCGGACGTTTGGCCTCACCGGCTGAGGCTTGAGCCGAGCAACTTCTTCCTCCAGTTCGACGATGCGGTCTTTCAAAGTGTCGTCCTTTACTATCACCTTAAATCGAGGAAGTTTCGCCGAACCTGGGTATTCGGCGCTATCGGAGATAACGCGACGCAAGTGAGTCACTTCGATACTCTTGTCTACAGTCACCCTCTGCAATTCTTCCACCTTCCTCGCTAAACCATCCCGTTCGGCCAAAACTCGAGCAAGCTCTTCTTCCCTAGCAGATAGCTCAGCCTCGACTATCCGTAGGTCGTGCAGTTCAACTAAAGTCTCGCCGTGCCTAATCTCCAAGTTGTGAAGCATTCTCCTCGTCAGGTCAACCTCACCCTCGAGGCGATCCTCCCGAGATTGCTTAAACAACTCCGCTCGGCGCTGTTCGGCCGAGGTGTTACGAGTCGGCTCGGCAATCTGAAATAAGAAAGAGATAGCATTGGAATACCACACCACCGAGCCAAACACTTAGACAAATTCCAGAGTCAAAATACTTTTCATTCATTAAAAGGCGGTGGCCAGTCCGCAAAAAGGCATTACAATGATCGGAAAAAGAAACACCGAAAAAACTACAAAAACTTAGTGAGGGGATCAAGGGTCCACCTTCGTCGCCGCGTCGGCCACGGGCGCATCGGCGGGGGGCCCGTTGACCTGCCCGTCCGCCGCAGTCTCTCCATCCCGTCCTTCCTCGCCTTCGCCTCCGGCCTCGTCATCCTCGCCTTCCTCCCCTTCATCATCCGAGGTCGGCGTCGGAAACAATTGGTAGCCGACCCGCTCGAAGCCGGGGACGCGTTCCTGCACGTGGTCGAGGGCCAACTGATAAGACTTCTCCATGTTTTCGGCCATATGCCTCTTCGCCTCCTCCTCGACCTCCTTCTCCACCTCGGCTCGGATCTTCGTCGCCAGAGCCTCCTTCTCTGTTCTCTCTTCGGCCAAGGACTTCAGCGCCGCTGCTAAGTCCTCGGCAGCCTTGGCGGCCTTGGCAGACTCCGCATCGAGCCGCTCCTTGGCCTTCTCCAAATCCGACCCGAGATCCGCGACCCGTACTTCCAAGGCCTCAGCCCTCCTCTGCTCGGCCTCAAGCTCTTTGACCGCCCTGACCTTCGCCAGCCTGTCCTTGTCGCTGGCGGACTTCAGATCCTTCTCCTGCGCGGCGAACGTCTCGAGGAGGTGGCCGAAGTGGCAAGTGGCCTACAAAGACAACAACCAGTAAAACACATGCCGAGCTGCAGACTTAGAGAAATTGGCAATGCACTTACCGAAACGAGTGACCGCGCGATTTCGAAGGTATCGTCACCGACCGTCCCCGCCTTCAGCGCAGCAACGTCCTTCGGGGTCGCCAAATGTTTGACAACCTGCACTGACATCTGCGAGTTGCCGAGGAACCCATCATGGTTCTTCACTCGCCAATTCGGCACGAACAGCTGCTTGTGCTGCTCTGTCAAGATCTCTTCGGCAGCCTGGGTTAGGGGCGGTGCCTCGATCGACAACGCCGCGTTCACATCAAAGGCTCCATCGATCCCGCCAGGAACCGAAGAAGACGGGGGCACCTCGGCGACGACCAACTCCGAGGGCGCCTCCATGGTCGGAGGAGGCGGAGGGACGGATGAAGCGACGGCAGGTGCCGGGGCTGACGAAACAGCCGCGGCCGCCCTCTTCCTCTTCTTCCCCCCGGCCAGCATAGATCTGTCCGCCATCATGGCGTTGAAGTCGATCTTCATGCTTTCTGCAGCGGATCAAAAAAAAAGGGGGGGGGAGGACAAGTTAGCCAAAAACTTGAAAAATAATAACAATTAAAAACGAGATGTCAGGAGCATACTCGGGTCGATGGGGCTTAGGCCAGACCCAAACAACACCTCCTCCGACAAATCCCTCCAACTCAGTATCGGAAGAGCCATTATCTTCCTCGCCACCTCTTCCTCGGCATCAGATAGAACAGGGTCGGCGCGCGCGAAATTCGGCACCTCCACCTTCCAACGGGTCGGAATGGGCCTAATCGCCTCGCCCCTTACTATAAAATACTTCTCCTTCCAACCCTTAATCGAGTCAGGATTCTCGACAATCTTAACTCCCCTCCTCGGCCCCAAAAAGTATCGGTACTCCGTCTTGTGCTGACGATTTACTCGATACAATCCTCGGAAGACCGTAAGATCCGGCTTCACCTCGGCTCGATAACACTGGAGCATAAAGGCGTTCACGTGGCGCCATGTGTTCGGCGTGAACTGGGTCGGCGCTAGGCAATACCAGCCGAGGATCTCGAGGATGAATGGGTGCAGAGGGAAGCGCAACCCGGCATGAAGAGAATCAACGTCGAACATACACATGTCCGAAGACGGCAACCCAGAGTTCGCTCGCATCCCCGGACCTGGAACAATCAGTTTGTACTCCGGAGGAATAGCGAAAGCCCTTCTAACCCGGAGCAGGTCCTGCTCGGATACCAAAGTGATGAGCTCATCCGCTTCGGTGGCAAGTTCGGGATTAGGTTCTTCGACGGTTTTGGACTTCCCATAGATCGCCTTCTCCAGCAAGTCGCCCTCGTACTGCCTAACCCCTGAGTGACCGGATAGAACGGAAGGGTACCGTCCTATCTCGGGTGCCTGCTTCGGATTCTCCACAACCATCTCCACAATGGGGGACTGGCTCTGTACCCTCCTCTTCTTCCTCCCCTTCTCCGTCTCGACTACGGACGGTTCGGCGGCTTGCTTACCCTTCCTCCTAATCTCCGACCTCCTCCTCTCCTCGGCACTCTCGTCGCCCGAAGACGAGGCCCCACTGCCCGAATCTACTCGAGACATCTAAAGGAAAATTACTCAGACTAAGTAAACTGACCTCTTGAAGTGACGTCTACGGTCGGAATGCTCTGCCGGAAATCGCCTGGCCCACGCGACAGCCAACGGAAACGCCTCAGAGAGAAAATTGCCGCTAGCAGAGAACTTAGAGATCGAAAGTAAAGATCTTGAGTAAAAAAGTGAGAAATGAGCTTCGAGAGTAAGGGTGAGAGTTTTTAACCCCTAACAAGTTGGGCCTCCTTGGGAAACGTAAAAAGCCCAATAGGGAACGAAAGCGACAGGCGGAAAAGATACGAAGCTCACTCAAGGCAAGAAACTCTTCAAAATACCAAGGCAACGCCCCGGCTACGCAACTCTGTGCCTCGACCAGTCAACTTCAAGTGTGCCGAGCCGAGATACCGGGGTACCGACCCTCGTATATGGCAAAAAATCGCTCCGAAGCGAAGTCACCGTTGGATCTCCCTAAAACTCACGACGGAATCTGATGGACGGTTCAGATTATGCCACGCCCACAAAATGACAAGATAGCGTTTTCTCGTGATCTGAACCCCATCCTCGAGATGCGCGCCAAGATGGACCGCCCAGATCCAGCCACGCGTCCCTCCTCGCCGACTGCCCTCGGTTCGCCCGGCCGAGCTACCGAACAGCTCAGCCGAGCCACCGAGCCGCTAAGAGCCAAGGAAGCGATCCCTCAGGAAAAGAGCTCCAAAACACACAACTCTATGGCTCGGCTGGACAACTTCGAAGTGCCGCGCCGAAGTACCGGGGTACCGACCCTCGTATATGGCAAAAAATCGCTCCGAAGCGAAGTCACCGTTGGATCTCCCTAAAACTCACGACGGAATTTGATGGACGGTTCAGATTATGCCACGCTCACAAAACGACAAGATAGCGTTTTCTCGTGATCTGAACCCCATCCTCGAGATGCGCGCCAAGATGGACCGCCCAGATCCAGCCACGCGTCCCTCCTCGCCGACTGCCCTCGGTTCGCCCGGCCGAGCTACCGAACAGCTCAGCCGAGCCACCGAGCCGCTAAGAGCCGAGGAAGCGACCCCTCAGGAAAAGAGCTCCAAAACACACAACTCTGTGGCTCGGCTGGACAACTTCGAAGTGCCGCGCCGAAGTACCGGGGTACCGACCCTCGTATATGGCAAAAAACAACCCCGGGGCATATCAGCCGTTGGATCTCCCTAAAACTCACGACGGAATCTGATGGACGGTTCAGATTATGCCACGCCCACAAAACGACAAGATAGCGTTTTCTCGTGATCTGAACCCCATCCTCGAGATGCGCGCCAAGATGGACCGCCCAGATCCAGCCACGCGTCCCTCCTCGCCGACTGCCCTCGGTTCGCCCGGCCGAGCTACCGAACAGCTCAGCCGAGCCACCGAGCCGCTAAGAGCCGAGGAAGCGACCCCTCAGGAAAAGAGCTCCAAAACACAACTCCGTGCCTCGGCCAGACAACTTCGAAGTGCCGAGCCGAAGTACCGGGGTACCGACCCTCGTATATGGCAAAAAATCGTTCCGACCCATATCAGCCGTTGGATCTCGTCAAAAAGCGCGCTCGTCATGATGGACGGTCCGGATTTGGCCACGTCCACTAAACGACAAGATAACGTTTTCTGGGGATCCACGCTGGGATGGACGGCCCAGATTATGCCACGTACTTCGGAACCGCCGACCCGAAGCACCGACCCACCGAACCGAGGTGCCGAGACGCCGAGCCAGGAGTACCGGGGTACCGACCCTCGTATATGGCAAAAATCCAGTCCGAGGCATGTCAGCCGTTGGATCTTGCCAAAAAGCGCGCTCGTCGTGATGGACGGCTCAGATGATGCCACGTCCTTCGGAACCGCCGAGCCGAAGCACCGAGCCATACTAACCGAGGTGCCGAGGCGCCGAGCCGAGGTACCGGGGTACCGACCCTCGTATATGGCAAAAAATCGTTCCGACCCATATCAGCCGTTGGATCTCGTCAAAAAGCGCGCTCGTCATGATGGACGGTCCAGATTTGGCCACGTCCACTAAACGACAAGATAGCGCTTTACGGGGATCCGCGCTGAGATAGACGGCCCAGATGATGCCACGTACTTCAGAATCGTCGAGCCGAAGCACCGAGCCATTCGAACCGAAGCGCCGAGGCGCCGAGCCGGAGTGCCGGAGTACCGAACCTCACATACGGCGAAAGAGCGAGCCGAAGAACAGGAGCCACTCGATCTCTCCGAAAATCGCGCTGCGCTCTGATCAAAGGTTCTGATGACGCCACGTCATAAATGGGTATATAAAATCAATTTTAATTTATTTTATTTACTTAAAAGTTGCGAAAAAATCACCAAAAATTCGGGAAAATTCACGGGAAAATCTGGAAAATAGTTATAAATTCAGGGTAATATTTTCGAACCCCTGAACGGACAATTATTGCCTGGAATGTATCGTGAGGGCCCCCGGACAACTGGTTAACACATCGCAAAATTAAATAAATAATCCGAGAAAAATAGATAAAGACCGTTGGGCACTCAAAGATGCTTAAAAACAAAGTGCAACTTCCAAGAACACACTACTACCCCCTCTAAGATTCGAAACCCTCCATTTGGACTCCGATACAGCTCCGCCAGCCATTAGTACAGTTAAACTACTCCTCAAAGGCTGATCGAACTCAGTCTTTAGGAGTGGGGGGCTCCTGATATGGCTAAAAATGGGGTTAAATCGGAACCGTCCAGATAGATCACGAATCTTGAGGCACGGGGGTAAAACGGTAATTTCACACGCAGATAGGTCCGAAGCGGGTACTGGGTCTCCTTCTCACAGACCCAATAACCCGCAAACGGATCCACCTCAGCTGGGTACGGGTTTCAACCCGCTACCAACCCGATCCGACAAGATACAATCAAGGTCCCTGATTAGATCTAAATCAACGGCCGTGATTCACATCTATCTTTTCACTGGGGAATAGGGATTAAATTCCTTAACTGATTATAGGGGATATACCTTATCAGATTACATGCCTTATCTGACTACAAGGAATATTCCTTATCTAATCACGGGGATTACATTCCTAAAACCAGTCCCTAAGACGCCTATAAATACCCCTCACCCATCTCCATTAAGAGGTAATCAATCTTTTTCTAGTTAAACGCTCTTTCATAATCTTCTCTAGATTACTGACTTGAGCGTCGGAGGGTGCGTCGCCGGGAACAACCCCGGTGTCTCGCACTTTTTGCAGGTGAACGGCGGGAGCGACGGTCAGAGTTCGACGGAACAGGTACACAGGTTCTCCTATTCAGTTTCCCCAAGAACTCACAAATTCATCTGTTTGCCCCCACACCGAATTTAGCGGCAACACCGACCAAGGCTCTACTGTTACCGAGTCATGCCCTTCGGGTTGAAGAACGCCGGCGCCACATATCAAAGGCTCGTCAACCGGGTCTTCAAAGAGATGATAGGCTGGAACAGGAAGTATATGTAGAAGATATGCTCGTCAAGAGTCGCAGGGGGTAGGATCATGTCAGCGACCTCTAAGAGGCTTTCGGGGTCCTGCGATCTCACAACATGAGACTCAACCCCTCCAAATGCGATGGACATCTCCTCGAGATGGTTTCTTAAATTTTTGGTGAGCCAACGCAGTATTGGGGTGAACCCCAAAAAGATTCAGGCCATACTAGACATGGCCCCTTCGAAAAACGTCAAAGAAGTCCAAAGGTTTACGGGACTACTGGCGGCCATCGGTCGTTTCCTCTCCAAGTCAGGAGAGAAGTCGCTCCCATTCTTCAAGGCCCTCTGAGGGGCGAAAATCTTCGAGTGAGGGGATTCTCAACTAAAGGCGTTCGACCAACTAAAGGCCTACCTAGCCAACCCCCCGCTCCTCAGCAAGCCAGAGTCGAGCGAACCCCTCTTCCCCTACCTCGCCGCCATGGAACATGCGCTCAACGCCGTATTGGTTAGAGAGGAGTACGGGGTGCAGAAGCCCCTCTATTATGTCTGCAAGGTCCTGCACAATGCCGAGGTCCAATACCCCAAGATGGAAAATATCACCTACGTGTTGGTAATGGCCGCACGGAAACTTCGATCATACTTTCAGGCGCACTCTGTCCGTGTCCTTACATATCAGCCTCTCAAAGTGGTCCAGAGAACTCTTGTCACTTAATCAGGTGGTCAATCGAGCTCAGCCAACATGACATCAGCTACCATCCTCGGACGACCATCAAAGGTTAGACTCTCGCAGAATTCATTACAGAGTGCACCATCCTCGACTCCCCAGAAATTCAGGAGGATGTCCCGGCATGGGACGTCTATGTGGATGGACATCTTGCAAGATAAGGAGCGGAGCTGGTGACATCCTTAGGGTTCCCGATGACTTTTTCTTCTAGTATTCTCTTCGACTCAATTTTTCGGCCTCCAACAACGAGGCGGAATATAAAGCCTTGATCTTTGGGCTCACACTGGCCTACCGGGCTGGGGCAAGACGAATACCGGTCTTCAATGATTCCCAGCTCGTGGTCAATCAGATCACTGGGGAGTATGAAGCCCGCGACACTAGGATGACCAAGTACTTGGCATGAGCAAAACAGCTCCTGGGGCTCTTTAAGCAGGCAAAGGTCCGACAGATCCTAAGAGAACAAACTGTCACGCTGACTCCTTGTCCAAACTTTCATTGTCATCCCTCGGAGGATTAGACCGCACTGTCCTAGTCGAGGTCCTCCTCAAACTCAACATCGATGAACCTGAAATCATGCGCCTCCTCTCCGGCGAACAAGCCGAGACATGGATGGATCCTATAAGAAAGTTCTTGACCAACGGCGAGCTACCGCAGGACTGTGCCGCAGCACAGACTACAAGGATTCAGTCCGAAAGGTTCACCCTAATTGAGGACGTGCTCTTCAAGCGATCCTACACCAAGGCTAACATGAGACCTTACCTCCGTTGTCTGAAACCAGATGAGGCTAAGTATGCTCTGGAGGAGTTACATAAAGGGATAGGGGGTTGCCATATCGACAGCAGGTCGCTGGCAAGAAAAGCGCTCAATCACGGCTACTACTGGCCCACTATATTGCCAGACGTCCAGGACCTGGTAAAAAGGTGCGACCCCTGCCAAAGGTACTCTCCCATCATACACTCACCCCAAGTAGAACTAAAATCACCTGCCAGCCCTACCCCCTTTGCCATGTGGGGGATAGACCTGGTCGGTCCCTTTCCAAAGGCTACGGGCTAAAGGCGCTTCCTCATTGTGGCCATCGACTACTTCACCAAATGGGTCGAGGCAGAACTCCTAGCCACGATCACAGAACTTCAAGCCCAACATTTTTTTTGGAAACACATCATCTGTCAGTTCTGAATTCTGTGCATGCTAGTCACCGATAACGGAACCTAGTTTGCAAGCAAACTTTTTTGAAAGTTTTGTGAAGACCTCAGAATTCAGCAGTGCCTCTCTTTAATCTCTCATCCCTAATTGAATAGCCAAGCGAAAAATGCCAACCGATAAATTCTTGATGGTCTTAAAAAAACAGTTGGACCAATCCCCTAAGGGTCTCCGGTTTGAGGAATTATCGAGCGTCCTTTGGTCACATCGTACTACTAAGAGAATCCCGACAGACGAGTTCTCATTCAACCTGGCATACGGGACCAAGGCGATCATCAATCTAGAAGTCGGTCTCCTATTGCCTAGGTACATGGGATTCGACAAGGAATCGAACTTAAGCGACCTTAAGGCGAACCTGGACCTCATTGACGAAGTCCGAGAAAGATCCACCATCTGATGGGCCATATATCAGCAACGAATTGAGAGATTATACAGCAAGAAAGTCCGTCCGACTAACATCAAGAAAGGTGACCTCGTACTCAGAAAGCTCGCAATCTCCCAGCCCACAGCCAGAGGCAAGCTAGCCCCCAATTAGGTTGACCCATATAAGGTCTCCCAAGTGGTACATCCTTGTACGTACCGACTCGAAGACCTAGGGAGCAGGATGGTTAAGAGGCCCTGAAATGCGGAACACCCCGCCAAGTTCCAAGAGGAAAAGTGAGGGAGAGCCTACTATTGTAATCGGCGCTACGTGCCAATTCTCCTGTAAACAAACATGAAATAAAAGTAGGAGATTTTGTTTAACAAGGCAAAGTTTGTGGATTTCTTAATCCCTTTAAGTCCTCGCCCTTCAGCATGGACTTCGACCACCTACGAGAGATTCTTCAATCACCTCAAGTCCTCGCCCCTCGGCATGGACTTTGACCACCTACGAGGGATTTCTCAATCCTTCAAGTCTTCGTTCCTCAGCTTAGACTTCGACCACCTACGATGGATTCTTCAATCCCTCAAGTCCTTGCTCCTCGGCATGGACTTCGACCACATATGAGGGATTTCTCAACCCCTCAAGTTCTTGCCCCTCAGCTTGGACTTCAACCACCTATGAGGGATTCTTCAATCCCTCAAGTCCCCCCCCAGCATGGACTTCGACCACCTACGAGAGATTCCTCAATCTCTCAAGTCCTCGCCCCTTGGCATGGACTTCGACCTGCTACGAGGGATTTCTCAATTCCTCTAGTCCTCACCCCTTGGCATGGACTTCGACCACATAGGAAGGATTTCTCAATCCCTCAAGTCCTTGTCCCTCGGCATGGACTTCAACCACCTATGAGGGATTCTTCAATCACCTCAAGTTCTCGCCCCTCAGCATGGACTTCGACCACCTACGAGAGATTCTTCAATCCCTTAAGTCCTTGCCTCTCAACATGGACTTCGACCACCCATGAGGGATTCCATAATCTCCCAAGTCCTTACCCCATGGCATGGACTTCGATCACCTACGGAAGATTCCTCAATCCCTCAAGCCCTCGCCCCTCAGCATGGACTTCGACCACCTACGAGGGATTTCTCAATCCCTCAAGTTCTTGCCCCTCGGTATGACTTCGACCACCTATGCGAGATTTTCAATGACCTCAAGTCCTCGCCCCCTGGTATGGACTTCTACCATCTATGAGGGATTTCTCAATCTCTCAAGTCCTTGCTGCTCGGCATGGACTTCGACCACCCACGAGAAATTTCCCAATCTCTCAAGTCCTCTGATGTAAAACGTAATCCTAAATAGAGAATTTCCAAGAATCTTAAAGGATTAATTTTACCAACATGTAGTGCAGATCAAAGTTAGAATTTTAAATAGTTAATCGGTTTGATGGATTTTCAAGAATTGAATTAAGTTTAACAAGCTCAATTAATAATTCAGTTATAACAATCAATAATTATATCCCTAAGCGTTCTTAGAAAGTAAAAGGTGCAATATTGATTTGTACTCTAATTAGGCAAGTAGAACACTCAATCTCAATATTTGTGAATGACAGATAAATTAGATAATATAATAAAGATGACAAAGCAGTATAACACAAATACGTGAAAAGTGGAAAGTGTATACCGAGGTTCGAAGCACGTGTTGCTACTTGTTCTGATTCTCACTCAAAGATCCAATTTCTCGTCCAAAATAGCAAACACCAAATCTATCAAATCAACAAGAATCAGATCCACCTGACGCACTCGTTCTGTGCTCTAGAGGAGGAGGTTGACGAGGTGGCGACCGGTTCGAGCGGCGGTAGGGTTGGACAAGGCATCAAGGAGGGGTGGTGTGACCTTAGGGTGTGGCGCTGTGGAGGGGCCATCGAGGTGGTTGCGGGGCTTTGGGAAGTAGTGGTGTAGCGCCTCGATTTCTAATACTGGGAAACCGTGACACGAACTAAGACCTTTTCTTCAATTAGTCACAATACACAGAAAAAATAGGAGAATTTAAAACTTTTTATTCGAAACCAATGTATTACAAGTCTGAATATTATACAACTGCAATACATTACAATAGAGTTACAATATTACCTTTACATTTTCAAGTATTACAACCTTCAACAAATTACATCAGAGTACGAGGAACGAAGAACAACACTTGGTGACTCTCACTTGAGTACTTCTCAACTAATAGATAATCAATACATATACTGCAGCGGAACTAAACATAACACTGACTCCTTGCCTTCCTTGCCTTGAATCCTCCTGAATCTCGCCTTTGCACTTCGGCGATCCAGTACCTATGGAAGTGGGGACGTCAGTATTCACTGACGCTTAAAGGCTGATCATATAGCAGCGAATCTCCCAAACAACATACAAATATAGCAATGGTGTTGGTGTAGTTTAAGTGTTTGTGAGTGCTATGACTGGACTTTAATGCGTTATTTAAATAGAACTAGGATGCTTCCTATTCTAACGTCAGCAAGTCTCTGAAGCAATATGCAGCCCATACTACATGCGACCCCATCTCAAGCCGTTTCTCCATATATAGGGATTTGAACCCACATTATGAACTTCTAATTGTACACAACCTGTTCCTGACACCTACACGTGACTGATGAGGTTGCAGATGTGGTCATATGCCACTGATGCAGTACGCCAGTGGTGTCTATGTTCGCCACTGCTACCCGGCCAATCGGACCTCACTCAAAACTAGACGAACCCAACGCATCGGGCATCATTTCAAAAATCCAAATCATAGGGTCTCGCAAGCGCAGGGTAGCACGAAGCCTACCCTGTGGCACCCCTGGGGTCTCGCCAGCACAGGACTGCCCAATGCATCCTGTGGCACCCCTAAGCCATGGTATTTCAGGAATTAACAACGCGAGATACGCAACCCGTGCTCCCAACTCGTGAGACGGCACCGTACGTATCCCTTTGACAGGAAGGCGCAATCCAATAACACCATCTAGTCTGCCTCCAGAGACGAGTGAGTCGTAAGGTGCCCCCTAAGACCGACTCCTCTCTTCCGGCAAGGGTTTAAGTAATGATCTTTATAAGTCACTATCCTAATGATGTCCGTAACCCTGAACACTCCTAGGGCGGACAATATTATAACCACAATATGCTAGGCCTTAAATTAGGCTTTACAAGACAACTCTACTAGGCTGCTCAACCTAGACTTACCGGAACCCCTCAGGATCCGGTTCGTGGCTCATCGATCCAAGACCTCGGCAATGCGAATATATGTGCATGCCACTACCCTGAACTTAGATTCCATCTATACTCCGGTCCTCGATCAACTGACCCTGGTTAAGATTCGACACACAAGCAGTGACTCCTCCACAGTTCCTTAGGGTAAGAAAACATATGTCTTGATGGTCGACAGCCCTTAGGGGAACAATATCACCCTAGATGAGCACAACAACTGTGTACTAGCTAACAAGCTATGTACGAGTAACTACCACATACGAGCTAATAAGCCACGTATGAAACCATAGCTACCTACGAGCCAGGCGGGCCTCGTAGGAGATAACAACGTACATACCAGCCAAATAAGTCGCGTATGAGACCAACAGCTACGCACGGGCCGGTCGAGCCGCGTACGAGACAACAACTTACATACGAGCCAAGTAAACTACGTATGAGACCCACAGCTACATACGGGCCAGTCGAGCCACGTACGAGCACAATCATATGCAAACAACCATACAGGTAATCAATCTTAAAAGCAACCGAACGTGCTTACTAGCAAACTTGATCTTCTATTATTAGAAGCAACAGAAGAATCTACTAATAGTCTATGATCGGTATTCTACTGATGAAAAACCGAAGGCGACCTAACAACCATTATCAAACTAACCATTACTAGTGGCCTCCCAAATCCTTATTACTTCAACCTATAGCACTTTAAGCATGGCATACAATTGCAAGCATCTATCCACGACAATCTAATTATGGTACATAACATACCTACTCGCCACAATACTCCTAAGTACGAATATGATTAAGCATGTACTTATATCAAGCTTAGCATGAAAATCACTATGATCTAGACATGAAGTCTACTACGGTCAAGCATAGGTTATAACTTGAGCGTGAATGCTTTACTACTTATCGTGACTAATCATCACAACCCAAGCATGGATATATAACTAATATAAACATACAACATTCTAAGACATGGTAGGTATTCTAACATTAATCCTACAACATTTTAAGCACGCATTTAAATTTAGCATGGTATACCTCATTCCTAGACATGGTATGCTACTTTCACATTAACACATAGCATGGTATACATTTTAGTAACATTCTAGTCATGTATACTAGTTAAGTATCAACCTACAATATGGCATGAGTTTCTACAACAATTCTAGCATGGATAGAATATAACATAAAAATCACTACAACTAACCATGGATAGTTCCCTTAATTTAAGCATGAGTATCTACTATATTTTAAGCATGAATCTTATTAGCATGGACACCATTCACTTAACATAAATCATCATTAGCATGGTCATCTACTAACTCAACATAACAACAATTAGCATGACATCTCCTAACTTAGTATGAATAATGATTAAGCATGATCACTTACTAACATAACATGAACATATACTTATCTAAGCATAGATATCATGTAAGCATGAATATTTATTTAATCTAGCATGGTATACAACTTTCCTACCATTAATCTAGCATGGTATACAACTTACCTATAAGTATGTGAGTATGGATAATTTAATCTAGCATGATATACCACTTTCCTACAACTATCTAGGCATAGATAAATGAAACTAGCATGGTATACTACTTTCTTATAATCATCCAAGCATGAATCTTTATTAAGCATGAATAACTACTAAGCATGAACGTCTTACTAAGCATGGGTAACTACTAGTATGAACATACAACATTCCTAAGTATATATATATATATATATATATATATATATATATATATATATATACACATATATACTTCTAAACATGGTAGATTAATAGCATCAATCCTACAACAATGTGAGCATGGTATTTATTTAGTGATTAACCTACAACGTTCTAAGCATGTAGAAAGACTTAGCATGGTACATATCATCCCTAAACATGGTAAGTAATTTTATCATGGATCCTACAACATTCTAAGCATGTATGTCATTCTTAAACATGATAGACAATTTTGGCATGAATCCTACAACATGTATATCATTCCTACACATGGTAGGCATTTTTAGAATTAATCCTACAATATTCCAAGCATAAATAACCTTCCTAAACATGATAGGAAATTTTAGAATGAATCCTACAACATTCTAAGCATCATTAAACATGCTAGGTATTTTTAGAATAAATCCTACAACATTCTAAGCATCATTAAACATGCTAGGTATTTTTTTAGAATAAATCCTACAACATTCTAAGCATCATTAAACATGCTAGGTATTTTTTAGAATAAATCCTACAACATGTATATCATTTCTACATATGATAGATAATTTTAGAATGAATCCTACAACATTCTAAATATAATTGTCATTCCTAAACATGGTAGGTATTTTTAGAATGAATGCTACAACATTCTAAGCATAAAAACATGATAGGTAATTTTAGAAAGGATCCTACAACTAATCTAATACAATCTTAGCATGGTATTTACTTTATGAACATAAAATAAACATCTACAACTATATACTACTACTACTACTCCATTTTAACCAAGAACATAACATACAACTATCTACTACTACTACTATTTTATTTTAATCAAGAACATAACACACAACTATCTACTACTACTACTACTTCATTTTAATCAAGAACACAACATACAACTATCTACTACTGCTACTACTTTATGGACATAAAACATCTACAACTACTTCTTTTAACACTTACTACTACTTCTTTATTTTAACAACATACCACTACTACTTTATTTTAACAACATACTACTACTACTTTATTTTAACAACATACCACTACTATTTTATTTTAATAACATACTACTACTATTTTATTTTAATCAACATACTACTACTATTTTATTTTAACATGCTACTACTTAATTGTCTACTAGTCTTTATTGATTTATTATCACTAGTGATTAAAAGAGATCTTTTTTCTTTCATTCTACAACTAGTGATTTAAATTAATTTCTTTTTCATAAATTAGAGAAAACATCTAATTTAGGTTCTTTTTAAGATTATAAAAGAAAACAACAATAAAAAATAAGGTAAGAACCTTCATTTGGTTCAACCAACATATACTTATCTTTTAGTCAAAGTCCAATACAAGTCCTACAACCAAAAATGGTTGTATAAAATGTTCATATGCTTTATGTATAGTTCATATGCCTTATGTCATTTTAGTCCAATAACAAACACAACCAACAACTACAACTATAAAGATTTAATCTTTATGTGTATTTAACACTACCATTTGTTTCTTTTCTTTTTATGTGGTTATTATTATCATTTACAAACATACATACAACAATCCCATTTCAACAAACCATTCCCAAAAGAACCAAAGAAAACAAAACAAGGAGGGTAAGAAGAAGAAGAAGTCAAAACAACCATTTAAACAAACAAACAAACAAATAAACAAACAACCAAACAAACAAAGGAGAACCCCCACCTTAATCTTTTTGTAGGAAGGACTAGCCTATGCTCCTTCTCCTTCCCCTTAGCTTCTAAGAACTCCTAAGAAGACCTACAAAGAAAACTCTCCAATTAGTATGGTGTTCTCTCTTTCTTTTCCTTTCTTTCTTTCTTTCTTTTTGATCTTTCTAAAATGAGACAAAGGTGGAGGAAGGGGGTATTTATAGGTGGGAGAAAGGATGAAAAGTGCAAATGTGCACACCAAAAATGCACAAAAGCCCTCCCATAAAAATGGGGCCGGCCAAACCTATGGGGAGGTGGAAATTGGTGGAGGTAGGATGTGGTGGAGGTATTGTGTGAGTATGGTGTTATGTGAGGGTTTCTAGAAGGGTTTCCTTAACCTTCTCATGCAAACTTAACCTAGGTTAATCACTTATAACCCTAACAATCTAATAGGTTTTGTCATAAGCAAGACAAGTGTTGTCCAAAAATACACAACACGCAATTTGTATAATGTACTAATCGACATACTACACGTATGTGCGCATATATGTCTGTATACCGAAAATCTTCGCATAATCCGTATAAAAATAGTTTGCTCTCGGAAATAATAATAAAATAAATTCTATTATTAGTTCGGAAGATCACGGTATCAATTTGATACAATACAGACGTATACTGACCGGTATCTGGGTACAGATATTGTCTATGGACAAACCGGGTGAAAATTACCAAAATATTTCAATTTTGGAATTAAAACAAAATAATAATAAAATAATAATAAAATAGTAATTTATACACGGTAATATCCGTCCGGGATATTACAAGTGGCTACGGGAAGAAGTAGTAGGGGTTTCGGGGTGGTTCGATGGCGACAAGGAAGGGAGAGGATGGGTTTCGGAGTTGGGGCAACGGTATGGTGGCAGTGGATCGACGAGAGATGGGGGGATGTAGGGGACGATGATGGTGGGGGTTGATTGGCGAGGAGAGGGGAGCAGAGGGGT
This sequence comes from Hemerocallis citrina, assembly GCA_017893485.1. Taxonomy (NCBI): domain Eukaryota; kingdom Viridiplantae; phylum Streptophyta; class Magnoliopsida; order Asparagales; family Asphodelaceae; genus Hemerocallis; species Hemerocallis citrina. The sequence goes on along the minus strand of JACEHZ010000130.1, from coordinate 265,947 downwards.
CACAGGGTGATGAGGGCTGGCGGTGGTGGTAGGGGTGATGACGATGATGAAGGTCGATGGGAGGGGTTGGTCGGGAGTTGGAAGAAGAAGAAGGAGAGAGAAGGGGATTAGGGTTTGGGTTAATTTTATTTGGGGATTAGGGTTTAGGATTTTAATTTGAGGATTAGGGTTTGAGAATTGAAGTGGATTTGGGGATTTGGGGTAGTTTTAGAGTTTATCACAAACCCTAAAATTTTATTAGGATTTATCACAAACCTTAATAAGTTGGATCTCAATTGTATCATACAAAGGAGAGATGAAGAGCAAAACTCAACATAATAATTTTTTTAATCAAGAATGACATAACTTCTCATTAATCTCAAGGCCTGTATATAGGCTCAAAACAAATCTTGATACAAATCTCAAAATATTCTAAAATCTCAGAAATATTCTAATGCATAAAAGAAAGATTACATATGGCTATAATTGCCAAAAAAAATATGGCACTGAAATAAAATACTAAACTAAATAGAATGGATGTCCTCATCATCCTCGCCCCTCGGCATGGACTTTGACCACCAACGAGGGATTTCTCAATCTCTTAAGTCCTCGCTCCTCGGCATGGACTTCGACCACCTATGAGGGATTTCTGAATTCCTCAATTCCTAGCCTTCGGCTCGGACCTCGATTACTAACGTTCGCGACTCTCGGCTTGGACTTCGACCAACAATTAGGGATTTCACAATCCCTAGTCGCCCATCGGCTCGGACCTCGGCTACCAACGTCCGCAGCTCTCGGCTTGGACTTCGACCACTTGCGGTTGGGACTTTGACTCACTGCTTACTCAAGTTTCAATTTGATTTATGGTCATCGCCCACAGTGAGGACTTTCGAGCTTCGCACTCCGAGTCAACCCCCTTTTACCCGATTGCATCTAGGGGTAGAGCTACCCCTAACTATCAGAGGGTGGTAGGAGAGCCACCGATCATAGAGACCCTCGACCAAGCTTTTTACTATTAACACTCGCCTTTGGCAAGTGCCTCGAGCCTCGCTTTCTGAGTTGACCCTCCTTTCACCCGCTGGCAGCTAGGGGTAGAACAACCTTCATCGCTGTTACCCCTAACTGTCAGAGGGTGTTAAGAGAGTCACTAGTGACGAGGACTCGCAGTGAAGTGAGGAATGAAATGATAGGGGTGAGGTTTATATAGCCCAAAGGGAATGAGCATTTATGATATGGGAAGTTGAAATGTCTATTATACGCATTTATGATATTGGAAGACAAAACGTCCTCCATTACCAGTCATTCAGGATCCCTTGGTCCCACAAATGTTTTGCAAGAGTTCTTAATCTCCAAGTCCTCACCCCTCGGTCTCGTACTCACACCTCGGCCAGGACTTCGAAGACCCATCCTCAGAGTTCAGAGGTATGCGCACGGCAAAAGAACCCACAAAAGACCAATGCAATCATGTTCTTTTATTATTATTTCAACCAAAGGAAGTGTATCATTACAAGAAGAGACTTTATTACATCGTTCGCAATTGGCCTAGGGCTCCTGTATCGGAGTCGCAGGGTTAATACAGACCAGTTCAAGGCCAGCCGAATGAGTTGGGTCTTCTGCAGGTTCGCCCAGGACCGCTAAGGTAGACACACCAGCGACTAAGCTCTGCACGTCACAGGACCTCACTGGCCCGATTCTTAGTCAGCAATGATGCTCCGGCAGAAGGGCAGGTGCATCCGAAAGAAATGGATCGGGATCCTGACATCCCGAGCATTATCTTCTACCGTTGCACCTCTAATTCCTTCTCCACTATGACATCACGAAGGAGTGACTTAGACGACGGTTGCCGAGCGGAAGTGCTGGCCATCGAAAATACAACCTCCGCACTTCCCAAGTCGCGGTCAGCTATCAGCATCTTAAGGCACGCCAGCTCCAAGCTATGTCCCTTCGACTTATCCATGATGTATTGAACAGCCGCCTTTCGATTGCGACCCTCTTTACGACATTGAGTCAGAGCGGACTCTAAGGCCTTGACCTTACCCCTAAGCCACGCCATTTCAGCATGACCAGGGTCGGCTTTTGATGTCGCATCTATCTGACAGAGGCAAACAGAGAAACATCATTCCGAGCCTTATATAATTAGCTAAAATTTACATTACAAAATCTCATAGGGCAATTCATGCCCAAAATTTCAAGTCAAAAGATTTGGCCAAAAACTTTTCTCATTACTCAAAAATGTGTTTACAAATGTGCGGTGGCCAGTCCGCGTTCGGCAATTACAAAAATCAAAGAAAATAGGAGGAAAAGTAAATAACAAATGCTACTGCTAGGGGATTGGCAAACCTCTTCATCGGCAACCGTCTCTACGATGGGGTCAACTGTGGCAATGTCCTTGTCATCACCCCCGAGGGTCGGTGAGTGGTCGGGCAGCTTCATATCGTAATGAAAATGGTCAAGCTCCAACTTGGGGTGATAGTACTTGAAGTGCTGGATTGCTAGGGCATAGATATCATCCTGGGCCTCGACGACCTTATCAATACCGGCCTGCTTAACCTTCTTTATCTCGCGGGCGGTCGCCTTCCTTAGCTCACCCCCCCCTCTTCATGCTGGCGTCGGCCTAGGAAGCTAGCTCGGTCTGAAGGGCCTGATTACGGGACTCGACAACCATCAGCTGTAACTTGAGGTCCTTCATCTCTTGCTCATAGCGCTGAGCCTTTCTCACCTCCTTCTTCAGCTCTTGGTGATGCAGCTTCATCAACTGAGCGCCCTCCAGACATGCCTATAGCCGAGGGTATAAGACTTGTACAAAAAGTATATAGCAAACAAACTACAAAAGAGTCAGAACAGAACGAAGGTTACCTGCACATTCGCCTAAGCCCTCTTCATTTAGCTGGACTCTTTGGTGTCACACTCCTGGGCCTTCCTGTCCCGAGGTGGGGCGAGCTTCTAAACCACCTCGATGGCCACTGGATCGTCGATACAGTGTCGGCAACCCGAACGGCCCAGTTCGGGACCCACGGTTGACGCCCTGCATTGCCCATGATCGCCTCGGCCTCTGGAGTGATGGGGGAAGGCCACTCTTCACCACCTCAGTAACCTTCAAGTTAATGGAGCTTGGGCCCGACTTGGAGGCCTTCTGCTTCTTCGACATAAGGTCGGAAGGTTCCTCCGAAACCCCCTCGGAGGGGACCTTCCCCAGCTTTCCCTGCTCGGCCCACTCGACCTTCCTCTTCTTCAACAGCGCCCTCCTTGCAGCGATCTCTGAGTCGTCCATATCTGTAAAGGAAAGAGAAGCGTATAAGACGAAGGAAAATACTTGAATGAAAATTAGACAAAAGACATACCAGAAGGAGTGGGGCTCAGTCCGATCAGATCCAGGTGCCTCTCCATCACATTCAGTGAACCGATGTTGTTGCCCGAACATATCTGCTCCACATCTGCCCACTCCTCTTCCGTCAGATCGGCCTTGCGAGGGACCTTAAGGTTGTGCTTATAAAAACTCCACGTTGTCGGTATCATCCAGGGTGTTAGACTCCGAACGATGAAATATTTTCCCTTCCACCCCTTTATCGAGTCTGGATGGCCGTGGACGACCTTCCTCCCTCGGCGAGGCGAGATGTACTAGGTTCCTTCATACTCGCCAGATGAAATAATACCCAAAACCTCTCGGAAGTACTTCAGTATCAGGGGCACGCCCCTCTCCTCGCAAAGAAGCATGAAGCACACGAGCTGCTTCCAAGAGTTCGGCCCGTATTGCATCAGACTCAATGATGCCCAGGAAAGATGGATGAATGGGTGGATGGGCAGTCGCAAGCCCAAGTTGAACGCGTCCACTGGAAACATGCATAAGCAAGGAGCCAAGTTATCCCGGGGGCGGAGCCCGGGGCTGGGGATCAACAACTCGTACTCCCGACCAATGAAGTAGCTGGCACGGATAACCGAAAGGTCGTCCGCGGTCAGTACAATTGGCATTTTGTCCATGGAGATTTTTTGTCGACCAGGAGAGGACGGTTGCACTTTGTACTGGATCAAGTCCTCGACATTGTTCGGGTACATTCTAATGGAGCTCAGCTGCACAGTGAAGGGACATCGAGTCTGAATTTAGGAGCCATCTCATACGGGTTGTCCAGTAGAATCCACTTCATTTTTCTCCATCGGACAAGACCACCCTTTGGGTGGAGGGCATCGCCAAAGGAGCCAGATGGTGGTCCTCCGCCGAGGGTTGTCCTCGACTTCCTCGTCTCCCTCGGTAACTTCAACTCCCTCGTCGTACCTCACTTCCTCAATCAGCTCATCCTCCTCCACACCATCGACAACTTCCTCGTTGTCACCCTCCCCAAGACCAATTTCTCTCCAAGTCCAAAATGCTCGAACCTCGGCATGCACTTTGGACATGCCAAACACAGAAATAAGGTATTGACCACTCACGAAGGCCACCTGGCTCGACGCTCAGAACAAATCTCGAGCAAGCATCCAACATTTCCACAAAAGCGCCTATAAGCAAGGCCACCTGGCTCGACGCTCGGCAGGAATCTCGAGCAGGCAGCCAACACTTCCACAAAAATGCCGCTAAGCAAGGCCACCTGGCTTGATGCTCGGCAGGAATCTTGAGCAGGCAGCTAACACTTCCACAAAAATGCCGCTAAGCAAGACCACCTGGCTCGACGCTCGGTATAAATCTTGAGCAAGCATCCAGCATTTTCACAAAAGCGCCTCTAAGCAAGGCCACCTAGCTCGATGCTTGGGAGGAATCTCGAGCAGGCAGCCAGCACTTCCACAAAAGTGCCTATAAGCAAGGTCATCTGGCTCGAGCTTGGCATGAATCTCGAGCAGGCATCCAGTATTTCCACAAAAAACACCTCTAAGCAAGGCCACCTGGCTCGATGCTAGGCATAAATCTCGAGCAAGCATCCAACATTTCCACAAAAGCACCTCTAAGCAAGGTCACCTGGCTCGATGCTCGGCAGAAATCTCGAGCAGGCATCCAGCACTTCCACAAAAGCGCCTCTAAGCAAGGCCATCTGACTCGACGCTCGGCATGAGTCTCGAGCAGACATCCAGCATTTCCATAAAAGTGCCTCCAAGCAAGGTCATCTGGATCGACGCTCGGAATGAATCTCGAGTAGGCACCCAACATTTCCACAAAAGTGCCTTTAAGCAAGGCCACCTGGCTTGACGCTCGGCAGGAATCTCGAGCAGGCAGTCAGCACTTCCACAAATGCGCCTCTAAGCAAGGCCATCTGGCTTGACGCTCGACATGAATCTCGAGCAGGCATCCAGCATTTCCACAAAAGTGCTTTTAAGCAAGGCTACCTGGCTCGACGATTGGCAGGAATCTCGAGCAGGTAGCCAACACTTCCCCAAAACCGCCTCTAAGCAAAGTTATCTGGCTCGACGCTCAGTATGAATCTCGAGCAGGCATCCAACATTTCCACAAAACTGTCTCTAAGCATGGCCATCTGGCTTGACGCTCAGCATGAATCTCAAGCTGACACCCAGCATTTCCATAAAAGTGTCTTTAAGCAAGACACCAGGCTCGGCGCTCGGCATTAATCTTGAGCAAGTAGCCTAGCAGCTTCGGTCGACACTGATCCCAAGCTCGGAGCTCGGCATGTACCTGGAGCAGCGCCATAACATTCTCTCAGAAAATTCCTCAATCGAGTCGCTCGGCACCGACTCCAAGCTCGGAGCTCGGTATGTACATCGAGCAGCACCACAGCTTTCTCTAGAAAATGCCTCTATTGAGAAATTCGGCATCGATCCCAAGCTCGAAGCTCGGCATGTACCTCGAGCAATGCCACAACTTTCTCTCAGAAATTGTCTCCATTGAGGCGCTCGGCACCGACCCCAAGCTCGAAGCTTGGCATGTATCTCGAGCAGTGCCACAGCTTTCTCTCATAAAGCACCTTGCTCGGCGAGCTCGACATCGACCCTCCTGGCTCGATGCTCGGCACAGATCCCTCAAGCCCGGCGCTCAGCATAGACTTCGATCAGCCCATATACCATGCTCGGCTCGGTGCCGACCCCAAACATTGTTCCTAGGAGCTCACATCTCATCTTCGCAAAACACTCTCCTTTGTTCTTCTCACAAGGACAAACTACTCCTCGACGGCTGGTGCACACAGCCCTCCAGGAGTGGGGGGCTTATGATGTGGGTGTAGATGACGTGGCCCATTAGGGCCGTCGGATCTCCTCAGATTTTGCTCATCCCACATAATCAGGTCAACAGGTCCAATGAGCCTTCTACCACTTCAGGCCCACAGACAAACAGGTCTAACCTGGCCCATTAGGGTTAGATACCCGTTTGCCTCTACCTATAAATACCAGGTGTAATGCCCCATCCCGAACTCAGACAATTTATTAGACAAATTATTTATAATATAGTACAACTGCCCACCACAGGCTGTCTCCCAAAAGGTGGTTAAGCGGATTGGTGACTCTTGATCATAGGCTATATTATTTATAGTTAATTATTTTTATTTAAACTCCCGATATGGGACTATCTAATCCATCTTCTCTCTCTTACTTTCGTGACACAGTAGTCGTGGGCCCCTGTGCCATGTCAGCGCCCCAAGAAACGGCACTAGCTACTCTCAAACAGGCGACCCCCCATGGTGATGTCATCGGTGACGTCACCACAAACAGCACACCTGCTATTTCATTCAGCCTGTGGGACCCCCCATCTTTCACTTTATTACACTTTATGCCGGTCCCATTTTTCACTTTATTACACTTTATGCCATCAACTCTTATTATTATTATTATTATTATTATTATTATTATTATATTATATATATATATATATATATATATATATATATACACACACACTATATCTTTAGAAATTATGGGGTGTTACACACCCCCCTGCAGATATCAGCATCCTCGCAGAGCACGGGGCATGCACAATCTAGTGTAGGATCTACTTTCTAGTCGATGGAGAGCAGTCACGTGAGCTTCGCTCTCGTCTTTAGAATACTAGAGATCAATTCCACTCTACGGATCATTCTGTGACCCTTACGTCCATCATCTTGGAATACTGGGAATTATCTCACTCCGCCGATCATTCTAGAGTCCATAACTCACGGCTCTCCCACACTCGGTATCGAAAGTCAGCTCTGATAACATTTTTAACGCCCCGCCCCAAACCCAGACAATTTATACAATTTATCAGATAAATTATTTATAGTATAGTACAGCTGCCCACCACAGGCTGCCTCTCAAAAAGTGGTTAACCAGATTGGTGACTCTTGATCATAGGCTATATTATTTTTAGTTAATTATTTTTATTTAAACTCCCGATATAGGACTATCTAATCCATCTTCTCTGTCTTACTTCGGTGACACAATAGCCGTGGGCCCCTGTGCCATGTCAGTGCCCTAAGAAATGGCGCCAGCTGCAGGGGCGGAGGCACATATGAAGTTGGGGGGACATACGGGACCCTTAAAAAATTATAAAACACCCCTTTATTGGTCAAAATATTTATTTGCCACCCCCCCCCCCCCCAAAAAAAAATTATTTCACCCCCCAGCCCAGCTTCAAGTCCTGCCCTATGTACTCAGTACTTCAAACAAAAAAAAAAACATTAAAACACCCCATACCCATCGAAACCCACACCCACACCCATCATACCCCAACTCATTTATCATTTCCATTCCCTTCCGTCATCCCATTCTCTCGTCGCCTCATCAGCAACGATCGTTGATCGGCCGTCGGCGGGCGGATTCCTAATCTTTTGCCGGAAGTGGGGCCTGATCACCGGCGGTGACGACGTGAAGTCAGGTGAGCTTTCGATTTGGAAAAAAATTAAACCACTTACAATTGAAGAAGATGCTGTTAAATTAGATTGTGGGCTTTTGTTTTTAAAAAAATCTTTGTTGCTTTCTATCTTGTTTATTTAACAACCAACTTGTAATTTAGTCGTTTGATTTAATGATTAGAGTTTCTTTGATTCAGTGAATAGTGCACAAAAATTTACTTAACAGATTGTTTGATAGTGTTGAACCTGGCCAAAATACATATATAATCACCTTATCTTTGACAGTACCTTTGAGTGAATATCATGCAGGATGTGTTGTTAGTGGGAGATAGGAATTAGTGATGCACCAAGCTATGGAAATCATATGGTTTTACACTAATCAAGGAACATGTAGGTACATACCGTACATGGCAGTCACTAGTTAGATGATTCTAATAACTACGATTATGAAACTATTCTCAAAAGGGAAAAAATTAACTATGAAACATGAAACATTAATTAACAAATGGAGGGGGAAATTTAACAGCTAACAATAGAGAACTAATTAGAAACATCTCTTAGCGTATTGTGGTATCACTTGTGAGTTGTGATTATTGTGAATGAGGTACACATTATTTAAATACTATGTATGGATTAATAATATTGTATTGTTATACATTGTAGATAATATGAGCAAACAAAAAAGAACTCTTGATTTCTTTTTTGGGAAAAGAGATAAAGCTGTTAGTAGTAGTGATTCATCTCTTACTCCAATTGTCGAAGAAGTACCACTAATCGTTGAAGAAGAGGTGCCCCCTATTAGTGAAAAAATATTGTTGGATGAAACAATTACCTTTTGCAAATGAGAATCAACAAACTAGTGCCGGTAAAAAGAGGGATGAAATTAATCCCTCAAGCTCCAAGCATCCAAGATTAATTGATCCTGAAAAGATGGATGCATCTTCTTTGGTACGTGATCTAGGATTACGTCCAAGCATATGAAAAATTCTACCTAACAAGAGGGATGAAATTCAACAGACTTACATAAATGTTGGACCGTATCAACCTAAGCTTTCACATTATAAGTCTTCGGGTCCATATAATCGTTGGCGATTTCGAGCTTCTTGGTATGAAAACCATCAAAGTTGGTTGGAGTATTCAGTGGAAAAGAATGTTGTATTCTGTCTTCCATGTTATTTTTTTGCAAAGAAGCCAACCAGACGATTTGGAAAGGATGCATTTACTATGAGGCGTTTGATAATTGGAAAAAAGTGGGAATCAAGGATAAATGTAAGTTATTATTACATGAAGGAAAAGTTCCAAATTCACCTCATAAAATGGCACTGAAGAAATGTGAGGATTTGATGCATTATTCCGGACATACTGATAATTTGATTGATAAAAAGACAGAGAAGAAGAAGAATGATAAACATTTACGTCTTATAGCCACCATAGATTGTGTAAGATTTTTGCTTTATCAAGCTCAACCTTTTACAGGCCATGACGAAAGTGAGGACTCCGATAACCGTGGAAATTTCATTGAATTGTTAACACTTCTATCACATTATAATCATGATGTAGCTCAAGTTGTGTTAGAGAATGCTCCAAAAAATCAAAAGTATACATCTCCAACAATTCAGAAAGATATTATACGTATCTTTCCCAATAATGTCAGGAATGCAATACTTGAAGAAATTGGGAATGCTAAGTTTTGCATCATTGTTGATGAAGCCCGGGATGAGTCAAAAAGGGAGCAAATGGTTATCATATTAAGGTTTGTTGATAAAATGGGATGTATAAGAGAGCGTTTCTTTGCAATCGTGCATGTCAAGGACACACGCGCATCAACTCTCAAAGATAGTATATGTGATGTGCTCACTCATAATTACCTCCAGTTGAAAACATACGAGGTCAAGGCTATGATGGAGCAAGTAATATGCATGGGATGTGGAATGAACTTCAAGCTCAAATTTGTAGAGAATGTCCTTATGCGTATTATGTACATTGCTTTGCTCACAGATTGCAGTTAGCCTTAGTCACAACATCGAGGGAGGTACATATTATACATGAATTCTTTGGGTAGATGACTTATATTATTAATGTTGTTGTAGGCTCTACGAAACGTCACGATGAGTTGCGAGATGCTCAAGCTATTGAACTTGAAAAGCTGGTTTCTGCTAATGAAATTCAAACAGGAAGAGGAAAAAATCAAATTGGTACATTACTAAGGGCTAGAGATACTCGATGGAGTTCTCATTATCGATGTATTTGTAGCTTGATCAAAATGTACAATGCCTCGTTGACAGTTCTATTGAATATGAAAAATAAAGGGAGAGATTATGAAGTTCGTGGTGATGCGGCAGTGGCTATGAAGATGATGGAAACGTTTGAGTTCATTCTTTGCTTGCATCTAATGGAAAAAATTATGGGAATAACAAATATTCTTTCTCAAGCCTTACAACTACAAACTTAAGACATCCTAAATGCAGTAGATTTGGTTACTACATGCAAATCACTTCTTCAGAAGATGAGAGATGTTGGTTGGGAACCTTTACTAGCCAAAGTTCTATAATTTTGTGAACAAAATAATATAGATATTCCCAATTTATCCAATCTTTGCTCTAATGGGCGAGGTCTTCCCCATAGAAGAAATCAAAATTCTATCACATTGGAGCATCATTTGAGGATTGATTTGTTTATCCCTTCAGTTGACTTCCAATTGTGAGAATTGAATAGCAGGTTTTCTGATTCTTCTTTAGAGATCCTTGTCCTTAGCTCAGCATTAGATCCAAGGGATGGGTTTAAGTCATTTGATGTTAACAAGCTATGCATGTTGGTGGATAAGTTTTATCCCGAAGATTTCAGTGAACAAGAGAGAGTGCAGTTAAGATTGCAATTGGAGTATTATGGTCTTGATGTCATAAAGCATCCAGAATTCTTGAATTTGGCTTCAACCTCTGATTTATGTCATAAATTATATATGACAAATAAATCAGTTAACTATCATCTAATTGATAGGTTGATCCGTTTGGTGCTAACTTTACCAGTTTCTACAGCAACTACTGAACGAGCCTTTTCAGCTATGAAACTTGTGAAGACAAACCTCTGCAATAGAATGGAAGATGATTATTTAGCTGATAGTCTCATTGTTTACATTGAAAAAAATATTTGTTGTAGTTTTACTAGTAGATGATCATGTCAGAGTTTTATTCTGTGAAACCACGACGGTAGGGATAAATTTGTTGATTGTAATTTTTGAAAACTTGGGTTATATTATTGACGTATTTTGTCGTTTGGTTATAAATTTATGGGTTTTATGGATATATTTGATCCAATTATTTTGGAATTTTTTTGGCAACAATCATGATGATGTCGAAAAAATGGGACCCCCATTTTGAATAGTCTGGCTCCGCCATTGGCCAGCTGCTCTCAAACAAGCGCCCCCCCCCCCCCCATGGTGACATCATCGCTGACGTCAGCGCAAACAACACACCTTTTGTTTCATTCAGCCCGTGGGAACCCCCCTATTTTTCACTTTATTGCACTTTATGCCATCAACTCTTTTTTATTATTATATATATGTTATATCTTTAGAAATTACGGGGTGTTACACCAGGCCCCCTCCTCACTGTAGAAGGTTATCTCAAATTCTTCACCTGAACCCTAGTTGTCCAGTCTCTTTTTTAGTAACTGACTAGATCGTCAGATGGCCTGTCGCCGGAATTTCTCCTAGTGTTCCAAGGCCTTTGCAGGTACCTTAGTCGTCCAAACACCATCTGCTCTGCCGAGCTGACCTCCAGGAAGAGACCCGAGTCGCGATCGAGACCCATCCCTTCCCTTTACAAATTACAAGAACTCACACATGTTGCTCTTGCACCGAAAACAAGCAGCATCACTCCCCATTATGGTACGATTGCAAAAAAAAATTAAAAATAATAATAATAATAATAATAATAATAATAATAAAGTATAAATCAATACTACTTTAAATTGCACGTGTTAGAGGAGCATTTAGAATTGTTTCCGTACTGACCAACTTTTTAAAATTATTTACCAAACTAACCCACTTTCAAAACTATTTACCAAATTACTTGCTTATGGACGTGTAGCATAACGTGTTTTCGGGAACAGTGACATCTTCGATAATGAAGACGTTCCCAATCACGGCTTCTTCAAATATTTTTCTTCCGAGGCCGCTATTGAGAATAGCGGCATCTGTTCATTTCAAATTGAGTGAGGAGCTATCTGACTTGGGAAACAAATTGGTGAAGTGTTGAAACGTCTTATACTAGAATTTTTTTCCAAACTGCCCCACTTTTTGAAAGTTATTCCCAAACCATCCCACTCGGTCTGTGAAAGACCGAGTCTAGTTAAAACTAGCTCGGTCTTTGAAAGACCGCGCTAGTTTTAACTCGAGTCTTAGACTGTGGGGGATTTAATTGCAGATTCTTCTTTCTTCTTCTTCTCGACTTTATTCTCTTCGCTACTTTTCTTCTTCTTCTCTCTATCCCTCAACGAAACCCATCGCCCCCTAGCTAATTTTGTGGTCGATTTCCCCTTTAATCGATCGATACATTCCCCAAAACCGAGTAATCTCTCATCGATTTTCAATTTTCCCCATCTTTTTCCCCCAAATTTGATTATTTCTTTAAACCCTAAATCCCGAAATCCCAATATCTTAGATCTCGTTTAATTTCGTCTTTGGTGGGGTAAGATCTTGGTTGAAGGATATAGAAGTACTCTACATTGTCACTATCTCGCTTTGGAATCTCCTACTCGAAAGGTATATTTCTGAAGCTTTTGATAAGCAAATTTTGTGTTAATTTTAGGTTATTGTGATGGTGCTGAGTTGAATTTGAGTTATTGTTGACAATGTAGAGTAGCCATTATTGTTATTTTTAGTTTTAATTAGAGAATGAAAACAACAAGTAATGTAGCAAACGACATTGTTATATAGAAATTGTTGTTAATGTTGATTTTGATATCTAGGTTATGTGTAGTTAATAACTATTTTGTTGAAGTTGTAGGATTTTTATTTTATTGTAAATGGCACGCACAATGGGGAACATGGAGGAAGGAGAAAGTAGTAGACCTCCACGTGGCGGTGGAGCACGTACTCGCGGTGGACGTGGTCGTGGTCGTGCTCGTACCGACGGTACTAATGTAAGTAATTAATTGTTGATTCTAATAGAATTATATTAAATTTCGGTCTATTGATGTAAATGTTATTGTTATGTGGGTTGAAGTCAATCCAAATGAGGCGGACACTTCTTCTTCAGTCCCTTACTCATCGTATATCCCTTCTGGAGGCCCAAGACCCCTTGACCCTTCACTCCTCACTCTTCAACTGTTGCACCGATCACAGAATATTTGGAACGGTGAGGCTACGGAGTGCCGCTTCAGGACTGGTCATCCACTACCTATGCACCCACGTATACACGAGATACTAAGAGACTGTGGGTTCTACGGTATTGGTAGGATGACCTCCATCAAGTGCGATCGACTTCTTTTGGAAGCACTTCTTGAAAGATGGAGGCACGAGACACACTCCTTTCACCTGCCAGTTGGAGAGATGACAGTCACTCTGCAGGACGTTTCCATACTTACCGGGCATCAAATTGATGGAGAGGCAGTCACAGGATCAATGGACTTCGACCCGATTTTTATAGTCAAGCAGTACTTAGGTGTTGAAGTTGAAGCCGGTGCGGTTAATGGTAAATTTATCCGTTTGAAGTGGTTGAAGGACAAGTTTAAGAATAAATTGAATGTAGGTTCAACTGCAGCGGAGGTGGAGTGCTATTGTAGGGCCTACATTCTCACACTATTCGGCACCGTATTGTTTCCAAATTCGTCAGGAAATAGTGTCTCATTGATGTTCTTGCCATTAATCGCAGATCTAGGAAACGTCAGCCGTTACAGTTGGGGTAGTGCTGTACTTTCGTCACTGTACCGAAGTTTGTGTTTTTGCAGTATAGGTTCGAACCAGATGAATGAGCCTATGATTTTACTTCAAATCTGGAGTTGGGAGCGGATTCACATTGGTCGGCCCGTAGTACGGATCCAATCTCCGCACTGGACAGTTCTTTCCGATGACGTGGACATGCTACCTCCTATCGGTGTTTACTGGACAGGAAAACTTACATGAATAGCCAACCCCAACAGGTGCTTAACATACTACCACGATGAGTTGGATAGGTTGACAGCTGACTGTGTTGTGTGGTTTCCTTACACGGAGGATCGTGTAATTCGACTGCCGCCTAATTGCACGTACAGGCGTGATTTGTGGCTCACAAAAGCACTGTTAATCAACTTTGGGGTTGTCAAGTTCTACTACCCCGATAGAGTGCTACGCCAGTTTGGTCTTCACCAAGGGATTCCAGTTGCCGAGCCATTCAATGCGGAGATGCACAATATTACAGGAATGGGCCGAACCCCCGGACACAATTGGGCCGCTTGCTTCTCTGTGTATGCTCAGAGATGGAATGTTCACCGTTTCGATGAAATCATCGGTAACATTCCACCGTTTGACCTCTCGGTGCGTGGGGTGTGCATGACTTGGTACGAGAGAGTCACTAGACAGTATATCTCTCCGACGTTGCAGACTCCTGCTGGAGTGGTAGTCCCGATCCGTCGACCAGGGACCGAACTAGCAGATCAACATTCCATGAAGTTGCCGATGTACCAACCGAAGGGATCCACTGTTCGGAAATTTGTAAGTTTTCAAGTTTCGTTTTAAATTTTTATATATGTATGTGCATATGTAAGTACCATAATATTTCAACTTTTCATGATTCTCAGTTGAGCCAGACTTTGGCCATTGCAAAGAAATGTGCAACTTTATTGAATAGCAACGTCGCCGATCAGGCGAAGGAAACCATACGGGAGATGTTATCTTGTTGCCGTGCACAAGCTAATCTTGTGGGGGAGGGCGCAACATTAGATGCAATACTAAGGACTCCCACACATCGAACGAGCGGCCGTTCTGGTGTCCGATGAAAGAGAGTTGTTCGAAGGCCCCCACCTCAACCTCAAAACGATTCAGAACACGAAGAACAAGCAGGGGCTGAGATTGAAGAGGAGGGTATACAACAAGAAGCTGAGGATGAGATTCAAGAAGAGGTGAATGTCCCGTTGTCCGGTCTAACACAGGCTACTCCACAACGTGGTAGATGACAACGAAGACCCACTAACTTCTTTACACCTGACCCGTGATTTTTGTGTCCATGTAGGAGACCCACTATCTTGTCCGTAAACGTTAGCTTGATGTTAGTTTGATGTTAGTTTGAATGTTAGTATGATGTTGTAATATTATAAGTTAGTATAATTTTGTAATATTTTGAATTTGGTAGATGTTGTAATATTTTAAGTTAGTTTGATTTTGTAGTATTCTGAATTTGTTTTATGTTGTAATATTTTAAGTTAGTTTGATTTTGTAGTATTTTGAATTTGCTTTATGTTGTAATATTTTAAGGTAGTATAATTTTGTACTATTTTGAATTTGTTAGACGTTGTAAAATTTTAAGTTAGTTTGATTTTTTAGTATTTTGAATTTAGTATAAGTTAATGAGATTGTTTATGAGATGTTGGGGATGTTTATGAGATTATTGTTGAGATGTCTCGAGATGTTCATGAGATTGTTGTCGTGGTTGTAGAGAAGTTGTTTGAAACTGATTGAATGTGAAAGTGTTGTTGTGGTTGTGGATAAGTTGTTTGAAACTGATTGAATGTGAAAGTGTTGTTGTGGTTGTGTTAGTTTGATTGTTGTTGTTGTTGTGATGAAACTGACGGTGAAAATGAGAAGTTGTGGTGAATGTGAGAAGTTGTGATGAAACTGAATGTGGTGAAAGTGAGAAGTTGTGGTGAAATTGAGAAGTTGTGATGAAATTGAATGTGAAAGTGAGAAGTTGTAATGGTGAAAGTGAGATTGATGTGGTTGTGGAGATGTATCGAGATGTTGTGGTTGTGGAGAAGTCTCGAGATTATAATGGTGAAAGTGAGATTGATGTGCCTGTAAGTTTTTTCAATTAAACTCAAGACATGGTCTTTCAAAGACTGTTCAACTTTTAACTTGAAGCTGATTGAAAATTTTAGCTTCCAGACGCAAGACTCGAATTAAAATTAGAACGGTCTTTGAAAGACCGAGTCTAGTTAAAATTACAACGGTCTTTGAAAGACCGAGTTTTGAGTTCACAATTTTCCAGAGACCAAGATGTTCTCTGGAATTGAGTGAATACCACAGTCGGTCTTCCAAAGACCATTCTTAATATAACTAGACGCGGTCTTTGAAAGACTGAGTCTTCAATCTGTGAATTTTTTTTCAATTGGATTGAAGACTCGGTTTTTCAAAGACCGAGTCTAGTTATATTAAGAATGGTCTTTGGAAGACCGACTGTGGTGTTAACTCAATTCCAGAGAACATCTTGGTCTCTGGAAAATTGTGAACTCAAGACTCGGTCTTTCAAAGACCATTCTAATTTTAACTAAGACTCGATTTTTCTAGCGTCTGGAAGCTAAAATTTTCAATTAGCTTCCAGACTCGGTCTTCCAAAGACCGAGTCTAGTTAAAAGTTGAACGGTCTTTGAAAGACCGAGTCTTGAGTTTACATTTTTTTTGCACAAAAACTTGTAGACTTCTGGATTCTTGTAAACTTGAAACTTATTGAATAAAAATATTTTAAACCTCAATCAATCATTCATTTTCCACATTAAAACACATCCAAAGAGAGTATTTAGTTCAATATAAATATTACAAACACACTAAAAAGCACATAATGAAATTAAATGTTTTGAGATGCTTTGTTAGTACATCGACGCTTGTTGTGTCCTTCCAAACCACAACTTGAACATTTCATCCCCGAACCCCTGCTAGAACTATCTCTCACATCCATGTTGTTGCGTATTCTCGTGGATTTAGGCCGGCCTTTCCTTGAACGTCGCAAACTAGCATCCGGTACGAGTCGTGGACCGCCAATAGTAGGCCAATACGCTTGATCTAGAATAGGATTAAACACAGGAGCCCAAGTTCGTGCTAATGACGTGACAAGGTAAAATTTATCAACAAAAGGCTTGTGATCGATTGCACGATATGCACAAGCTGCCAGTACATGAGAACATGGAATATGATATAAATGAAACTTCATACATGTGCACGTTTTCGTATCCAAGTTCACAGTGTGCAGGTTCCCCCCTTCCTATCTTCATTTACCATGTGTATACCCGTTTTCACGGAAAAAACTCCAAGCTGATGATGGAACATTGTAACCTCATGTCCGTTTGCTCTCGCACGGCGACTATCGATCTAATCATGTACACTTCTGGCAAAAATCATCCCTTCAGATAAAAGCTTACAAGCTTCCTGCCGACAAGTAGTGAAGTAAGAGTTGAGACGATAGAAGATCGTTTCAACTATCGCAGTTACTGGTAAACTACGTACTCCTTTCAATACTGAATTGAAGACTTCTGACAGATTCGTAGTCATTATGCCGTATCTTTGGCCTTCATCTGCATAAAATGCCCATTTCTCAACGGGCTTCTCTTTCAACCAATTAGCCGCCTCCACATTGACGGTTTCAAGTTCAGCGAGTTTAGCCATGTGCTTCTTGGGTTGGTTTTGACAAGCTATAATTTTGGCCTTTTTCCGCAATGCCTTGCTACCAAATTACTAAAAAAATTTGTGGCAAAATGACGCATACAATAACGATGAAATGCATTTGATTCGTTCCAAGCTCCATTTTGCAAATCCATAGCAGACAATATACCAGCATGACGATCTGAGATAATACACAACTCAGTGCGATCAGTGACATAATACCGAAGGCAACTCATGAACCATGTCCACGTATTTATACTCTCTCTATCAACCAATGCAAATGCAAATGGAAATAAGTAACCATTCGCATCCGGAGAAACAGCAATTAGCAAATAACCATTATACTTACCGTACAAGTGAGTATCATCGACACTAATAACGGATCTGCAAGACTTGAAACCTTCAATCGAAGGACCAAATGCCCAAAATACTCTCTTGAATGTTTCCTCGCTAGGACTAGACTCATACTTATCCCAGTGGACAACGGTTCCTGGATTTGCTGTTTGAATTGCTGTTAGTAGAAAAGGCAACTTCGTGTATGCTTCTTCGAAGGTACCGAACAACCTCTCAACTGCCTTTTGTTTTGCAATCCAAACTTTCTTATATGAAATCTGATAATTATATTATGTTTTTACAACCTCAATAATTGCTCGCGGTGATAAACCAATATCCTTCTTCACCACACCCACAATCAAATTATAAACAAGGTTAGCATCAATTTTACAATGGTCTTGATTCAACGTGGGATTCGTACAAGTATTAGGCCCAACTATCTTCTTCACCACAAAATTTGTTTCCTCTTTTGGAACAATTGCTCGTAATCTCTAAGGGCATTCACCATCACTTACTCCTGGGGGATCTTGTATAATCTGCTCAATTGTATGTTTTCTAGGTGCCATTTTGCATTTAACAGTGTACAGTGACGGTGAAGATTTCAATGTGACAAATTTACGATGTTTCTTGATAGAATACACCCTAACAGCTTGCTGAATGGACTCTTTACTTACAAACTCCTGTCCAACGTACAATTCGTCTACATTGGATGAACTAGACGACTCTTGTGGAACTGGGTGTACTCTAGCACCTTGAGCTATCTCCTCCGTAACATGAGCGTTAACATTACCATAGCTATCAGTAGCTCTCACTTCGTTAGAACTGTTGTTTGTAGGATTTACATTTGCTACATCATCATCTTCGTCTCCATCATCATTTTCTACACTATGATCATCGTCTGTTTCTTCCTCTTCTTCATCATCGTCTAATAAGCTGTTGTTAACCACTGCATTTTGAAAGAGTTCAAATACACTGTCATTTGGAACATAGTCAGGAACCGGACTAGGTTGGCGTGGCAACTCAACATCTGTAGAATCCGGGTTTGTTGTATTTGTGAAGGTGTTTTCTTGTGAGAACAGTGGATTTGGTTGTGAAGATTGAGCGGGGTTAGACCTCATCTGCTGTGTAGGTACTACCCTCATGAAGCTTGAACTAGGAATATCATGTGGCTGAGCATTCAAAATTTGAATTTGCTGAATATATAACTCTAATGCAGACCAAGTACAATTGGGATCAAATGTCCTAGCAATCATTGACTTCAGCACATTATCAGTAGATACGGACACTGTCATAAAATACTGACCATCTCCTCTACCTGCTGCGTATCGAGCTAAAATTTTCACATTCCATTGATTCCTATCCTAATTAGTAACTTCATAAATTTTCTCAACCACTTCTGCAAATGTAATGGTACGAGGTACCCAAACTATTTCCAGATCCAACACACTATAGCAACTACCAATCTTTGGATCACGAATTATTTCGCCACCAAAGTATAACCAAATAGGAATCTCGAGATCCATATCTACGTATATTTATACGAATATGCGAGTTATTATCTAACCACAAACAAAAACTATAAAAAAGGTAGAAAATTATAGGCCAATATTCATCATACCTTCACAAGCTTCAAGGATAGAGCCGTAGATATTTGGGTAAAAGAGTTGAAGTTGCTATCCTCTTCAAATTTAGGAAAATCCCCAAATATGGATCTATCAAAAGATGGGTTTAGGGTTTTTATAGTGGAAGGTGAGAGGGTTAGGAAAGAATTGGTAAATTTATTTAGATTGAGATGAGATTTTGTGGGTATGAGATCGCCCTAGATTGAGGGAGATGAGTTAGAGAAGATAGAATAGAGTAAAGTAGAGAGATCGAGAAGAAGAAGAAAGAAGAGATCTGCAATTAAATCCCCCCAGTCTAAGAGTCGAAAGACCGAGTCTTGTTAAAACTAGCGAGGTCTTTCAAAGACGGAGTGGGATGGTTTGGGAATAAAAAAAAAGTAGGACGGTTTGGGAAAAACTTTAAAAAAGTGGGGCAGTTTGGGAAAAAATTCCTTATACTATTGCTGCTATCTTCAATAGCGGCAAAAACTATAAATGTTGCCGTTGTTAGCGGCAGCAGAAACAGTATATAAATTTTTTAAACTGGGAACACACCATCTCTCTCCATTTGTTTCCACTTTCTCAATCTCTCTCTTCTCCACTCCTGAACCTAAAGCACTAACCTAGTTCCCACATTTATCCCTCAATCTGTCCTCCTTCAAATCCCCCTCATTTCCTAAATCCTAATCCCTAAAACCTCAATTCCTCATTCCCTGTGATTCCTCTCTCTCACTCCACTTGGATCTCGCTATTCCCCCAAAACTTCAAATCAAAACCCAAATTTGAACCCAAATCTCGAAGCATATCTAGCAACCTCCCCACTCATCACCAACAATATCTACGTCGTTAAACTTCATATAGTGCAAGGTAAAATAATACCCTCACTTTGTCTAGACAATTTTACTTCATCAATTTCGGACTAGAATTAGGTTTGTGATGTGATAATGACTTGCAAAATTGAAATATGTTACACATATGGATTGATTGAATTAGTTTCAGTTTGGTTAATACGACTGGTATATGAAAATTATGATTGGATTGGATTATTATTTGTCAAATTTGAGAAGTAGTGTTTATACGCTGTGTTTGTGATTGGATTTATATGAATAGTGTACTGAGAATTTCTTTATCATTGTAGACAGAGAAATAGTCGGACCGAGGGGACCGTCAAGGCCATCGGGGAGTGGTAGAGGCCAACCATTTTCAAAAGTAAGAGCAATATTAGTTTTAGTTATGAATCTTTATATGTAATATTGTATCTATAATAATAAGATTTTATAAGTTGGTGTAGGATGTTAGCCAACTATCTTCTTCATATGATGTTGGTGTGTTGTCTTCAGCCGTATTTAGAGGTCCGAGTCCATTGGACCCAACCCTACTAATGTTGCAACACAGCCACATGGGTCTGTCCGTGTGAGAGGAGTCGACGAAGACTTATAGTTTTCGACAGCACACGATTTTGCCTATGCACCATTGTACATAATTACTTGGTCAATGTCGGTTTCTATGGAATCGGAATGGTGGGGATTGTAAAACTTGACCGGGTATTACTTATAGCACTTGTAAAGCATTGGAGACTGGGGATATACGTTCCATTTACCGGTGGGACAGATGACGGTGACACTCCAGGACATTCCAGAATATAGCGGTAGTATCTGGGCTTCTCATATATGGGGTTACCGTAAAAGGAAATTTGACATTTAATAAAGTCGGAATGGTTAGTGATTATCTCAGTGTGGAGGTAGAAGAGACGGCGATGTTTTTGTCTGGAAACCAATCCGATGTTCGTGGATATTTTCACAGTTCAATAGAACACTGACCGATGACTCGAGGGACTTCTAAGTCCAGAGCTAAACGCGGGGATACATCCTAAGTATGATGGGAGGTGTGATATATCTAAACTCCTCCGGTGATACCGTCCAACCCTATGTTTACCACTGATAGCCGACCTAACCAGAGCAGATCGTTATAGTTGGGGAAGTGGGGCGTTGGCTTCATTGTACAGATCGTTGTGTGTATGTTCGTTGAATTTCGTAAAGATAACCGGGCCAATGTGGTTGTTACAAATTTGGTGTTGGTAGCATATACACGTCGGTCATCCCCGGATAACGATTCTTTCGCAGGCTTAGTTAGGAGTTGAAGAGACCGCAGTGATGATACTAAGTGGAACCCGGGGAGTATTTTCTGACTGTTTTATTCTATACAATCTACTGTGAATATAGAAAGTGAGAAATGCTAGTTCAAAAACCCTGGAACTGAAGCTTTTCATACGAATATCTGATAACAGGGTTTTGTATGCTGAAGCTGATGGACATGTCCTCAGCCTCAGTTTTCTCACTTATCCTCTTGGAGGCATATCATTCAGCAACTTGGAGACTGCCCTTCTTAGGTTGCATTGATGAACTGTACAAAAGTGTGTAAAATCTAGGAGTTGAGCTCAACATCAAATTAGATGCTTAAAAAAGGATGCTAGTCATCCCAAGGTGTTGCAAAAGCCTTCATCAACTTACTGAGAAATAATTGAGTTCATACAAGTGCACCAAATGTTTGCAATGACTGGGTGGTGCGTCGATTATAATTCTGACAATATTAAAGTACTGACAGACCATTGGGATTGTTTGTGAACAGCATGGAATACGTGAAGGCTCCCGCAATGTTCACGGTATCAGACAGGCTAGATGTTGAGCTATCCTCTCCCATGAAAATGGTGGACAAGTACATGCCGGCCACCAGTGATGTTTTTGAGTGTGTAATAAAATTGGGTAAGCTGGAGGTAAGTCTCTGATTTATGGTTTACCTTTTCTGCACTTCAAAGATTATGTTTTGGATGCGCAAGAAAGAAAACCTTGAGTGTGCACTTGCGAGTGTAAACATTGTGTGTGATATGGGTCAGGAATAACGTGGCCCATCCTGGGCCACTGGATCCTCTCAGGATACGCGCTCTTTCTGATCCTTCAGATCTGCCACATCAGCGCCGGAAAACCGCCCGGAGCTCTGCCACATCTGCCCAGAAACCGCTCCGGCGTCTGCCACGTCAGCCCTATACCGCCCGGCTTTCCACCGCTTCAGCCACTCGGGTAACCGGGTCCGGACCCACCCCCAAACGGGTCTGGACCCGATTGGCTTCCCCTATAAATACCAGACCCTCCCCCCTGTCTGCAGGTAATCAATCTTTCTTCCACAAAACCCTAGTTACTGCTAATCTCTCATAGAGACTAACTAGATCGTCGGAGGGTCTGCCACCGGGACCAACCCCGGTGTTCCTAGACCGTCTGCAGGTACACTAGACCTCGGATCCGAGCCCCCTGATCCGAGCCGAGCATCCAGCCTCGCCTCACTCCAGCCTGTCACCGGTACCGCTCGGCCAGCTGAGGGCCGTCTGATTAGTAGCTTCCTCATTCAAATACAAATCGAGTAAGAACTCACACCTGGTGCATCCACACGTCTCCCAGAAACAAACCGCATCAGGTTGGCGCCATCTGTGGGAAAGCTACTTCAGAAGCCGATCCGAGCCCGACCATCAAGGTACCTCGATAGCCGAACTCTCATGGCCCCCAAAGCCAAGAAGGCTGCTACCTCCGCACCTCAGCGGGACTTGCCCCCGCCGGGCGCCGCCGCTGAAGCGCACGCATCCAATCACGGGGCTCCCCGTCAGGGACCCCAAAAGAGCGCCTCCCGTCCAGCACAGCCCGACTTACGGGGGGTAATCATAAACCGACAGGTTAGCTGCAGCAGGGGAAGGGCCGCTTCTAACTCGGCCCCAAACCATCCAAAACCACCGCCCCAAGGACGGAGGCCAGCACTCAGCCGCATCGGACGGCAACCTTCGGCTCAACCGAACCGGATCGAGGGAGCCCCAGTCACTCACCAGGAGTTCCAGGACTTCCGGAGGGAAATTCTGGGGGCCCTCCGAGGGGCCCCCAAGGAGGATGTCCGCCATTCTCAAATCAGGTCGGACGCCGAGGCCAGCGTGTCCTGCCCATCAACGATCCCACCAGAGTACGAAGGCGATCTCCTAAGGCGCCTAAGAAATGGAGGATCGCCTCAACCACATAGGCGACGGCGGTCTTGGAGCGGCTCAGGGGTACAGACCTGTCCGACCTCCTTTCTCCGCCCTCATCCTCCAAGCGGAAATACCTCGAAATTTCCGATCACCTCAGTTCGAGACCTATGATGGCGAGGGAGATCCTGCTGATCACATGGAGGGTTTCAAAATCCTGATGATGATTCACAGCGCTTCGGATCCCCTGCTGTGCCGAGCCTTCCCTGCAACCCTCCGGGGTCCGGCTCGTGAATGGTTCTCCAAGCTGACCCCCGGCTCCGTTTACTCCTTCGACCAGCTGAAGGGCAATTTCCTTGCCCACTTTGTCACCAGCCAGAAGGCCGAGAGGACAAGTGCTTCTTTGCTTGTACTCAGGCAAAAAGATGGGGAGTCATTCAGGGTGTTCATCCGGAGGTTCACCGCAGAGGCAAGGTCGGTTTCCTCCCTTGATCCTGGCATCGCCTCCGTGGCATTTCGGCACAACATCCGTCATGGACAGCTGAAAGCCTCTCTGGCAAAGAAACCCCCCATCGACTTTCCCGACCTCCTCAACAGGGTCGAGAAGTACATTAGGGCGGAAGAGGCCCTGAACCCGGAAGAGTCCAGGGAGGCCCCTGGGAAGGAAAAGCGGAAGGCCGAAGAAGTGGAGCCATCAAAGAAGGCTCCAAGGGACGCGGGTGCCATGAAGAAGGTCCCGCCGGTCCCTCGCTTCGAGAGATATACCCCGCTAACCCAAAATGTGTCCTCCATTCTCTTGACGATCGAGGACAGGGACCTCGTCCAGTACCCTCCTCGTCCGTCCAACAATACCAGCAAGAAAAGGGATCAGCAGTTCTACTGCCGCTTCCACCGAGACAACGGGCACGACACGGATCACTGCCGTGCCCTGAAAGACGAGATTGAGGCCCTCATTCAGCGAGGGTACCTCCGGGAGTACAAGTGAGAGGAAGCTCGGGGACAGAGGGACACGAGGAACAGGAGGACTCCACCTCCTTCTCGAGCTCCCCTGCAGCTCCTCGAGCGAGAGCAAGAGCTTGACGAGCCTGAGGGCCAAGCCATATTACACTGCGTCCATGGGGGGCCCATGGGAGGGGAGTCCAACACTTCCCGCAAGGCGTTCATCCGGAATGTTAACGCCGTCCAAGGTCCTCTCCCCCCTCTGATCCAGCAACTGCCTGTCTCCTTCTCGGGGGAAGACCTGGAGGGGGTGTGACTCCCTCATTGCAATGCCCTCGTTATCAACCTCAGCATGGCCAATTTTGACACTCGGCGAATCCTTGTGGATAACGGGAGCTCGGTCAACATTCTGTTTCTCGAAGCCTTCGAGAACCTACAGCTCTCCCGCAACAAGCTAAAGTCGGTGGGGTACACCTTGCACGGGTTCTCGGGCGTCCCTGTAACCATTGAGGGGATCATCATGCTGGACGTCACGGCGGGTACGACCCCAAACCGGAGAACCGAGTCCATGGACTTTATGGTGGTAAACGTCAAGGCAGCCTACAATGCAATACTCGGTCGCCCGGGCCTCTGCTCCCTCTAGGCTGTCCCCTCGGCCTATCACCAGAAGATGAAGTTCCCTACCAATACCGGAGTAGGAGTAGTCCGGGGGAACCAGGAAGCTGCTCGCTCATGCTACATGACAGCAATCGGGAGCGGCGTGTTTCCCCTTGACGCCGTCGAGATAGCGCCTCAGAGGACCCCGCCAGAGCCCGAGTCAGCAGACGAGCTGGAAGACATCTCGTTCGAGATAGGGGATCCGTCGAAGTACTTCCGGGTAAGTTGCTCCCTCACCCCTCACCTTAAGTCCGCCCTCATCACCTGCATTCGCCGCAATGTCGTCCTCTTCTCCTGGAAGCCTTCTGACATGCCCGGTATCTCCAAGGATCTCATCATGCACAAACTCAGCGTGATCCCCGGGTCGAATCCGGTTGTCCAAAAGCGACGTAAGTTCGCTCCGGAGCGACAGCAGGCGGTAAATGCGAAAATCGACAAGCTCCTAACTGCACGCTTCATCCAAGAA
Source organism: Hemerocallis citrina (assembly GCA_017893485.1). NCBI lineage: Eukaryota > Viridiplantae > Streptophyta > Magnoliopsida > Asparagales > Asphodelaceae > Hemerocallis > Hemerocallis citrina. The sequence goes on along the minus strand of JACEHZ010000130.1, from coordinate 240,647 downwards.
GTCAGCTACCCCGAGTGGCTAGCGAACGTCGTCATGGTCAAGAAGGCGAGCGGAAGCTGGAGGATCTGTATAGATTTTACGGAGCTCAACAAGGCGTGCCCCAAGGATCCATTCCCCCTCCCCAGAATCGATGCTCTTATCGATGCAACATCGGGTCACGAGCTTCTATCCTTCATGGATGCCTTCTCAGGCTACAACCAGATCCGTATGTTCCCTCCCGACATAGCCAAGACGTCCTTCGTCACAGACTAGGGGCTATACTGCTACAGGGGCATGCCATTCGGACTGAAGAACACCGACGCCACTTATCAGAGGCTCGTCAACCGGGTCTTCAAGGAGCAAATCAGGCACAATATGGAGGTGTATGTGGACGACATGCTCGTCAAGAACCAGCAGGGGGAGGATCACGTCGCCGATCTAGAGGAGGCCTTTGGGGTCCTTCGAACCCATAACATGAGACTCAATCCGGCCAAATGCGCCTTCGGTGTCTCCGCGGGAAAGTTTCTTGGCTTCATTGTTAGCCAGCGAGGCATCAAGGCAAACTCCGAAAAGATCCAGGCCATATTAGACATGGCCCCTCCCAGGAACATCAAAGAGGTCCAGCGGCTGGCGGGAAGACTGGCGGCCATCGACCGTTTTCTCTCCAAGTCTGGAGAGAAGTCTCTTCCGTTCTTCAAAGCCCTGCACGGCACCGGAGGGTTCGAGTGGGGTACCGAACAGCAAGAGGCCTTCGCCCAATTGAAGGAGTACCTCGCAAACCCTCCCCTCCTCAGCAAGCCCGAACCGGGAGAGCCACTCTGGCTCTACCTGTCAGCCTCGGAAAAGGTGCTCAATGCCGTCCTCGTTCGGGAGGAGGAGGGATCACAGAAGCCTCTATACTATGTTAGCAAGGTCCTGATCGATGCCGAGACCAGATACTCTCGGATGGAGAAAGTAGCGTACGCCTTGGTCATGGCCTAGCGGAAACTCCGTCCATATTTTCTATCTCATTCGGTCTAGGTACTGACAGACCAACCCCTGAAGGCCGTGCTCTGCAAACCGGAGAGCTCGGGTCGACTCGTCAAATGGTCGATCGAGCTTAGCTAGTATGACATTGGCCATTAACCCAGAACAGCCATCAAGGAGCAGGCGCTCGCAGAATTCATCACGGAATGCACCATCTCCGAGCATCCCGCGAGCAGGGAGGCCGACCAAACATGGGAAGTTTACGTCGATGGCTCCTCCTGCGAGGCGGATAGCGGAGCTGGCATCATCCTGCGAGGCCCGGATGGTTTTCTTCTCCAGTACTGCCTCCGCCTCAACTTCCCGTCCTCCAACAACGAAGCCGAGTACGAGGCCATGATCGCCGGGCTTACCCTGGCTCATCAGGCCAGTGCTAGACAGATCAGGACTTTTAGCGACTCCCATCTTGTGGTCAACCAGATCACCGGGGAGTACGAGGCCCGTGACGATCGAATGGTCCGGTACCGAGCTGTAGTTCAACACCTATTGACGTCCTTCGACGAGTCGACTGTTTTGAGAATCCCCCGGGAATAGAATGTCCAGGCTGATGCCCTGTCAAAGCTGGGTTCCTCATCCTTCGAAGGTCTCGACCGCACGGTCCTGATCGAAGTCATGTTGAAACCAAGCATCGACATCTCGGAGGTCCTGTGTATTGAAGACGGAGCTCCCCCCGACGACTGGACCACTCTTATTAGGCAATTTCTCGTCAAGGGAGAGCTCCCCGAAGACCGAGCTGAGGCAAGAAGGGTCAGGGCCCGAGCAGAAAGATTCACAATGATCAACTCAACACTCTTCAAAAGGTCCTACATAACCTCGGATGGCCGACCCTATCTCCGCTGCCTCACTCCCGATGAAGCCAAATATGCTCTCAAGGAGCTACACGAGGGCATCGGCGAATGTCACATGGGAAGCCGCTCGCTCGCGCGAAAGGCTTTGAATCACGGGTACTACTGGCCCACCATGTTGCAAGACGCCCTAATCCTTGTCAAGAAATGTGGTCCCTGTCAAAGGTTCTCGCCCATCAAAAGGGCTCCGCAAGCAAACCTCCGGTCCATGGCCAGTCCGACTCCCTTTGCAATGTGGGGAATGGATCTGGTAGGCCCCTTTCCAAAGGCAACAGGGCAACGAAAGTTTCTCATTGTAGCGATCGACTACTTTACAAAATGGATCGAGGCAGAGCCATTAGCAACGTTTACCGAGCAACAGACGCAACAATTCTTCTGGAAGCACATCGTCTGTCGGTTCGGGATCCCTCAAGTGCTCGTCACAGATAATGGGACTCAATTCGCAGGCAACCATTTCCGCAAGTTCTGCGATGATCTTGGGATCCAGCAGCCCTTCTCCTCAGTATGTCATCCCCAGTCCAACGGGCAGGCGGAGAACGCAAACCGTCAGATCCTCGACGGACCCAAGAAGCGACTCGATAATTCCTCCAAGGGGTTATGGGTCGACGAGCTACCAAGTGTTCTTTGGGCCCACCGAACGACGAAGAGGATCCCGACAGGGGAGTCGCCCTTCAATCTGACGTACGGCGTAGAGGCCGTCATTCCCCTGGAAATAGGGATCCCCTCTCCCCGGATCATGGCCTTCGACGAGGCAAGTAACTCTTTACAGCTACGAGCCGACTGGACCTCGTTGACGAGGTCAGGGAGAAGTCGGCCATTAGAAGGAGTATCTACCAGCAGAGGATCGAGAGGTTCTACAACAAGAAGGTGCGCCCAACCGACATCAAACTCGGAGATCTTGTCCTCCGAAAGCTGGCGGTATCCAACCCCGGCCAGAAAAGAAAGTTGGCACCAAACTGGGGGGGCCCTTACAAAGTATCAGAGGTCGTACGACCAGGCACATATCGCCTGACAAGCACCGACGGCAAGCCCATCAAGAGGCCCTGGAATGCGGAGCACTTAATCAAGTTCTTAGGAGGAGAGTAGCCTCCATGTAAAATGTCATGATTGTAATCGGCACGTCGTGCCTAGTCTTTTGTAAGGTCTAAATATATTGTAAATATGGCAGCCTTCTTAAAACAAGCCCACGGCTTCGTATTTTGTAACAAATAAAGAAAATGTCTCGAGATCGGTGCTCGGATAATGGCCCGAGCCCAAATAGCTTCCCTTACAGGCTTAGGGTTCGGCGCGCGGATAACAGCGCGAGCCCAAAGAGCTTTCCTTACAAGCTTAGGGTTCGGCGCGCGGATCACAGCGCGAGCCCAAAGAACTTCTCTTACAAGCTTAGGGTTTGGCGCGCGGATAACAGCGCGAGCCCAAAGAGCTTCCCTTACAAGCTTAGGGTTCGGCGCGCGGATCACAGCCCGAGCCCAAACAGCTTCCCTTACAAGCTTAGGGTTCGTCGCTCGGATAACGGCCCGAGCCCAAACAGCTTCCCTTACAAGCTTAGGGTTCGGCGCTGGGTTGACGGCCCGAGCCCAAACAGCTTTCCTTACAAGCTTAGGGTTCGTCGCTCGGATCACTGCCCGAGCCCAAACAGCTTCCCTTACAAGCTTAGGGTTCGGTGCTCGGACAGCTCGGTCTGATTGGTTTTCTGATAACGTGCATCCAATCAAACAACTCCGCCAGCCACGCCTGCACCGTCTCTCCCTGAGAACATGTGCAGGAGCTCGACGTCGACCCCGAGCAAGGCGGGTGCCTTCTCCAAGGCACCGCAACCTTGACACTCGGCGGCGGCCCTCTGCTACGCCTGCAGTTGCCTTTCTCACCGGTATGGGGGCTCGGCACCCGTTCCTCGCTCGGTTTGGGCTCCTCGAACCTCATCAACCTATGTACGAGGCGACATCCGCCAGCCACGTCCGCACCGTCTCTCCTCGAGAACATGTGCAGGAGCTCGGCGTCGACCCCGAGCAAGGCGGGTGCCTTCTCCAAAGCACCGCGACCTTCACGCTCAGCGGCGACCCTTTGCCACCCCTGCAGTTGCCTTTCTCACCAGTATGGGGGCTCGGCACCCGTCCCTCGCTCGGTTTGGGCTCCTCGAAGCTCATCAACCTATGTATGAGGCGACATCCGCCAGCCACGCCTGCACCGTCTCTCCCTGAGAACATGTGCAGGAGCTCGGCATCGACCCCGAGCAAGGCGGGTGTCTTCTCCAAGGCACCACGACCTTGACGCTCGGCGGCGACCCTCTGCTACGCCTGCAGTTGCCTTTCTCACTGGTATGGGGGCTCGGCACCCGTCCCTCACTCGGTTTGGGCTCCTCGAAGCTCATCAACCTATGTATGAGGCGACATCTGCCAGCCACGCCCGCACCGTCTCTCCCCGAGAACATGTGCAGGAGCTCGGCGTCGACCCCTAGCAAGGCGGGTGCCTTCTCCAAGGCACCGCGACCTTGACGCTCGGCGGCGACCCTCTGCTACACCTGTAGTTGCCTTTCTCACCGGTATGGGGGCTCGGCACCCGTTCCTCGCTCGGTTTGGGCTTCTTCAAGCTCATCAACCTATGTACGAGGCGACATCCGCCAGCTACGCCCGCACCGTCTCTCCCTGAGAACTTGTGCAGGAGCTCGGCGTCGACCCCGAGCAAGGCGGGTGCCTTCTCCAAGGCACCGCGACCTTGACACTCGGCGGCGACCCTCTGCTACGCCCGTAGTTGCCTTTCTCACCGGTATGGGGGCTCGGCACCCGTCCCTCGCTCGGTTTGGGCTCCTCGAAGCTCATCAGCCTATGTACGAGGCGACATCCGCCAGCCATGCTCGCACCGTCTCTCCCTGAGAACATGTGCAGGAGCTCGGCGTCGACCCCGAGCAAGGCGGGTGCCTCCTCTGAGGCATCGCGACCTTGACGCTCGGCGGCGACCCTCTGCTATGCCTGCAGTTGTCTTTCTCACCGGCATGGGGGCTCGGTACCCGTCCCCCGCTCGGTCAGGGCTTCTTCAAGCTCTTCGACCAAGGTCCGAGGCAACATCCGCCAGCCAAGCCCGGCCGTCTCTCCCTGAGAACATATGCTGAAACTCGACGAAGACCCCGAGCAAGGCGGGTGCCTTCTTCAAGGTACCACGACCTTGACGCTCGGCAGAGACCTCGACACTCTTGCAAATGGTTCGCACAAGCATGGGGGCTCGACGAACCGAATCACCATGCTCGGTTCCGACCCATTGTTGACAAAATTTTATTAAGGTTTAGAGCGTCCGCCTTCGACAGACGCCCCGAGCCTCGTGTCGAATTATTGACCACCCTCTCACCCACGAACAACCCGGGGTTTTACGGCCTTGACCGGCCTAAACCCCGAATTGTTCGAGGATGGCAGGGGGGACATCGACCCGCTGCTCTCTCCATCCCGGAAAAAATGCTCCGAGCCTTCGAGCTATTCAGCTGATCCTCCTCTCGCCCCGAACAACTCGGGGTTTACGGCTCTTATGAGCCCAAAACCCCGAATTGTTCCCGGACGGCAGAAGAGCCACCACGCTTCGGCTCCCCCCGACCCCCCGAACTGATCGATCGGCACACCGCTCACCAGCGAACCACCCGGGGTCTCACGGCCCTAACGGCCTGAACCCCGAATAGTCCGAGGGTGATCGGTGTGCCTCCGATCCGGAGTACTCGGAAACATTATATTCTCCAGATGCCCGCCTTTGGCAGGCACCCGAGTCAGATGGCTCATTGCCTGACAACCAGCGAGGGGAGTGGGGGATTATATAACCCCCTGAGGCCTTCATTTATTGCGTCTGGAAATATGAAACGGCGGAAGGCGAAATGTCGCCATAAATACTCATGGGAATGCGGAACGTCAACAATTATTACTTATCGAAAAGCTAACCGCCACCACCGTCGTTCCCGTTGACATGGGCCACCTTGGAGCCGACCCCTGCGCAACTAGCCCGAAAACCGTCCCTAACAATTGAGGTGATCAGAGCGTGAAAAATCAAAGATTCTTATTCATTACTCATTGCTTACAACTCAATGAACGCCGGTAGAAATACAATGAAAAAGCTCACAACTCACTCACTCGGCCGCGAACTCAAATTCGGGACTTCCATCATGCCCGGCAGGGCTGACCCGGGAAGACGTGCCAGCCACCAAGCTCCCCGCATCATCTGGCTGGGCCTCGACCAATGAAAACGGCAACGACCATCCCGGGGTCGAGTTGCTCGCCTCTTCAATCAGACCCGCACCCAAAATGAGTTTCAGCCGGCGAACCTCCAATTCCTTATCCACAACGGTCCCACGAAGAAAAGACTCCGAAGCTGAGCGCCCGCTAGAGGCATCCGAGGCAGACCGGTCCGCCTCGATTACCCACCAGTCCCGATCGGCAACGACTTTCTTCAGACGGGCCACCTCTAGGCCGAGCTCCCTTGACTTGTTCAGGAAATAATTCTTGGCGGCCTCTCGGTCCCGAGCCAGCTTTCGTTGGTAAGCCAAAACAGGGTCGGCATTCCAAGTCCCACGCGTCTACCAAAAGATAAAAACAAATATCACAAAAACGCAAGTCTTGAAGGGTCGGCCCAAAAAGTATATTTCATTTCTTTCCAAAATTTTGATACAAAAAACCGCGGTGGCCAGTCCGCTGTAGGCATTTACATCAAAAACAAAAAGAACAAAAACAACAATCTATTCTTGAGGGTCGGGTGGCACCTCGTCATCGCCCTGAGCTCCCCCCGTCCCATCACCGCCAGGGGTCGGAGGCAAGTCTGCACGCCATCTGTAGCATAGGTGGTCGACGTTCTGCTCGGGGTAGATCGCCCTGAAGTGGGACTTGGCCTGTTCGTACGCCTCGTCCTGCGCCGTCATCACGATCTCCCCCAAAACCGCCTCCATCTCCTCCAGGGCTTTCTTCCCCTTATCCGCCTCGGCCGCGATCTTCGCCAAAAGATCCTCCCGGTCCTGCTTATGGATCTTACAGAGCGACTCTATCTGGGCCTCGTGAACGAGCACTTGGTCCCGGGCCGCTTTCAGATCATCCGTGACCTTAGTTAGCTCCCAAAGGTACTTCTCCGCATTTTTCCGCTCAAGGAGAATTTCCTTCTCCAGGCACTTATGGACGTGCTGGCCGTGGAGCATCGCCTGTTCGAAGAGAGATCAAAATTAATGATAGTTCCAAGCTAAGTCAAAAAGCAGATCCAAACCGACTTACCGAGAGGTGGGCTTGGGCCCACCGCATATAGGCCTGGTCGGCCGTCTGCATCGCCAAGGCCATCCCATCGCGCTCGGTGATGGCCTTCGAGACGAACTCCATCGAGACTGGCCCGTCGAGAATAGAGTCCCCCTTCACAATCGACTAGTCAGGAACAAAGGTCATCGTACCCATCCTCCCCACCAGCTCCGCGGCACTCGGTCTTATGGGGGGAAGCTATTGTTGCGGGGTTTCCACGGTCTTGCCCGAGCCGCCCGCAGCGTCTCGAGCCGATCTCGACGAGTGGGAGTGGTGCGAGTGGTGCTTCTTTTGCTTCTTCGCCAGGGATTGCCCCTCGGCCGCCGAGGCAGGCACCTGGGAGGACCCTCCGGCCTGCGCAGCCTGGGCGGCTAGCTTCTTCCTCTCGGCCGCTATACGCTCTTGCTCCTCCTTCTTCTTCTTCTCCAACCTCGCCTTCTCAGCCACAACGAGCAGTAGCTTCTTGGCGTTCGCCTGTTGTGTCGACATCCCTGCAAAAAGATAAGAAAGGAGCTAATGTTAACACGAAGGCAGAAAGATGAACAAATATGGAAAGAAACATACTAGGGTCGGCGGGACTCAGTCCGCCCTCGCAAGGTGAATCTCGGTCACTCGAGGCCACGCGATGCTGTGACCCCCCGCTATCACCTTCACCTTCTCCTACTCCTTGGCCGACAAGTCGCTCTTCTTCGGAGGCTTGTGTCTTGGCTTTACAAAGTTCCACTCGGTCGGAATCTCCCAAGATCCGTCGGTCCGAACCACAAAGTACTTGCCCCTCCATCCCTTTATCGAATCCGGGTGGCCGTGCATCACCTTATTGTGAGGCCTCGGTGAGAAGTAGAAGATCCTCTCCAGATCTCTGAGCGAACCAATTCCAAAGATGGCCCGGAAGAACGTTAATCTCGGCTTCACCCCCTTCTCCTGGCATTTCAGAATAAAGCAGATAAGATGCTTCCAAGAGTTCGGACCGTACTGCATAGGGCACAGTCCCGCCCAGTTCAAGACCCTCTTCACAAAAGGGTGCAGTGGCAATTTCAGTCCCGAAAGGAAAGCATCCTTAGGGAAGATGCAGTAGCCCGGGGCCAGAACTGTGGTAGGGCGGATACCGGGGCTTCGAAGAAGGAGCTCATACTCCGGAGGAATGAAGTAGGCGAGCCGCAAAATATTAAGATACTTCGGCCTCAAGGTACTGGGGGTACCGTCCGCACGAATCTTCACTCGAGTATCTTTGCCCAGCACGGGAGGGATCGGTTGGATGTCCTTAACGTCGTCAGGGTACATACGCATCGATACTGGATTCCTGAAGGTGACCGGGGGAACATCAAGACCCGATCTCGGTGCGTTCTCATCGGGCGAGGAAGGACTGTGGGGAATTGCCATGGCTTTCTTCTTCCGACGAGGGCGAGCCTTACGCTCGGGGGACGGCGTCGACGAAGGGGGCAGTGGAGGAAGATCTTCTCTGACCCCAGTCGGCCCCCCAGCCATGCTCTGACCCGCCTCCTGTTCATCGACCTCCTCCTCCTCGTCTCCCTCGCCTTCCTCGTCACCCTCGGCGACCTGCTCATCTTCGTCCCCCTCCTCTTCATCATCATCCATCTCCTAATCCGGTTCTTCCTCGTCCTCATCCTCGCTGTCCCCCTCGTCCTCCTCCTCGCCACCCTCTTCCATGGGCTCCTTCCCCGGTCTCCTGGACCTCAACGGGGACACCACAAAGACAACATCGTCACCACCGTATGAAGCGGGGTCAGTAAGAACCTCCTCCTTCACTCGGTACTGGCTCAGGAACGAGGACGTTTCCTGCTCTGACTCCTCTGCAGCACGACCTGACGATCTAGCCTCGGATCCGGACTGAGTTCGCGACATTACTAAGAGAAAAATACTAACCTGAAGCGTAGAAGGTTACGATCACCGGAAAATCTGCCGACGGCAAGTAAGATTCCCGCTCTTGTTGAAAATTGGAAAGTGAGTAATAAAATGAAGATGAAGAAATGAAGGAGGGGGATGGGGTTTTTAAAGAGGAAAACGACTCCTTGATTCTTGCAAAAAAGATCTGGCCGTTGGATCTTATCTGACAAGATCCAACGGCCACCAAGATCTGAAAATGCTTGGATCCTTGCGCCCATGACGTCAGCAATAGGCGTGAAATTACCCTACTACCCCTTCACCTTTTCTATCCAAAAAAGTTTTTTTTTACGCCAAGACAGAAGGGTCGACGCTCGGATAGAAGCAAGAGCCAAAATTTCCCCTTCTATTCTTAGCAGGAGGGTCGATGCTCGTATCGTATCTCAAGCCCATAATTCCCCTTCTATTTTCACAGAAGGGTCGACGCTCGGATAGAAGCGCGAGCCAATTCCCCTTCTATTTTTTCACAGAAGGGTCGACGCTCGGATAGAAACGCGAGCCAATTCCCCTTCTATTTTTCACAGAAGGGTCGACGCTCGGATGGAAGCGCGAGCCATACCGCCTTCTATTTTCCAGTATCAGCTCGGAGCTCGGATGGCGTCGCGAGCCAGTAATTCCCCTTCTTTCTCACAGAAGGGTCGACGCTCGAATGAAACCGCGAGCCATACCACCTTCTTCTTTCTCGGTGGGGGCTCGGAGCTCGGATGGAACCGCGAGCCATACCACCTTCTTTCTCGGTGGGGGCTCGGAGCTCGGATGGCACCGCGAGCCATACCACCGTCTTATTTCTCGATGGGGGCTCGGAGCTCGGATCGTATCTCAAGCCCATAATTTCCCTTCTATTTTCACAGAAGGGTCGACGCTCGGATAGAAGCGTGAGCCAATTCCCCTTCTATTTTTCGCAGAAGGGTCGACGCTCGGATGGAAGCGCGAGCCAATTCCCCTTCTATTTTTTACAGAAGGGTCGACGCTCGGATGGAAGCGCGAGCCATATCGCCTTCTGTTTTTTAGTATCAGCTCGGAGCTCGGATGGCGCTGCGAGCCAGTAATTTCCCTTCTTTCTCACAGAAGGGTCGACGCTCGAATGAAACCGCGAGCCATACCCCCTTCTTCTTTCTCGGTGGGGGCTCGGAGCTCGGATGGAACCGCGATCCATACCGCCTTCTTCTTTCTCGGTGGGGGCTCGGAGCTCGGATGGCACCACGAGCCATACCACCGTCTTCTTTCTCGATGGGGGCTCGGAGCTCGGATCGTATCTCGAGCCCATAATTCTCCTTCTATTTTTCATAGAAGGGTCGACGCTCGGATGGAAGCGCGAGCCAATTCCCCTTCTATCTTTCACAGAAGGGTCGACGCTCGGATGGAAGCGCGAGCCATACCGCCTTCTGTTTTTCAGTATCAGCTCGGAGCTCGGATGGCGTCGCGAGCCAGTAATTCCCCTTCTTTCTCACAGAAGGGTCGACGCTCAAATGAAACCGCGAGCCATACCACCTTCTTCTTTCTCGGTAGGGGCTTGGAGCTCGGATGGAACCGCGAGCCATACCACCTTCTTCTTTCTCAGTGGGGGCTCGGAGCTTGGATAGCATCGCGAGCCAGTAATTCCTCTTCTATCTCACAGAAGGGTCGACGTTCGGATGAAACCGCGAGCCATACCACCTTCTTCTTTCTCGGTGGGGGCTCGGAGCCCGAATAGCATCGCGAGCCCCAAATGCATCCCTGGTTCAAAAGGGAGCTCGGGGCTCGGATGTCATCACGAGCCCTAAATGCACTCCCTGGTTCAAAAGGGGGCTCGGAGCTCGGATGGCATCACGAGCCCCAAATGCACTCCCTGGTTCAAAAGGGGCTCGTCGCTCGGATCGTACCCCGAGTCCAAAATACCCTCAAGCGATGGAGGGGCTCGGAGCTTGGATAGAATCGCGAGCCCCATCAGCCCTCCCCTTATCACATAGGGCTCGGAGCTCGGATAGGATCACGAGCCCCTCCAAGCCCTCCTCTTGCCCAAAAAACTCGTCTGCCGACCCATGGCGCTCGACAAACCGAACTCCACAAGAAAACCTCGCCTCCTCGCTCTTCCAACTAGCAAGGAGCTCGTCTGCCGACCCATGACGCTCGATGAACCGAGCTCCACAAGAAGACCTCGCCTCCTCGCTCTTCCAACTAGCGAGGAGCTCGTCTGCCATGACGCTCGACTAACAGAACTCCACAAGAAGACCTCGCCTCCTCGCTCTTCCAGCTAGCAAGGAGCTCGTCTGCCGACCTATGACGCTCGACGAACCGAGCTCCACAAGAAGACCTCGCCTCCTCGCTCTTCCAACTAGCGAGGAGCTCGTCTGCCGACCCATGACGCTCGACTAACCGAGCTCCACAAGAAGACCTCGCCTCCTCGCTCTTCCAGCTAGTGAGGAGCTCGTCTGCCGACCTATGACGCTCGACGAACCGAGCTCCACAAGAAGACCTCGCCTCCTCGCTCTTCCAACTAGCGAGGAGTTCGTCTGCCGACCCATGACGCTCGACGAACCGAGCTCCACAGGAAGACCTCGCCTCCTCGCTCTTCCAACTAGCGAGGAGCTCGCCTGCCGACCCCTTACGCGCGAAAAAATGGAGACCCAAAAGAAAACCTCGCCTCCTCCTCCTCGCTCTTCCAACTAGCGAAGAGCTCGGCTATCAACCCCCTGGGCTCGGCTGCCGACCCTTGGTCCTCAGAACAAAACGAGTCCCCTATGAGATCTCGGCGTCCCCTCGCTCTTCCAACTAGCGAGTGGACCCCCTCCGACCCTGGGAAGCTCGTCCACCGAGTCCTAGGGCTCGTTTGCCGACCCTCGGAAGCTCGTCCACCGAGTCTCGTCTGCCGACCCTCGGAAGCTCGTCCACCGAGTCCTAGGGCTCGTCTACTGACCCTTAGAGCTCGCCCACCGAACCTCAGGGCTCGTCTGCCGACCCAAAACCTCGCCAACCGTCGCTTTGGCTCTCCTCTCCTAAAACTTGACCTCCCGCGCTGAATCCAACGAAGGGTCCCTTCCTTCTACCCCCTGGCCTCTTCGGGAAACAACAGATCCTACTTCTTACCCCAACATCTGCTCCTCCCCCAGAGGCAAAGAGTCACTCCTACACGGCTGGATCACCCAGCCCTACAGGAGCGTGGGGCTTGTGATATGGGTCAGGAATAACGTGGCCCATCCTGGGCCACTGGATCCCCTCAGGATACGCGCTCTTTCTAATCCGTCAGATCTGCCACGTCAGTGCCGGAAAACCGCCCGGAGCTCTGTCACGTCAGCCCGGAAACCGCTTCGGCGTCTGCCACGTCAGCCCTATACCGCCCGGCTTTCCACCGCTTCAGCCACTCAGGTAACCGGGTCCGGACCCAGCCCCAAACGGGTCTGGACCCGATTGGCTTCCCCTATAAATACCAGACCCTCCCCCCTGTCTGCAGGTAATCAATCTTTCTTCCACAAAACCCTAGTTACTGCCACTCTCTCACAGAGACTAACTAGATCGTCGGAGGGTCTGCCACCGGGACCAACCCCGGTGTTCCTAGACCATCTGCAGGTACACCAGACTTCGGATCCGAGCCCCCTGATCCGAGCCAAGCATCCAGCCTCGCCTCACTCCAGCCTGTCACCGGTACCGCTCGGCCAGCCGAGGGCCGTCTAATTAGTAGATTCCTCCTTCAAATACAAATCGAATAAGAACTCACACCTGGTGCATCCACACGTCTCCCAGAAACAAACCGCATCAGTGTGTGTGTTATACATTTATTTCTATCCAGTAAATGAATTTTCTCTCTTCTCAGGCTCTCAATCTCGTAAAAGCATCATTGGTATTACAAAGCGGTGTTTTGACGAATGCCTTGCATCTGACAAAGTGAGACATTCTCTACAGTATTTGGTACGAAAAATATTGCCGTGCGATTATCTTCAGCATAGATTTTATAATGCCCCGATTCTTCAAATCAATTGATGTGTGCTTGATTTTGATCTTGCAGTTTACCAGTTCAGTATTCTTTTCCTGTAGGTTATTCTGGAAAAACCTCGCAGGTTGTGCACCTAGTTTATCTAATTCTATTGTCAGGATTTTATGAAACTATTTTAGCTATGTATCTTCCATGATATGTACCAGTTATATCTATGAACTTCCAGCCTAGACAAATTTCAGATCCTACTGTTACTATAGCAGACTATTTTAGTTAGCACTCAATGATATAAATCAGTTATTTCTATGGATGGGAGATTCGTGCTTGACGCCGGTCCTCGTTGATGAATGTTGTATATTGATGGACTTGTACAGTCGCTCTGTATCTTCGGTTTTTAAAAAAGAAAGAAAAAGATGAGTAAATCCTGCAGTAATACATTTCAAAATGTGGTAGGTTGGCAATGTTTAATAACTGAAAATTGTTTGTTCTGATATTTGTATTGGTAGATTACATATACTGATATAGCTCTTAAAACTGGACCGTTATATTTTTTAAAGGCTAAATTTGAAAAAAAAAAATCCCTTGAACTATGGTCTTTATGCAGAAAAATTCCTGAAGTATTGTTGCAAAAAATCCATCCCGCCAGTGTGAGACTTCTGCTGAAGTTGAGGGAGGTTTTTGACAATAATGAGAAAGATGTATAATGTTTTTTGAAACAACTTTGCAAAGATGAATGAGGTTATCTGGTACAAGTAGAAAAGTTAGATGTGATTTTTTGAAGTACTTCAGGGGTTTTTTTGCAACAACCATACTTTAGGGGGTTTTCTGTATAAAAAAAGATCATGGAGATTTTCTGCATAAAGGTTATAGTTCAAGAGGTTTTTTCAAATTTAGCCTCTGTTACAAGTAGAAGCATTACAATAGTAAATATAGTTTGATCAGGGTGATGGGAGGGGAACATTAATTGTGCAAGTTTTGAATACTTGAGAAAATGCTTCCTGTGTTACCTTCAAAATTCGATGTATCAGTGCTAGCATGGGATTGGAATGGCATAATTCAAAATTCAACATAAATTAGGTAGAGATTGAAAACAATCATGTGTCGGTGTTAGCATGGGAATGGGATTATTCAAAATTCCATAGAATTATAGAAGTAGTAACTTACTAAGGAACAAAGAAAGGAAGAAGATTTGTATTTGTGCAAAACTGAAATACGAAGACAATGGTTATTGACAACTGATCAGCACAATCTTCTTGGATAGTGTGGTTAAGTTATGGCAAAGGTAAAACAAAACGGATTTTTTTTAATGCAAACCCCCAACTATCATAACTTGTTAATATTTTCTATAACTACCCTATATTTGCTCCAAATCGTAGGATTTGTAATATCTCTTTGTATAAATGACAGAATTTGTTAAGCAAAAAAAAGAGCCTCTTCGTCATTTGAAATATTCTCTTTCTAATTTTTCTCAAACGATTTCTTTTCCATCAATCTCTATTTCTAATCAAAAAAAATATAATTAAAGAAAAAACCTTTTTTTTTCTATCAATTTTTCTTTTATGAATGCACGTCATCCACTAGGCTTTCATATTTGGGACGATATTTGGCTCCAATATAAAGTCATTGTAGTTTTCTTTATTTATATTTTTAATCTTTTTCTTCTTTATTTTTTGAAAATGAGTTTGAAAGAAAACAAAAAAAATCAAGATCAATCAACGAGAGGGGGTCAATAACACACACAAAAAAAAAAATCCCACCATGTATAATATGATATTGCATAGATGGGGCAATTTTTGAGATAGATATAATGGTTCTTTTTTCTTTCTATATAATATCATATACTTTTTTAATGATAAGATTATTTTTTTCCCTATTAAATTAAACTGCCATAGAGGTGGTGTTAGTAGATGCTTTTAATTTGTGGACTATTTGTTAGAGTAAAGACAAAAGCAACATATATATATATAATTAAACTGCCATAGAGGTGGTGTTAGTAGATGCTTTTAATTTGTGGACTATTTGTTAGAGTAAAGACAAAAGCAACATATATATATATATATATATATATATATATATATATATATATATATATATATATATATATATATATATATATATATATATATATATATATATATATATATATATATATAAAACCCACTTTTTAAGGGGTTGTCCAAATATTGTTATGAAAGTTACTAGTTTGCATCATAAAAGATCTAAAACCAATAAGGGTAATGATTCAGCTACAACATATTCTTACTATATTTCTCTTTACAACCCTAGGTGGCACAATTTTATTGGAAATGTCTTGTAGAGTTTTGTAGAGTAGGTTATAGACATCTCCAATAAAATTGTGCCACATAAAATTGTAAGGTTGTAAAGATTGTAGGTGTAGCACTACCCAACGAATAATAGAGATTTTGTGTAACAGTAACCAAAAAATAAAATATTTATGCATCCATCCAATGCAAACTGATATTTGCAACTTTATTCATCGCAATAAGAGTAGTGCTTTTAGTTAACTTTCATCTAAACTTCAAAGGATATTCTGTTAATTTTGAGTGAGCAATTGTATCTTAAATTAAATGCGCTTGCCTTCTCCCTAACTCCCCTAATTGCTAGACTAGATACTCTTCTCCCTGTTGGATAAGGAGTAAAAAAATTATAATTGAGGACTTATATGCGAACAATAATAAAATGATGACTTCTTGATTTTATAATATTATCAATATAAAAATAATGATACAATAGACTCATAAATCTTTCGCACATCAGTATGCACCCTTAATTTCTCTCTTTAGGTGTTTCAACACTTATGCTCTACCTCACTATCACACTCTACTCTCTTTACTACTTATTTTATTCCTCTTCATAGGAACTTGATCCAAATAGCCAACTACTAAAGAGTATTTATAGTTGTGTTAGGTTGGTGGGAGAATTCTCTAGAGGAATTCACTAGAAACGTTCATTAAATGGGAAGCTTCTTGATGAAAGCTATGAAATAAGTCTTGATGCTGAACTTTCTACAGTGTAGTCTAGAAATGATATTGAACTTTCTGGAGTGTAGTCTAGAAATTTGATGTTGATTCTGAACACTCCCCCTCATCACCAAATTTGATCATCTTCAACTTCTCAAATACTTCAGTCTTTAATAGCGTAGTAAAGATGTCAGCAACTTGTTCTTTTGTTCTGCAGTAATGGAGTTGTGCTCTCTAAACTTAGATTAATCGCGCAGAAAGTGGAACCTTATCTCGATGTGCTTGTTGTTCCCATGTGCAACTGGATTTTTAGCCAGTTCAATCGCAGACTAATTATCCACGTACAATAGTGTAGGTTCTTGCCATTGATGATTTAACTTCTGCATGAGATTTCTGAGTCATATTACGTGACATGCACATGTTGCTGCTCCTATGTACTCGACTTCACATGTTGCAGAGCAACTACTGACTGCTTGTTCGAAGTCCATACAAATACAGCTGATCCGATGTTGAATGCATACTCGGACGTGCTTTTCCTTTCATTTAAGTCTCCTCTGTAGTCACTGTCAGTGTACCATCCAACCTAGACTCTTCTGAGTGTATTTACAACAATCAATCTCTAATAGTTCATTTGACGTACCTTATTGTTCTCTTAGCAGCCTTGAAGTGCCCCTGATTTATCTTCTTCATGTATCTATTTACTAGCCCCACTGCATACATGATATCTGGTCTCGTAATGGTTAAATATCTTAGACTTCCAACTAGGCTCTTGAACAGTGTAGGATCAACTGATTTTCCTGGCAGGTCGCACTTGAGCTTGAGTGCAGTTTCAGCTAAAGTACTGACTAGATTGCAGTCCGTCATTTTGAACCTTTCAAGTATCTGACTTGCATTTTTATTTTTGGAAAATAAATATACCTTTCTCTAATTGAGTCACCTCCACTCCGAGAAAGTATGACATCTTTCCTATGTCTGTCATGTCGAACTCTTTGGTCATCGCCTTTTCGAACTCCTCGAACATCTTTGGATAATTTCCTGTAAAGATCATATCAACGACATACAGGCACATGATCATGATGTCATTTCCTTGTTTCGTGGTGTAGAGGGAATGCTCATACGGACTTTTCTTGAAGCCATTCTTATGCAAGTAGTCATTGATTCTTGTGTTCCATACTCTGGGCGCTTGTTTTAATCCATATAATGTCTTCTTCAACTTGTATACTTTATCTTCTTGACCCTCTTCTCATAGCTTGGTGGTTGCTAGATGTATACTTCTTTCTTCAAGTAGCCATTCAAGAATACAGACTTGACATCCATCTGATAAATCTTCCATATGTTCTGAGCGGCTAGTGCGATGAGCAATCTGATGGTGTTCATCCTTGCTATTGGGGCAAAAACATCTTCGTAGTTAACACATTCTCTTTGACTGTAGCATTTAGCTACTAGCCTTGTCTTATACTTTTACATCTTGCCTTCTTGGTTGGTCTTTGTTTTATAGACCAATTTTACTCCAATTCCTTTTTGGCTTTCAGGTAGTGTTGTCAGCTCTCATGTTTCATTCCTTTGGATCGCCTCGATCTCTTCAGCCATTACTTTTTTCCACTTTGCTTCTTGTTTAGCTTCCTGGTAGGTGATGAGATTGCATTATGCAAGCATGCAAAATAGTGTGTAGTCTTCTGTCAGTTCCACCGGCTCTGTTCAAGTCATTGAGACTTTGCACTCTTCTATATGCTCCCCCTGAAGAGCTGCTTGTATTGGGGCTGGAAAGCAATGATCCTGATGCCGATGGAGTCGGCCTAATAGAAGGACTAGGATATGGAGCTTCTTGTTCTTCTTCATGATCATCATCTTTTGCTTTGAACCATATTCCTTTCACTTTCTTCTATTTATTGAACTCCACATCTCTTTAAATGATCACCTTCTTTGTGACTGGGTTATATAGCTTGTACGCCTTGGATATCTTTTTGTACCCGATGAAGATGCATTTCTCTTCTCGATCATCGAGCTTCTTCCCTTTTTTTTGCTCTGGAATGTGTGCATATCTAATGCATCTAAATATCTTCCAGTGGTTGACACTTGGATTCAGGTTGTGCCAACTCTCTAGCGGAGTCTTGAACCTCACACTTCAAGTCGGACACCTATTTAGAAGGTATTCAGCACATTCTACTGCTTTGGACCAGAACGTCTTTGGCAGGTACTTACCCTTCATCATACTCCTTGCCATGTTGAGAATCGTGTGATTTTTCCTTTCTGTTACTCCATTTTGTTGTGGAGTGTATGTTGCAGTGAGCTGGTGGATGATCCATTGCCTCTTGTAAAACTCATCAAACTTTGTCGAGTTATATTATCCTCCACGGTTGGATCTGAGTACTTTGATGGAGTACCCATTTTGCTTTTCGACCGTCTCCTTGAACTCCTTGAATTTCTTCAGTGCTTCTAATTTCTCCTTCAAAAAATAGATCCAATTTTCCTTTCTACTATAATCATCAATAAATGTAAGAAATTATATGTTACCTCCAAGTGAAACGGTTTCAAATTATCCCGAAATATTTATGTGCACCAACTGTAATGGCTTTGTAGCTGTCATGGAATTTCCTACTTCAAAGCTTCTTCTCTGTTGCTTGCCCCTTATACAACCATCACATAGCTGATTTGGATGTTCAATCTGTGACAAGCCTCTCACCATCTTTCCCTTTCATAGCAGATTAAGTCTGCTAAATGCTAAATGCCCATAGTGCAGATGCCATAACCAAACTTCATCTTTGATTATTGATTTCGGGATTTTAACACAGCAGTATTTATATATATATATCTTAAGCTAATTGGCCTACCCATCTCTCCTTTCTCTATTTTGAAATGGAAAAAGGAGAGCAAAAGTATGAATCAACACGTACAACCCACATCAATTGCAAAATTAAAAAAAACACAAAAAAAAAACATTTCTTCTACCATATCTCCCCCAAACCCACTAATACTAACCCTCCCTACCCCAAAAACCACCCAAATCTCCTCCGCTGCTCGTCGCTACCTGCCGCCCATCGCTACCCGCCGCCCGTCACTATCCTCCATCGCCACCCTCGCCATCGCCGCTGGTTGATCTTCTCACCGTTACCGCCCGTCGATCATTCAAATGTACGTTTCATTTGATTTGCTCTCCCTTTCTTCATCAATTTCAGTACCACTCACAAAGCTAGGGTTTCATCTATTATCTGAGCTCGGAATATTTGGTAAGTAGTATCTCAAGTATTTATTGTAGTTTGTGATCTTTTGTTGAATTGCTTGGATTGGGTTTGATTTGGAGGTTAGGGATGTGTGATTTTGTGAGTACAAGGGGTTCAATAAGATGCTTATAGATGTGGGAAGGTTCAACTTTGGGTTTGGAATTATCTTGATTACAATTATTTGCTCATTTGTGGTGCACACGAGGTGTTTGTGAAAATACTCAAAAGACCTTTATAATTATTTGACATTATTTTGATTTAATTTAGTCATTCAAATTACTTTTTTCAGGTGTTGTCTTGCCAACGGATTTTTGATGGCTGACGAATGTGGATATAGAAGGTAAAAGTCTACTACTTAGCAATTATGTTTTTCGTATTTGATGGTTTCCTCTGTAGTGGTTTCTCAATGCTGATGTACTTTGTCCTATTCTTTTTTTTTATTTATGTTCCAGTTTTATGGCTAGCGTCTGTTACCATTATGTAGGCATGCAGAAAGAGGCTGCTTCATCATGCGCATCGTATTAAAAGGATTGATGTAAGTCTCTTAAGCTCAAAACAATATGGAAACCTATATCTTGATTAAAGTTGCTTTATTGTTTTACTTCAATTTTGATTAAAGTTGCTTTCTTTTACTGCTATCTCAGTAATTTTTTTTAGTCAACATTGATTTATTGTATAATTACTGTATTGGATTCTTACTTGATAAACTATGAAGATGTATATAATCGTCAAATCAAATATTGTTAAAATTAATTTTTTTAAAAAATTATGCATACTAATATATATATATATATATATATATATATATATATATATAAAATTATACTATTAGGAGAGAGAGTCATATAATTATACTATTAGGAGAGAGAGTCATTTCTCTATTAAAATAGTGCAAGGAGATGAAAAGTAGAAAGCTAGCACGTGCTAACACATGAGAAAGAAAAGAAGAAACGAACACGTACTAACACGTGGAGTCAATTTACAAAATAATTAAAAAAAAACCACTCACCTTCTCATTCCACTGTCTCCTCTCCACTTTTTTTTATAGAATATGTAGTTTACCAAGAGAACTTGCCTTAGCAAGTAATAAGAGTTCTAATAGAAAACTAACTTATTATGGTACAAAATCATCAAATCAACTCATTAAACAATTCGAGAAATAAAACTTCTACATTTATGTATTTAATACAGTATATGGAAGATAAAAACTACAATTAATAAGAGCTAATTAATGTGTTTCTGATGTTGATTATGTTTCATTTGAGAGAGAATGATTTAAGATGGAAGGCTTGATTTGAGAGGGAAGACAGTTGAGAAGCACACTGTGGAGAAGGAGAAGGAGATAGCGGAGTATATCAAGGATGAGTCCAAGAAGAGCCACATTCTCACCTATTACTACATTGTAAGCTCAACTTCGGTAATTATTCGACTTTTTTTCTTTGCTTTAGAAATATAGAATGATGTTGGTTGGTTTGAAAATGTGAATTTGTCACTACAAGACTAACAGTCTTTACCGACATTTTTTTCCACATTCACCGGCGTTTTAAAACCCCGCTGTAGATACCACCGGCGTTTTATAAATCGCTGGTGCAAGTGTCGCTGAATCGTGCGTCGCTGTAGTTTAGGGACATTCCCCGGCGTTTTTTAAGAACGTCGGTATAGGTTAAAACTACATCGGCGGTCAAAAAACGCCGTCGAAAGGGTGGTCTCGTTTGGGAGTAATTTTTCCGGCCATCACCTACACCGGCATTTTTAAAACGCCGGTATAGATTGCCAGATTTTCCTGAAAGCTACCCCGGCGCTTGTAAAAATGCCGGGGTAGATATTTTTTTTTAAAAAAAATATTTTTTTAAAAAAAAATATTTTTTTTTAAAAATTAAAAAAAAAGAAAAAAAAAGAAAAAAAACCTTTAGCACTCTTGCAATCAAAACCAATTGCAAAACAAAAAGAGCCCCCATAAAATATGAATGAAACCATAACATAAGTTCAAACAGGATTATTTCATCACTAGTCACTCCTCTATAAATCATAGTATGCAACTTCCGTTACATAATCCATTTCATCATCACTTAAAACCAATGAGAAAGAACAATCTCATTTTCAAACTCAAGCAACAAGCATGAACATTATCTTAGAAACTGATACTCATCTAGACATCATGATATAATTGTATATAAAGTTTAGATAAAAAAATTTCCATCACTAGTCACTCCTACAAAAATCATAGTGTGCAACTTCAGATATATGATCCATCTCATCTCTAAATTCAGACAAAAAAGTAACTCGTGAAGCTACACTTCTAGACAAACCATTGCTCAGTTCTAAACAAAACAGCCCCAAACAAGTAAAGATCAAATGGTTTTAACAAGTATCAAATAAGGATCAAAACAGCCCCATGTAATAATCAATTGATCAAATGGTTTTAACAAGTGAAAAAGAAAAAAGTAAGGATCTCCAGGCCAGGGTTACTTAGTAACTCCAGGCCAGATCAAGAACTCAAGTTCACAAAGGACATGAGTGACATCTACACCAAATCATAAAACCCGTGAGAAACCCATCTTCACAACACAAAACCACAAACAATATAAAAAAAGTTGCAAGCATATAGTTTAGACAAACCACAAGATAGTTCAGACAACTGAACATGAAGGCAACTAAACATGAAGCAACTGAACATGAAGCAACTGATTGTGGTTAATTTAACTGAACATGAGGCAACTGAACATGAAGGCAATTTAAGTTATCTCACTTCTAGTCCATTGAGGCATCTCACTTCTAGTCCATCAAGATAGTTCAGACAAACCACAAATTATTGTTCTACATCTAATAGAGCTTAACCAAGCAACTGAACATGAAGCAACTGAACATAGCCTTGAAGTAATATTGTCGGCATGATTCATTTATATGAGTGCAGGGTGTTGACAGTAGAGAGCTTGCTTGTCACGCCCCGCTTCCCAAAACATGGGAATACGGCCGCGAGACTAAGGCCCAGCGAATGATGCGAACGCACCATTCATGAGCTGTACAAGTAAACTCAACAACAAGATAATAAAACAATCCACGCAGGCACAAAAATCACAACATGATAATGAAAGTTCATGACATATTCCATAATATAATCAACAACTGGAAAATACAAATAATTACGGGTCAAATAAGCCCGAATTACAATAAAGAGTTGCAAGAAGTAAAACATAACTAAGGATAACATGATAAACAATAAATTTAAAACACTTGATCAGCGATGCCTTCTGGTAATTCTCTATTTGGGCCTGCAAGTATATTATAACAAAAAGAAAAGGAAAGAAAAACAAGAAGACGCCCGTTAATACAAGTCACGGGTCGCAAGGGGGTACAAGCTAAGGAAAACAGGAACAAAATAAAACAGAAGAAAGATAGGAAAAGAGCAAGAAATCAAGAGTCATGAAATAGGGGGAGATACAGTATGTAAACATGATTATGAACAAGGCATTATAAAACAAGTAGCATGTAAAACAAGTAATCAAGTAAACAAATATCGAGTCAACATGAACATGTAACATGTGATTGGATCATGTAAGTGCACGTGTTAGTCTTATGTCTAATGTTTGATTCTATCTAGGTAGCACTTCATGCATCCATCTTTTTACTACATGGTTGCTACTTACAATCAGTTGCGTTTAGACTTAGTGATGGGTTTTGATGTGGCTAAAAATGGGGGTTTAATCGAGACCGTCCAAATTGGACACGAATACTGAAGCCCAGGGGTAAAACGGTAATTTCACCTACAAACAGGTCTGAAGCGGGTACTGGGTCTCCCCCCCCAAAGAGCCATTAACCCGCGAACGGATCCACCTCAACTGGGTGCGGGTTTCAACCCGCAACAAACTCGGTCCAGCAGAATAGAATTAGAGTTTCTGATTAATATTAATCAACGGCCCTGATTCATATCTATCCTTTCACTGGGGATTAGGGATTACATTCCTTATCTATACACAGGAATTACATGCCTAATCTGTTCCCTAAGACACCTATAAATACCCCCCATCCATCTCCATTAAGAGGTAATCAATCTTTCTTCAGTTTTTGCGCTCTTTCATAGTCTTCCTAGATTACTGACTTGAGCATCGGAGGGTGCGTCGCCAGGAACAATCCCGGTGTCTCGCACTTTTTGCAGGTGTACGGCGAGAGCGACGATCATACCCCGACGGAACAGGTATACAGGTTTACTATTCAGTTTCCCTAAGAATCCACAAATACTATCTGTTTGCCCCCACACCAAATTTAGCGGCAACAGATTGGCGCCGTCTGTGGGAAACTAACGAATAGAAACATCTCCTCTTTCCGGTGAACAGATCTTCTCCAGCCATGCCTCCTAGGAAAATCAGATCGAGGGGGTCCAACAGAGGGCCAAACCCTGATCAGCAGCAAGAAGTCCCCAACCAACCTACCCAACAGCAAGGACAACTCCCTCCACTGGCAGAAGACCCACTCCAACAGGACCTTCCTCCTTCGAATCAACCACTTCCCAAAGGTCCAAACCCTCAGAAACAACCTCTTCACCAGGACCGCGTCTCCATCCACAATGCCTCTTCGGACTCAATGGCCTCCCATCATCCCCGAGCCTCTGCTGTCCACAATACCGCCCTCAACCGACAGAAGAATGATGACCTTCGCCGTCATCTGGATGAAAAGCGGGCCCGAGAGGGAACCTCCCGCCAACATCGTCTGGATGAGCAGTCTCCTCGCCGCCGAGAATACAGAAGGTCCCCCGCCCGAAGGGGGCGGAAGGAGTCCCCTGAGCATTACCGAAGGAGGCCACACTCCCCTGCAGGTCGGCAACAGCCTAGGAACGATGAAGCACCCATCACCCCTGCCGAGTTCCAGCAGTTCCAAGCGACCGTCCTTCAAGCCCTCAATCTCCGTCCCAACAACAATGCACCCAGGAACCCTTCTCCTCCTCCGGTCCAAAGCCCTCACCAACGTTCCCCATCTCCTCCTCCTGCTCCTAGCAACTCCCGGCATACTCCAAGTCCTCGTCGCTCCCGAAGTTACCATCGCTGCAACCCTCGCTCTCCCTCGTACGAAGACGAGTCTAGAGGCTCGGCTGATTACCGTCGGAGGGACAACACTATGTATCGCCGTCTTCATGAGGTGGAGAGGCGCCTGGGCCAGATAGACCGAGAAGAAGAGCTTAGGGGGAGGACCCTACGTCCTAGCCGACCCCCTTTCTCCCGAACCATAATGGAGGCACCTGTGCCGATCGGATTCAAACCTCCCCAATTCGAGACTTACTCCGGGGAGACTGACCCCGTTGATCATATCGAAAGCTTTAAGACCCTGATGCTCCTCCATCAAGCTTCCGATGACCTCCTCTGCAAAACCTTCCCCGCGACTTTCAAGGGCCCAGCTCGAGAATGGTACTCTCGCCTTGCCCCCTCCTCAATATTCTCCTTCGAGCAGTTTGAAACCCTTTTCGTCACCCATTTCGTAAGCAGCCGTAGAGCTGAGAAGACCAGCATCTCACTATTACACCTCCACCAGAAGAAGGGTGAGAAATTAAGAGATTATGTGAAGAGGTTCACAGCTGAAGCCAGGTCCATAGCATCCTTCGACCAGTCGGTCGCTGCGGCAGCATTTCAATCTAATGTCCTCAATTCTAACCTCCGCTCCGCCCTCGCCAAGAAGCCTCCACAGAACTTTTCCGACCTCCTCCTTCGTAGTGAAAAGTACATCCGGGCCGAGGAGGCCGAGCATCGACCCAACTGGGAGGGGTCTTCCTCCGGGTTTAAGAGGAAGGGAACAGAAGAGGAAGGAACCAAGAAGCTCCAGAAGGATAATGTCGGCCAGCGCCGACCTCCCCTTAGATTCGAGAAGTTCACTCCCCTCACCACTAATGTCTCAACCATTCTTATGGAAGTCGAAAAGGAAGGGATCTTACCTCCTGCTCCGAGGATGAACACCCCAGCCAAGAAAAGAGATAAAGAGAAATGGTGCCGTTATCACCGGGACCACGGGCATGACACCAACGATTGTCGCGCCTTGAAGAACGAGATAGAAGCCCTTATCCAGAGGGGGCAGCTGACCAGGTTTGTAAGAAAGGACCGACCCGAACTTCCTCCCCCACCTCGGGGGGCTAACAAGCGTCCAGAACGAGAAGAGACGCCTGACTTCGAGGAAGAGCGAGTCCTCCACCTCATTCATGGGGGCCCAATGGGGGGCTCCTCAAACTCCTCTCGGAAGGCATTTATAAGAGAAGTCAACTCGGTCCGAACCACCCCTCCTCCCAAAGGCCTCGGAGTGCCTGTCACATTCTCCGACGAAGATCTTGAAGGAGTTTGCACCCCACATTGTGACGCACTCGTCATCAGCCTTCACATGGCGAATTTCAAAGTAGAGAGGATCCGAGTGGATAACGGCAGCTCCGTAAACATCCACTTCCTCGCCGCTTTCAAAGGCCTAAAGCTCTCCCGAGATAGACTCAAGCCCGCCGGTTACACGCTCCATGGGTTCACGGGAGTGCCAGTGACTATTGAAGGGGTAATCACCCTCGACGTAACCGCTGGCAAAACTCCTACTACCCGAACGGAGTCGATGGACTTCATGGTCGTAGATGTCCCAGCAGTCTACAATGTCATTCTGGGCCGGCCCGGCCTAGCCGCCCTTGAAGCTGTCCCTTCTGCCTACCATCTCAAAATGAAGTTTCCCACTTGGGCCGGAGTAGGGGAAGTGAGGGGCAATCAGGAAACGGCCCGGAAGTGCTACATGACCTCTACCCTCGGACTTGTCCTCTTTTTAGAAACTCTGGAAATCCCCCAAGACACTGCTCGGCCGACCTCCGAGCCGGTGGACGAATTGGAGGAAGTGCTCTTCTTTGAGCAGGACCCGATCCGCAAATTCTTTGTTAGCAAGACCCTCCCGTCCGCCCTATGCTCAGACATTGTACAATGCATCCGAAGGAACGAAGACCTCTTCGCCTGGTCAGCTGCAGATATGCCTGGATCTCCGAAGAGCTCCTGGTCCACCACCTGAGCGTTGTTCCGGGGTCCAAACCGGTTCAGCAGAAGAGGCGCAAATTCGCCCCCGAGCGCCAGCTCGCTATCAAAGAGGAGGTGGACAAGCTCTTGAAGGCCCGGTTCATACAAGAGGTCAACTATGCTGAGTGGTTGTCAAATATAGTAATGGTGAAGAAGTCCAACGGGACTTGGAGGATTTGCATTGACTTTACCGACCTCAACAAGGCTTGCCCCAAAGACCCTTTTCCTCTTCCGTGTATTGACACCCTGATCGACGCAACCTCGGGACATGAGCTCTTCAGCTTCATGGATGCCTTTTCAGGCTACAATCAGATCCGGATGTTCCCTCCGGATATCCCGAAGACCTCGTTTGTGACCGACCAAGGCCTCTATTTCTACAGAGTCATACCGTTCGGTTTGAAGAATGCGGGCTCTACATACCAATGCCTCGTCAACAAGGTTTTCCAGTCTCAGATTGGCCGGAACATGGAGGTGTATGTAGACGACATGCTTGTGAAGAGCATTCGAGGGGTTGATCATGCAACCGACCTCCAAGAAGCATTTGATGTTCTAAGAAAGCACAATATGAGACTCAACCTAAACAAGTGCGCATTCGGAGTCTCCTCAGGGAAGTTCCTTGGCTTCAAGGTTAGCCAATGAGGAATTGAAGCAAGCCCGGAGAAGATCAAGGCCATATTAGACATGGCCCCTCCCAGAAATGTTAAAGAAGTTCAGAGATTAACAGGCCGCCTAGCCGCCATAGGGCGCTTTCTCTCGAAGTCCGAGGAGAAATGCCTCCCCTTCTTCAAGGCCCTCAGGGGGGCTAAAGGTTTCGAATGGGGACAGCAGCAACAGGAGTCCTTCGACCAGCTCAAGGCTTACCTCGTCAATCCCCCTCTCCTCAGCAAACCGATCCCTGGTGAACCCCTCTACCTCTACCTAGCAGCCTCCGAGCAGACCCTCAGTGCAGTTTTAGTGCGGGAAGAAGACCGGGCTCAGAAGCCCATCTACTATGTCAGCAAAGTGCTTCGGGACGCCGAGCTCCGATACCCGAAGATAGAAAAGATGGCTTATGCCCTGGTGATGGCCGCGAGAAAGCTTTGCCCGTACTTTCAGTCCCATTCGGTGGTCGTTCTTACCGACCAGCCGCTGAAGCAGGTCCTTCATAAGCCTGAGACTTCGGGTCGCCTTACGAAGTGGTCAATCGAGCTGAGCCAACACGATATTACTTATCAGTCTCGGACCGCGATCAAGGCCCAGGTGCTAGCCGAATTCATAGTTGAGAGCACTATCCCCGAATCCAGCCAAACAGTGAAGGGACCGCCCGTCTGGTCAGTTTATGTTGATGGATCCTCTTGCAATGAGGGAAGCGGGACAGGGGTCATTCTGGTAGGCCCAGTGACTTCATCCTTCAATACTCCCTCCGTATAAACTTCAAAGCCTCGAACAACGAAGCTGAATACGAGGCGTTAATAGCCGGTCTTGGAATGGCCCGAAATGCTGGGGCACAATGCCTACGGATCTTCAGCGACTCTCAGTTGGTCATCAATCAGGTCCTTGGCGAGTATGAAGCCCGCGATGACAGGATGGTTAAATACTTGGCCAAAGTCAAAAGCCTTATGGCACTGTTTGAAGAGGCCCTCATCCAAAGGATCCACCGAGAAGAAAATGCTCAGGCCGACGCCCTATCCAAATTAGCCTCCTCTTCCCTTCAAGGTCTCGAGCAGACCGTATTGATAGAAGTCCTCCTGAAGCCGAGCATAGAGGACGAAACACTGGACTCCGTAGAAACATTGCCTGTCCTCCTCGAAGACAATTGGATGAAACCCCTCGTCGAATTCTTAAGGGACGGACTCCTCCCCGAGGATCCCAAGGAAGCACGAAGAGTAAGAACCCGAGCCGAGCATTACATACTACTCGGAGGCATCCTATATAAACGCTCCTTCACCCAGGTGGATGGTCGGCCCTACCTGAGGTGCCTCTCCCCCGGGCAAGCCGACTACGCCCTGCAAGAACTTCACGAGGGCATCGGCGGGGCCCATTCAGGTTCCAGAGCCCTAGTGCGCAAAGTGTTGAACTACGGGTATTTTTGGCCCACTCTCCTACGGGACGCTGAACGACACGTTCGGTAATGCAGCTCCTGTCAGAAGTATTCCGACATCCGATGCCTTCCACAAGCACCACTCACTTCCCTATCAAGTCCGATCCCCTTCGCAATGTGGGGGATGGATTTACTAGGGCCGTTTCCGCCAGCCCCCGGACAGCTTAAGTTCCTAGTCGTGGCAGTCGACTATTTCTCAAAATGGATAGAAGCCGAGCCGCTGGCCACGATCACCGAAAACAAGGTCGTTCAATTCTTCTGGAAGAGCGTGATCTGCCGATTTGGCATCCCCAGGGTCCTAATTACGGACAACGGAACGCAATTCATTGGGGCTGCCTTCCGAGCTTTATGTGAAGACCTCGCCATACAACACCGGTTCTCCTCCGTCTCTCATCCTCAGTCAAATGGCCAGGCCAAAAATGCCAACCGACATATCCTCTCCGGTATTAAGAAGAGGTTAGACAAGTGTTCCAAAGGCTTGTGGGTCGATCAGCTTCCCAACGTGCTGTGGAACTACCGCACCACAAAGC
Source organism: Hemerocallis citrina (assembly GCA_017893485.1). Lineage (NCBI taxonomy): Eukaryota > Viridiplantae > Streptophyta > Magnoliopsida > Asparagales > Asphodelaceae > Hemerocallis > Hemerocallis citrina. The sequence continues at coordinate 211,911 of JACEHZ010000130.1, read as the reverse complement.
GGACCCCGACAGGTGATAGCCCATTCAATCTTACCTATGGGTCCGAGGCCATCATCCCCCTAGAAGTCGGGTTACCCTATCCTCGCTTGATAGCTTACGAAGAAGAGCAAAACGTTAGAGAGCTCAGAGCAAGTCTAGATCTGATAGACGAAATCCGAGAGAGAGGTGCCATACGTCAGCAAACTTACCGAAGAAGGATCGAGCTAGCATACAACAAAAGAGTCCGCCCAACGGACCTCAAAGAAGGGGACCTGGTCCTCCGAAAGTTGGCCATTTCGTTCCTAAGTCAGAAAAGCAAATTGGCCCCGAACTGGGAGGGACCTTACAAGATTTCTAAAGAGATCCGCCCCGGCACATACAGACTAGAAGATCTCGAAGGCAGGGAGATTCCCTGGACTTGGAATGCCGACCATCTCTTAAAATACCAAGAGAGAACAACGCCTCTCTAAGTAATTCGAGATGACGAACCGTTCCATTCCTGTTACTTGTAGTGATTTTCTTTCATTTTTCCTTGTAATAACGACTAGCAACTTTAGAAGCAGCCGATCATTGGTTATTAATGAATAAAGTCTTTTCATATTTTTGCTACTGTTTACATCTCTGCTTTTAACTCTTTAATCTAACGATGGTTCGGAGTCCAACACTTAGCTCGATTCTACTTCGCAAGTTCGCTCCAAAGCGAGCTAGAAGTAGTTCGCCATTCGGAATTGCTCCCACAGCCGTTGAACTAACCTAACGATGGTTCGGAGTCCAACACTTGGCTCGATTCTACTTCGCAAGTTCACTCCAAAGCGAGCTAGAAGTAGTTCGCCATTCGAAATTGCTCCCACAGCCGTTGAACTAACCTAACGATGGTTCGGAGTCCCACACTTGACTCGATTCTACTTCGCAAGTTCGCTTCTTAGCAAGCTAGAAGTAGCTCGCCATTCGGAATTGCTCCCACAGCCGTTGAACTAATCTAACGATGGTTCGGAGTCCAACACTTGGCTCGATTCTACTTTGCAAGTTCGCTTCTTAGCGAGCCAGAAGTAGCTGGCCATTCGGAATTGCTCCCACAGCCGTTGAACTAATCTAACGATGGTTCGGAGTCCAACACTTGGTTCGATTCTACTTCGCAAGTTCGCTCCAAAGCGAGCTAGAAGTAGTTCGCCATTCGAAATTGCTCCCACAGCCGTTGAACTAACCTAACGATGGTTCGGAGTCCAACACTTGGCTCGATTCTACTTCGCAAGTTCGCTCCAAAGCGAGCTAGAAGTAGTTCGCCATTCGGAATTGCTCCCACAGCCGTTGAACTAACCTAACGATGGATCGGAGTCCTATGGCTCGACTTTACTTCCCCGGCTCGCCCTCAAGCGAGCCGGAAGTAGATGGCCGTTCCGAACTGCCCCCACGACCATCGAGCCGAGTGGACGAGGTACCGACCCTCGTATATGGCGAAAAAACCTTCCGAGGCGAAACCACCGTCAGATTGTCTCAAAATGCGTGCTAGGGTGTGATGAACGGGCCTGACTGTGCCACGTGTCCACAAAACGACAAGATAGCATTTTCTTGGGAACTGGACCCGCCTCGAGATTCGTGCAACCATCCAACAGCTGTGATCACCTCACTTCGCTCGGCTCCAAACACCGAGCGACAGGCAACCGGAACCAACCTTCGGCAAAAGTCACTCCGGCCACCAAGTTACATGAGCACAGCCGATCCGCGCCGAGCGAGTGTCCAGCCGAGCCTCGAAAGAAAGTTTGGGTTGGGGTTTTAGGGAACCTTCCCCTCGATCCCGGACTTTGGTCATCACCTCATCCACCATGATCTCCCCTGACCCTGACACCCAAATCGGAGCCGTCAGAGTCAGGAGAAGATCATGGTGGAAGAACGACAACCCATCCTCCCGAAGAACCTTTTCCTCGGGTCCGGACTACGGTCGCCAACTCTTCTGCCTTGTCCTCCCCCGACCCTGACACCCACATCGTGGCCGTCAGGAGCGGGAGAAGAACAAGGTAGAAGGGTGACCACCCCTCCGAACCTCTCGAGGCGAGAATTTTTCACAAGGTCGGCATCCGCCCAAGGGTAGACACCATCGATGCCACTAGAGTTCAAGACTGCAGTGACTAAAACTACAAGGGGTGTGGTACTTATAGCCATCCCCCAAGAGACCATCATTATGACCCTCGGGAGTCCAACGGTCACGCCTAGGAAGTTGAAGCGCCGCATATTTATTAAAGGGCCCCACTCTCAACGCCCTCGGGAAGATGGAACACCCCCACAGATCCCGGAGCACCATTTAATGCTGTTAGGATACTGGTCCCATCTTTTCAGAACGACGCTCGAACGGCCGAGCAAGCGCACCCCAAATCGGGTCGCGTGGCCGCAGCCTCGAAACAACTAAACTTCAGCCGCGGCACCGAGCCGCACCGGAAGGTGCCGAGCAAGATTTAGAACCCCGGCTAGAGCGTGAGTTTCGAGGCCAAGATGCTCGACGAAGCAAACACTCGCCTCGCGGTTCATTTCAAGCCTACCCTAGCTAGCACAATTACAACACTACGACAAGCAACACAACTCCAATTTTATTAATATAACTTGGATAAATTTACAAAAAGATTACAACAAAAGACAGTTCGGAAGCCCAAAGACACAACACGTCCCGTTTACTGCCTCCGCAGAAGGGGGACGCTCCGGTTTAGCGATACCTTGGGTCGGCGCTTCTTGACCTCAGAGCTCGTCTCTAGGCCAACGAATCGAGACGCCCCCTCATCGCTGGCCCTGATGGTCGCTCCAACCGAAGCACCACTCGAGGACACCGCTACTCCACTTTGGGCGTCGGCTGCTGTCCGACCGACGATAGAGGTTCGGCTCGTGAGTTGATAGAACGTAATCCCTCGCTCAATCTCTTCGCGAGTGCACGAAGTACTCTGGACATTAGCCCTCACCGGCTGAGGTTTGAGCCGAGCAACCTCTTCCTCCAGTTTGACGATCCCGTCCTTCAATGTGTCGTCCTTCACAATTACTTTGAACCGAGGAAGTTTCGCCGAACCGAGATACTCGGCGCTGTCAGATATGACACGGCGCAAGTGGGTCACCTCGATACTCTTGTCAACTGTCACCCTTTGCAGCTGTTCTACCCTCTTTGCGAAGTCATCTCGTTCGGCCAAAGCCTGGGCCAACTCTTCCTCCTTCGCCGATAGTTCGGTCTCGACTATCCGCAGATGGTGCAGCTCGGCCAACAGCTTGCTGTTCCTCTTCTCTACATTATAAAGTATTCTCCTCGTCAGATGGACCTCGCCCTCGAGACAATCCTCCCGGGACTGCTGAAATAACTCTGCGTGGCGCCGAGCCGCCGCGGTGGTAAGAGTCTGCTCGGCAATCTGAAATGAAAAAGGGACAACATTGAAGTACTACATGGCCGAACCAAACACTTAGACAGAAGTCCAAATTCAAAGCATTTTTCATTCATGAAAGCGGTGGCCAGTCCGCAAAAGGCATTACACTGTTTAAAAGAAAAACAAAACAAAAAACTACAAAAATTTGCGAGGGGATCAGGGGTCCACCTGCGTCGCCACTTCGACCACGGGCGCGTCGCCAGATGGCCCCTCGATCCTCCCCTCGACCTGGGCGTCCGCCACAGGAGGGTCGGCCTCCTCCTCCTCGTCATCGCCTTCGACCTCATCGCCTTCGACCTCGTCGCCTTTGGCTCCCTCCTCCTCACCGCCTGAAGGCGGCCCTGGCCACAGTCTGTAGCCGACCCGCTCGAAGCCGGGGACACGTTCCTGAACATGGTCGAGTGCCCTCTGATAGGACATCTCCATGTTCTTGGCCATGTGCTTCTTCGCCTCAGCCTCGGCCTCGACCTCGACCTCGGCCCTGATCTTCACGGCCAGCGCCTCCTTCTCTGCCTTCAGGTCGGCCAGGGACTTCGCCGACGCGGCTAGTTCCTTGGCGGCCTTCGTAGCCTTGGCAGACTCCGCATCAAGTCGCCCCTTGGTCCTTTCCAGGTCGACTTCAAGATCAGCGACCCGAACTTCCAAGGCCTCGGCTCGCCTCTGTTCGGCCTCGAGTTCCCGGACTGCCTTGACCTTCGCCGCCCTGTCTTTGTAGCTGGCGGCCTTCAGCTCCCTCTCCTGCGTGGCGAACGTCTCGAGGAGATGGCCGAAGTGGCAAGTGGCCTGTGAAGACAACGATAAGCACAACAAACAAGCTGAGCAGTAAACTTGAAGAAATTCGCAATGAGAAACTTACCGATATGAGCGACCGAGCCACTTCGTAAGTGTCGTCACTGACCGTCCTAGCCTTCAGCGCGGCTCTGTCCTTTGGGGTCGCCAAGTGCTTGACGACCTGCACCGACATCTGCGAGTTCCCGAGGAATCCGTCGTGATTCTTCACCCGCCATTTCGGCACAGACAACTGCTTGTGCTGCTCGGTCAGGAACTCCTCAGCCGCTTCCGTCAGCGACGGAGCCTCAAGCGACAGCGCCGCGTTAACATCAAAGGCCCCGTCAACAGGGGCCGAGGTCTCAGGCACTGAGGGCGCCTCGGCAACAACCACCTCTAAAGGCGCCTCAGTAGCCGGAGGAGGCGGGGTGGTAGTCGAGGCGACCTTGGGCTGCGGAGCTGACGAGGCAGCCACGGTCGCCCTCTTCCTCTTCCTACCCCCGGCCAATTTGAACCTATCGGCCATCATGGTGTTGAAGTCGATCTTCATCGCTTCTGCTCCAAACAAAATAAAAACTGTTAGCAAGACGAGCTAAACACTTGGAAGAAAAACAAAAATAAATGAGATGTCAGGAGCATACTCAGGTCGATGGGGCTAAGGCCGGACCCGAACAGCACCTCCTCCGTCAACTCCCTCCAACTCAGCAAGGGGAGGGCCATGATCTTTCTCGCCACCTCCTCCTCGGTCGCAGACAGTACAGGGTCGGCTCTCGCAAATTTCGGCACCTCCGGTTTCCACCGGGTCGGAATTTGCAGTATTGGCTCCCCCCTTAATATAAAATACTTCTCTTTCCAGCCCTTAATTGAGTCCGGGTTTTCTATGATCCTAACACCCTTCCTCGGCCCCAAGTAGTATCGATGCTCTGTATTGTGCATCCGGTTTATCCGATACATGCCTCGGAAGACCATTAGGTCCGGCTCGACTTCAGCTTTGCGGCACTAAAGCAGGAAAGCATTCACGTGACGCCATGTGTTCGGCATAAACTGGGTCAGCACGAGGCAGAACTAGCCGAGGATCTGGAGAATGAAAGGATGCAACGGAAAATGCAGTCCGACATTCAAGGAGTCGAAGTCGAACATGCACATGTCCGACGATGCCAGCTTGGAATTCGCTCGCATCCCGGGGCCGGGGATCATCAGTTTGTACTCCGGAGGGATGGCGAATCCCTTTCTGATCCGAAGGAGATCCCTCTCGAATAGTACCGAAGTAATCTCGTCGTCTTCGGTAGGAAGAGCCGGGTTGGGTTCTTCGAGGACTTTCGACTTCTCGAAGATTGCTTTCCCCAAGAGATCGCCCTCGTACTGCCTGACCCCTGAATGCCCGAACAGAACAGAAGGATATCGTCCCATCTCGGGGGCTTGCTTCGGATGCTCTATAATCTCCTCGACCACGACAGATTGGACTGCCACCCTCTTTTTCTTCTTCTTCTCCTTCCTCGCCTTGGTCGCAGACGGCTCGGCGACTTGTTTTCCCTTCCTTCGGATCTTCGCCCTTCTCCTCTCCTCGGCACCATCATCGCCCGAGGATGAGGCCCCACTCCCCGAGTTCACTCTTGATATCTCTAGAAAAAAAAGCTAAGGCTAGTAGACTGACCTTTGAAGTGACGTTCACGGTCGGAATGTTCACGGTCAGAACGTTCACGGTCGGAAATCGCCCCTTGGCATGCATGTATGTTCGCATGGCCAGAGTCTTGGATCGATGGGCCAGGAACCGAATTCTGAGGGGTTCTGGTAAGTCTAGGTTGAGCAGCCTAGTAGAGTTGTCTTGCGAAGTCTAATTTAAGGCCTAGCATGTTGTGTTTATAATATTGTCATCTCTAGGATTGTTCGGGTCAGGGACATCATTAGGGTAGTGACTTATAAAGATCATTTACTTAGACCCTTTGCCGGAAAGAGAGGAGTTGGTTGTAGGGGGCGCCTTACAACCAACTTGTCCCTTGGGGTAGGCCTTAGGTGGTGTTATTGGGTTGTACCTTCCCGTCAAAGGGATACGTACGGTGGCATCTCACGAGTTAGGAGTACGGGTTGCGTATCTCACACTGTTGATTCCCGAAGTGCCATGATAAGGCGGGCGGAGCTAGGGGGATGCACCTCAGAACTCCGTCGGGTCCTATGCCGGGGATACGAACAGGCCATGGACTACGGTCTGGCTAGGGGGCGGCAGGGGGCTCTCCTGTTGGTGGAAACCCCGAGGGTTCGTCTAGTTTTTGAGTGAGGTCCGGTTAGCCGGGTAGTAGTGGCAAACATAGACACCACGAGCGGACTGCATTAGTGGGACATAGACACCATAAGCGTACTACCTTGGTAGGACTTGACCATGTCTACAACCTCATCAGTCACGTTGTATCTGTCAGGAACAGGTTGTGTACAATTAGAATTCATAACGTGGGTTCAAATCCCTATATATGGAGAAACGGCTTGAGATGGGGCGCATGTAGTATGGGCTGCATGTTGCTTCGGAGACTTGCCTGCATTAGAATAAGAGCATCATCGTATTGGTAATCTTGCATTAGAGTTAATTCATAACATACACTAACACATCAATTATATGTACACGTGTCGTTTCCATTCGAGATGAATTGCGAGTGTGATAGTTGAAGTAAATTAATAACCAAGCTATGGGCTTGGGACGTGATGTGATATTAACCAAGTTCAGCTTAGGATGTGCGGTGATTATTACCCAAGCTATCGGCTTTGGGGTGTGATATATTATTGCCCAAACTATGGTTGGGATATGGAGTATATTGTGATGAAATGCAAGTAAATGGTAATGTGCAATGAGATGTTAGGTAGGACATAAATGAATGCGGTAGTATGAGAATGAATGCATATGTTTATGATGTGATACATGATATAATGCAGTAAAATCAATATCTGTATTATGAGACTGGTTATTCAAATGGTTACTAAAGATAAGTATGTTATGAGCGGATATGGATATACATACAGGTGATGACTCAGAGTATTTGATGTGAAATTCCATTTATGATGTTTACATGTTCAGATGTCAAGCAAGATTTGTTTATCTTGGTAATTGTGAGTTCTTTATGTTTTACTTGTAAGTTTAATTTATTTACTTAGTTAATAAATTATACTCACACCGGAAATGGCTAACCCCTTAGTGTTTGGGGGTTAGGGAGTCCCTGGACGACCCTAGGTCCCTACTGTTACAGGCCCTCAGCAGTGCAGAGGTGAGGTGTAGGTACAGGTTTCTGTGGAGTGGAGCTCCAGTTTATAATTCGTTGTTATGGTTTAATTGTAAATAGTAAAGATTTATGCTTTAAATTGTATTTTTGATGTATAAGTATGTGGATGATGATGAAGAGTATAGTGTGAGGCAGCATGATATGGTTTTGACCCGTACCCATCTCGTTGTGGAGTACTGGGCATTGTGGTAGGTTTTTACAAGTTATTTTCTAAAAAAAACTTACTATGTTTTCAAAAGAACTTATGGTTTTTAATTGATAATTGATATACCGTTATGAGTTTGGCCCCCAGAACATATATATATATATATATTGCCTGTGTGATGATGCTCATTTTGGCCTGGGGAGCCCGTATTATTATTGCCTGTGATGTGAGCTACGGAATTTAGAGCAGAATTCCGTAAGCTTTTTGTGTTTCGGGGCAGACATTACAGGGGAGATTTTGCCCAAATTTTCTTTGAAACATAACTATCTTAGTTTATGTTTAAAGTGATATAGAAATTGGAAGAATTGAGTTTGGAGTCAAAAAGAAAAAAAGGGCAGGCACTACAGGTTGATATTACAAATTGATATTTATAATTATTGTGTAGTAACTCTGTGTTGAACAAAAAGTTTTAAATTTTTTAGTTTTTTTTCTGTGTATCGTGACTAATTGAAGAAAAGATCTTGACATGTGTCACGGTTTCTCAATATATGAAAATTGGGGCGCTACATCAACACTGGTATACAGTCTACAATAGTTGTGTAATGTCATGACATGAATTACAATAACAATCCCTATTCATATGTTCGATAATTAACTACATGAATGCATGCAAGATCTCTATAAATCGGAGGCAAAAGACGACACGAAGTCAAGACTACTACTTGGTGTCGCTCGTGTAAATCCGTAGTATCCCAACGATAAATAACAATAGACGATATACGATAATCAATATAGATCTACTTGCGGAATTCAATAAACAATCTCGAATACGATACAATAACTATTCGAGGGAGAATGACTTGCCTTTGATGACGATTAGACTAATCCGAATATGCGAAGAATAACGGGATCGAAATCCCGGTGACACGGCGACGAGCAAACGATCCGATGATCACGATCAAGCACGGATCTCGATGTGGATCAAGATCAAGATGGCAATCAACGGTCGGTGACGAACTTGATGATGATGATCAAGATCTGATCGGATGGATCGGCGCGGATCTTAATGGGGATCACGATCGGATGATCAGACGGCTGAGATCGAAGATCAAGATCAAGATGATATTCATGATCGCGATGATCAAGGGAGATCTGACGGTCGAGATCGAAGATCAAGATCAAGATGCTGATGATCAATGCAGATCAGATGGCCAAGATCAATTGGCTTGATGATGATGATGATCGTGATGATCAAGAGGAGGATCGGACGACTGAGCTTGATCAAGGGCACTTGATGATCAACACAGAGGAGAATTGGTGCTCAGGTGTAGCAATGGTCAGAGGCAGGGGCTGGTGGAGCTCGGGGTGGTGCTAGGTGCAGTCGAGGAGGAGGACAGGGAGTGAGGTGTAGCGACGGGGGTCGTAAGGGAAGCAGGGAAGCTGTCAACGAGGATGATGGCTTCGAGCGACTGCGGAGGTGGCAGACTTCGACAATGGCAGAGGAAGAAGAGGGTCGTCGACGCCTGCAGCGGCAATGGCGGTCGACGTGGAGACGGGGAGACAGAGGTGCAGTCGGAGCGGCGATAGTGGTGAACTGCGGTGACAATGCTCGACAGTGGAGGAGGGTCGAGCTCAGGGATGGAGGTTGCGGTGAGGAGGCACTGCGATGGGCGAGGGCTCGATGGGGAAGACGGCGAGGCTCGGCGAGGCAATGGTGGAGGTAGCGTGGTTGCGGAGATGCGGAGTCGAGGGCATTCGGCAATGGCAAAACAGGGCATCGTGGAGGCTCGACGGGGCAGTGAGTGGCAGGAGCTCGGTGGAGCGACGATGGCGATGAGCAGGAGGGACGACGGAGGGCTGAGCTCGAAGGGGATGACGATGGGTTCTTCAGAGGTGGTGATGGCAAGGGAGGTGAAGAGGCGCGGAAGTGAGCGGCGGAACGAGGAAGACGATGTAGAAGGGGGTGAGCACTATTTCGGTTAGGGGAAAATAGAGAGGAGAGAGAGGAAGGGAGAGAGAGAGAGCCGGGAGGGGTTTAATATAAAATATATTATAATATTATAATAAAAGGGGGAGTTAGTGGGATGTGGGGGTTACAGGATCACTTAATGAGATGATGGGGGAATCAATAGGCTGATTATTAGAGTCAAAGAGATAGTGGGGTAGTTATTAGGCAGTGAATAGAAGAGAATGTGGGGTTTTGGCTGTTGGTGATTATTTGGGTTAATGGGTTTAGGGTAGACTAGAATTTGGGTTAGAATCCAATAAGAGATGGGATTGGATCAGGCTTCAAATTAAATAATTAAATAATACAATATAGGTCAAAATCAGTGGGTTATAACAAACAAAATAATAATAATAGTAATGACATTGGGCTTTACAAAAATAATAATAATAAGAATCATGACAATAAAAATACTAATAATAATAATGGTAACATCATCAATAATAAGAATAACAATAATAATAATACTAATAACAATAATAACAAATATTAATAAAAATAATAATAATGAAAATACTAAAAATAATAATAATGATAGGAGTAATAACAGTACTACCGATAATAATAATAATAGTAATAACAATAATAATAATAATAATAATAATATGCATCAACATAGAATTTGAGATTAACAAGTTCATTAAAATCCAAACAGGAATAATATAAAATATAAATAGTTGATCAATTAAAAATAGAAAATATATCGTTATTCAAAGTAAATATAATTGTCGATATAAAACACTTAGTAAAAGATCCAAAATGAAAGCAAAAATAAATTTATAACTAATCAAAATACTAAAAATATTGAGAAAATATGTATTTATGGAAACGGGGTTTTGAACCAAATAATTAGAATTTGCTTTGTGTTGAACTCAGAACATAATTCTGAATGATAAGTACGAAACAAACATAACCCAGCACATTACTACAATAATGATTTTGTACTAAAAACTGCACAACACCAACTAAGAAATTAAAATGTTTATGCACTTAGTGGACTCCACTGTGTATAAGTTCATATGGACAATAAGACCGATATCCAACATTCATACTCAACTAATATCAATACCAACCTTAAATTAAATCTACACTAAACCAGCATCTTATGAATTAAAATTAACACCATCTAAAGGAAACACATGGCAGGATAGCAGCTTTACATAACAAATTTGTCATATATAGTACTTGATAAACTTGAATTCACGATCCAACTGGTATTATAATCAACCAATACCCAAAATTTGTCATATATAGATATTAGGTACAAGAACTTTCATGACACATCCGACATAATAAAGCATGAATCTACCAACACAGACAAACATATCCAGTGCAACATAAATTTGATAAAATTTGAGAGCCAAATCTAAGCATGAGTACCATACACAGGAGTACTATATACAGTATTAGACATACATAATATCAAAGTATACTATTTTTCCTTGCTAACTGCCTGATTCTCTAATTATCTGTTTGAAAACTACTTTGTGCTAAGAATGAATAATTGAATGAGCATAAAATAAATGAATTTGAAAGGAACAACAACTATATCAAAAATTATAACTTAATTTGCAAATATATAATAAAATGAACGAACAAAACACTCACCACAATGTGACGAGTAATGGTTAATTTCTTCATAATTTTTTACTGATCCAGACACTTGGGAACTGCAGTGACTTGACTTTTCTCCATCTATACTAACGGTCAAAACACCCAAGTCAGTAGAAATAAAAGCCTACACAATGTCAAAAAGAAAGTTCAATATTAAACCATTTACCTCATTCAGAATATATCTGAACTAAAGCTTGCATAAATAGTAGCTAATTAGCATCAAATAATCCTAGAAAAAGATATCCCATACATGTCTCACTACATCAGATGCAACAACAATAAACATTGAACCAAATACTCAACCAATACTCAAAGCAACACTCAGAAAAGAAAAGCATGATGCCAACAACTACAATAACATTGCATAATGGTGCATATTCAACTCTTGCTAACCAAAAGAGTTTCTCTCTCTAGAAAAGTCTGGAGAGAGAAACTAACCCCCTAAAAAATGTTGGATATATTGGTATATTCTCTCTATATAAATATAGCACGTGCATATGTGTAACACGTGTAATGAACGTACAATTGATTGGATATTGGAACGCGGGTTTGTGGGCTTATAACCCGATACCCAAACCAGTATTTAGGAATAAATACTGGCTTGTGATAGCAGTCTAGGTATTCCAATTTTGATACCTACAGTGAATATCTCAAGCAACTTAGATCTAGAGATAAACTCTAATTTTTCCCTTGTTAATTTCTCACAAAACCTAACAATCTTCACTAAATTCTGAGCATCATAATGCATCAGATCAGCCATTCATTCGAATAATGACTAGAGTAGCACAAAGCAAACTCTTGAATACCACTCAGGTATCTCATTAGCCTCTTAAGGGCACTCAAATGTGTATGGGATTATTAGTGAATCTGCAGATCATACCTACCTCAAAGGCTATGTCTATTCTAGTGCAGATCTTTGTATATATGAGACTGTCAATTCCTTTAGAATGATCTACATGTCTCATAGTTGCATCATCATTAGGTGTCAACCTTTTATCATAATCATAAGATGTTTCAAAACACACTTTCTTTCAATCACTATATCCCCATTTTTGAAACACATTTTGATTTGATGAGTTTGACTAAGAGTTATCCCTTGCCAACTGAAAACTCACCCTTATACCTATGGTGTCCACATTACCTAGGTTTTTAATGTTGAATTCTTTGGATAGCACAATTTTAACTTCATTTGTAATAAAGAGGTCACTTCCAAGAACATGCATATCAACAGAACAAGTAAATAATAGCCACTATATTTGACACACCACAAAGTTGAAGGCACTGATCTGAATTACTTGATTCATATACTAGGCTCTTTCAACAATTTGTCAAATTATTTATTCGTTGGCTATACATGTTTTAAGAATATACAATGATTTTACTAAATTGTAAATCTTGTTCACTAAACATATTAGTTCAAAACTTTCCAGTACAAAACTGTTCAGTACAAGACATCAAGTACAAAGCTTTTAAATTATCCTTTATGAATGACAAAATTTTCAATAGATGTAAGGGTAAGAAGAATACTTATTGTAGCAATATGACAAACATGTGAGTAGACATCAAATAAATCTACCCCAATTTTCTCAGTCAATCTGTTAGCTACTAAAAAGTATTAAAATTGCTACTGAACAATCAAAATTAAGTTTCTTCTACAAAACCCCACTTACTAACTATAGTTTTAGCCCCTTTCGGCAGATCAACTAAATTAAAGTATTATTGTATGACACAGAATCATCTCATTGTCTACTAAAGACTCTTCTTAGCTCATTTGTCATTCAAGTTTTCAAGTGTCAGTAAGGCTAGTTCTTGATTCCAACTGTGAATCATTGAACATGTCTGTAGGACTAGATTATTTCATACATTTATCTTTGATGAGCATATCCTCAAAGAACTTTGCAAGTCTAGATTCTTCTAACACAAATTAGATAGATCCAACATCTGTCCACAGAGCTACATTCTGCACTTTCTAAACACACAAATATTTGTTGTAGGTCCTACTTTAGGCCTTCTTGAGTCATGTACTCTAACAAAAGTATCACAACACACATTTTCTCTTTAACAAAACTGTTTGTGTTTTCATACCATGATTTACAAGGTGTATTCAGTTTAGAGTGTAGTAACACATTAGAGATATGATTAACAATACAACATCACTCATAATTACATAAGACAAACAACAGTCAATAATATAGAATTCAACATTTCACTAAGTGTTTGATTCTAACTTTTATCAATACCGTTTGACTGTTGTAAGTAGAGTGCACTAGAGATTATGCCCAATGCAAACTTCTCTAAAGTTGTTAAAACATATTCACTAGCTCTATCAAATCTGAACCCTTGATTTTTAGCATTTAACTATAATTTTAATTCATTAAGAATAACAAGTGCTTCATTCTTCATATATGACAGACTTATATTAATCATCTACAAAAGAGATTAAATAATTCTGACCAACAATCATCTCATCTAGTCACAAAGCTACTGAGATCACAAATATCAGAATGTATTGACTCAAGAAGTTGTGTGCTCCTAGAGACCATACTAAATAATTTTCTAGTGATTATAATCTGAGCACAACTTTCATATTTGTCATTTTTTAATGGAGTGTCATTTAGTAGGACTATGAGTTTTAACAAGAACAAACAATTTAATATATAGTTCATAGTGATTCTAAATTTCAAAACAACTTGGATGCTAAAGCCTTTTACTCAATAGCTTTTAACTCCATTTTCCCCCACAGTTTTGATAATTAGATCACATTTCCTCACAAACAATTGAATATATAGTTCTCAAATCTTAGCCAATTATGCTATGTTCAAGAACACAATTAGAACTATTATTATTAACTGTCTCATTTGTTAAACTCAACATATACATACGATTGACAATATATGCACTTTATAAGAGTTAATACAAAATTACTCTATCACATTTTTCAAAAATTATTTGCTTTCTCTAATGGTTCTAACAATGTCCACTAGCTCAAATACATTGAGCAAAGAGTTCTTTCCTTTACTCGTTCTTCATCATCTTCATAACGCTAAATGAGATAATGACTAACATATTATAATTCAACTTTGCACACACAGTACAATGAACGAGAGGGAACACAACGTAACTAGTAGAGTCACATTCTACATTAACAGATGCTCTCTTCAAAGTTATAGACATTTGTTATACATCTTATACAATTTTATTTTATTTTAAATTTTAGAGAAGCAAATATGTAATCTCACACAAACTGCAAACAATGAATTTGTCAAAATATCTATACACATAGTATGATAAAACACTTAACAACCCCAAACATGCTAGTTTTCCAGAGCGAGAATAACTATGATCTAAAACTCTCAATCATATGATCAAACGCACAAAACGTTAACACATTCATCACATGAAAAATACTGAGGAAATTAAAGTAGATCATACCGACACTTCAAGTTAGAAGTGTTTTTCCAAATTCGATGGAGAAGCCTGCGTAGTGCAGACTTATCATACCATGATGCAAATCCATTGTCTCCAACATACACAATTTGTAGGTAACATTCAAGTTCCTACATTCATCAAATTGTTAAAGATTAGCCAATTAAACAAATTATTAGCACAATCTAATTCTAGCAACAATTTAATTGGAGATCCGGTTTTTATAGTCAACATACAATTTAACTTATCAAAACAGATATTGTGTTTTAGCACACAGCCAAAACAACCGTTCAAATTGTATTTAATTAAACAAGTGATTAATACAGTTTTGAACTTAACCACTTAGCATCATAGTAATTCTATAATTCAAAACATAATTTTAGAACGAGTGTTTTGAACTTCCAGCACATAGCAAAATATTTAATAGGAATTTAATATGAGGAAAGTAAAGAACTTATCTTTCACCATCTCTTCCCCTTCAATTGATTAGACTTGTGTCTGTTGGGAACAAATCCAAACAACAAACCATTCTGCGCCAAAGAGACCCAGCATCGAACAGCTTGTGTGCGTCTAAACAGATCTGATGATGAAATACAAAAAATCCCTTCACTGTCTTCTTCAAATTAGGGTTCTACACACAGACCCAATCTGCCAAGGATGAAGAAGTAAGAAGATGATCGGAGTCAGCGCCTGAGGGGGAGGCTGCCGTTGACTGCAATCGGATAAGGAAGGAGCGAGAGCTTCGCTGGATCTCGCTTCGCTGGATCGGATTCGATCTGGCTGCCATGGATGAACGGCCATGGATTCGATCTGGCTGCCGTGGACGATCTGGCTGCCATGGACGACGGCCATGGATTCGATCTGGCTGCCATGGACGACGGCCATGGATTCGATCTGGCTGCCATGGACGAACGGCCATGGATTCGATCTGGCTGCCATGGACGATCTGGCTGCCATGGACGACGGCCGATGTCCGTACACCATAGGAGGCGGTCGACGTCGGTGACCCCAGAGGAGGCGGCGCCCTTCGACGGTGACGCCCATGGAGGCGTCGCCCGTCGGTGGTCGTGGGTGTCGGCTACTGCAGCTTCAACGAGATCCGGTAATCCCCTTTATTAATCTCACAAATTGATTAATAAGATATCTCAAGATTATAGAGTGAGTGGATTGAAGGGAAATAAAAAGCAAACAGGCTAATCAAGATTACACTAGGAGAAACAGACATTATATATTAGTATATTAGTAAGATATCTCAAGATTACACTAGGAGAAACAAAAATGTGATGGAAATAAAAAGCAAACAGGCACTGTGCCATCATCCATGAAATCAGACCTCTATGTATAATCCTCTGCAGGGAAAAAGGCTGAGTGAATTGAAGAAATTGTTGCTAGTTATCCATTAAGAAGTTTAAGTAACTTTCTAATTCTGTTATGCGACTATCAAGCTACAATGCACTGTAGCTCATAACTCACTCTATAATAGTAAGAGGAGTATATTAAGGCTGAAAGAAGCCAAGTTGAACTTTCTCATAGATAAAGTGCAATTGCAACAAGTATGGCTAATGCTCTTGCTAAGAGACTTGAAAGTGATCTAATTATCAAAACTGTGGGGGAAAGTAGAGTTAAAAGCTATTGAGTAAAAGGCTTTAACATCCAAGTTGTTTTGAAATTTAGAATCCAATTCGAGCCATAGAAAAGTTCAAACTTAAGCATCAATTTTAGGCAGTTGACATGTTTTAGATAATTTTGATGATTTGACATAAATTCCACAAATATATAATGTCATTCCAATTTTGATGGTATTATATATCTAAGAAATTTACTTAGAATAATCATATTATTCCAATACAAAACATGAAAACTTGCCGATGTGTTTCCGATGATTAAATTGTCCTAAATATCATTCCAATTTTGATGATATGTCTTTTATGGATACACGTTTCATTCCAATTTTGATGATTCAATGTTAAACCATGATTGAAACGACAGTCATTTCATTCCAATATGAAACATAGTATGGTTCTTGTGTAGAAACTATAAAGTTCATGTACTTTACTTATTAAAGATACTTGATTGTGATGCTTACGTTATATTTTTGCTAAACTAATTATGAATTGTACTAAGTTCTTTTGTGGAACTAGATACTTTGTGAAATTTGTTGGAATTCTTAGAGATGTGTCTCTTGATATTCTAGGTTTCAATAAGCTAGCAAAGATAGAGGAGTTGAATTTGTCAACATAGATTTCAAAATAATGATTTGCTCAAAATGGAGGAGTAAACATAAAGCAGTGTGTAAGGATAGAATTTCAATTTGTTTCTTTTGAGAATAAATTAGTCACTTGCTTGGTAAAAACTTCTGTTGAGTTTAAGACTCTTGTGTTCATGAGCTTAAAACTCATATTTTGTTCTTGAAGTTTATTTGCTTTGTTTGATTTTGAAACTATGACAGATTATTCTAGTTGGTTTAGTCTTTGTGAACTATTCTGAATTGGATATGGTTTGGAACTAGTTAAATATATTGGTTTAGTCTTGATTGAACTATTCAGTTTTATAATTCTATTGGTTCTTCTGAAACTATACCTTTATGATGCTTTTCCTTTATGGACTGCTATCAGCCAGTCAGTTGTATACTGATCTGATGAGATAATCCTGTACTTTATATATTGAGAATATAAGAGGAGACTGTTGGATATATTGGTATATTCTCTCTATATAAATATAGCACGTGCATATGTGTAACACGTGTAATGAACGTACAATTGATTGGATATTGGAACGCGGGTTTGTGGGCTTATAACCCGATACCCAAACCAGTATTTAGGAATAAATACTGGCTTGTGATAGCAGTCTAGGTATTCCAATTTTGATACCTACAGTGAATATCTCAAGCAACTTAGATCTAGAGATAAACTCTAATTTTTCCCTTGTTAATTTCTCACAAAACCTAACAAAAAAAACCCAACAAAACTCTAGATCTGAATAACCCTAGGGGCGGTGGCTAGCTCTCTTCGCCGCCACCGCCGCCACCGTCGTCCCCCCTACAGTTCCTCCACTCCCACCATGTCCCCTCCTCCTTCCCTCGCGTCGCTCCTCCCGTCGAAGCAGTGCGTCGCTACCCCTGTCGCTCCTTCCATCGCTCCACGACGACGAAGCCGTTGACGCTCCTTCTGTCGCCTTCGCTCCACAGTTGATGGAGCTCCATGGCGAAATCGGGATCGACGGATGGTCGCGACTTCAGTACAGTGGGGAGCTCGCGACTTCAGATCTGGTCGGGGCCGAAGCGAAGCCGGAGCACCACGGTGGAGAGCTCGCTTTGCCTTCAGATCGGGGACGTCGGCCTTCAGATCAGAGAACCCAGCGCCTCAGATCTAGTGCGTCTCATCGGGCGGTGCGCCGGTTTCTCAGTGCTGGTGGTCGCCACTGCCCCTTGCCTTCTACCGACACCTCCCACCGTCGAGATCTGATCTGCCAAGATCCCACCGTCGATCCTCCGATCTCCTCGCTGCTCGAGCATCGGAGGTATGAGGGGATCCCACTGTGCTCCCAGTGTGCTGCCACTCTTCGACGATGGCAGAGTTATTCGTCTCGCCTCCACATATCCGTGCCTCCTTAGGATGCGGAGCGGATGTTTGCCCAGCTGTTCTTCGTGCTTGCCACCATGTCCACACTCTTGGGGCCAATCACGGCGATCTGCGGCTATGATTTGGTTTTTCGAGGGTTGGTAGTGCGTATGAAGAAGCAGGGTGTACTTGGCTGTGCCATAGTGCGAGATGGCAGGGTTTTATTTGTTTGGGGCGTTCGTGGAGCTGTCTGAGTTGGGTGTGTTTAGGTGTGAAGTTTGCGGTGTAGTACGGTTGTGGGGCTAGGGCCCGAAGACGGGGTCCCCCCATGAGATGTGCTCACTCGCTACTCCTGTGCCCTACGCCTTGTACCGACACCATAGTCCGTCTCACTTGTCTCAACTTTCGGGGTGCTTGTCTCAAATGTTGCGAAGCAACTATGTCGTGCCAGAGCATCCTCCCGCGCCTGTTGTCGTGAACGCCTTGGATCTGGGGCTCAAGTGTGTGAGGTCGGTGGTTCGGTGTGGGGCCCGTGGGGCCAGGCCACTGTGGGAGGTGGGGACTGTGTAGCACGTTGTATTGCACGATTGTGGGGCTTGGGTCCGAGGATGGGGCCCCTCTATGATGTGTGCTCACTTATTTGGGTGTCCAACGATGCCGCCTATCAAGCTATTGAGCTTCCTCCAGCTTAGGCCACTGTCTCGTAACAGCGTCGCCTCTTTTCTCGTTGGGAGTAAGAGTCGAGTTGAGTCTGTGTGGTGAGAAATCGCCTGAGAGAGCAAGAGCGTGAGAGAGGTGAAGGTATCCTCTCCACGGCCCTCTCCTGGAGCGTGGTTTTTGGTGGGGTGAGCGAGATAGTTATTTGATGAGAAATCGCCTGAGATAGCACAATTGTGAGAGAGGTGAAGGTATCCTCTTCACGGCTACCTCTATGATAACGGCTGTGGGAGCTGTTGGCGAGTTTGTTGGATGAGTGGTGGAGTTGGTGGGAGGGTGTGGTTGCTGTGCAGGTGTCGTGGTGTCATAAGTCGGCCTGCGGGGCTTGGGCCCAGCGAGGAGAAGGCAAGGAGCGGCGGGTGTTAAAATCCTGCCAGACTAGTTTCGGGTGGGTGTGCATGTGTCGTGGAGGCAGTGTACGAAGCTAAACTGACGTACATACAATTTTGCTAGACCGAGCTTGTTTGTCGGTCCACCCTCCAGGATTGTTGGAGGGATTTGTTGTTTGTACGGGTCATGTTAATTCATGTATGTTTTATTTCCTGTCTGTAGGTTGTAGTCTGGCCCAGTTCTCTGGGTTTGTATCATTAATTTCTTATTAATGAAACAGGGTGGCCACTATCCACCTTTTCCCTCAAAAAAAAATAAACAACTACAATAACATTTATCCTAAATATTCTTTCCCCAAATTCATACTATGAAATGCCATAAAGATTAAAACGGACTAAACAATACACTAACACGAAATAATATATAGAACCAGAATTTACTAAATTTAACATGCATTCTCGTTTAAAGCTACAATTTTTTTTAAGATAGATCATTTAGAGATTTGGTTTAATGCTTCATGCTTTAGGAAGAACCTTTCTTGTATAACCTTCCTAACCATAGTCATCAAATATATATAAGATAGACAATTTAGGAGGATATATAACTGTTTTGTTTATGAGTGTAGAAATAGGAAATTGAAAACAATTTCTAATGCACTATGCATACATAACTGAAGTATATATGTGCTATTTAGATGTAAAACTAAGAGGATATCACGACTACAGCTGGTATTGGGTCCTATCGGGTCGGGTCCTCTACTACCCGGACCCGGACCCGGTACCCCACGGGTCCAAATATTGGACCCGAACCTGGATTTGCAAGAACCGGGTACGGGTCTAGGTCCTAGTTAAAAAAATCTACCCATCGAATCCGGTAGCGGGAGACAAATATTTGCACTTAAGTATTTTTGCACCCGATACCCTACGGTTCCAACATTTTTTGCACTTAAGTACATGAATAAATATTATATTTACACATCTATCTTCAACAATTACTTTTATATGTATATTCCTTATAACCCTATTATTCA
Source organism: Hemerocallis citrina (assembly GCA_017893485.1). Classification (NCBI taxonomy): domain Eukaryota; kingdom Viridiplantae; phylum Streptophyta; class Magnoliopsida; order Asparagales; family Asphodelaceae; genus Hemerocallis; species Hemerocallis citrina. The sequence goes on along the minus strand of JACEHZ010000130.1, from coordinate 191,676 downwards.
AATTCTATATTTTTGGGGGTATTTTTTAATGGGTCTGGGTCCGGGTGCGCTCTATTTTGAGCGGACCCGGACCCGAAAGTGCATCGGGTCTTTTTTTAGGACCCGAACCCGAACCCGAACCCGAACCCGGACCCGGACCCGGACCCGGAACCGTATTGATCGGGTCGATTCCGATCTAATGCCAGGTCGGGTCTCGTTATCAGGTAAATGTGGCAGTGCTAATCATGACTCGTGTATGAGTGTTGTATCTTAGCATTCAAGAACTTCATTTATTTCCTCTGCAGCAAGCTACAAACTTTAACATAAAATTTGTCTATGTTAAGCCAATGATCACATTGTATGTGAACTCATCATTGGTAGAGAGCCGTATGCATATATCGACAAACTTAAGCTATATTCCTATATACAATATTAAGATCATTAGATCGTAGAATCTAAATTTGCTATTTGTTCTTATCGTGATAAATCAGATATATGATCACATATTGGAAACTGATCAACAATTAACCCATCTTATTCACTGTAAGAATCAATGGAGAAAACTTGAAGCCTTCAATCGTATTTTTCAAATATACAGCTAATAAATTACTTACGCAAGCAACAAGCTTCACAGCCCAACATCACATGAATAAAGAAATTTGCACCAAATCGAACAAGAAACGGAACTAGGGTTTCGAAAAGAGGGAAAATAATACCAGCCTCTGTGGTTCTTGAGCATCTCGTAGGTCCACGAAGACAACGCAAGTGCGATCTAGGAAGGTCGGCTAAGTGAGGGGAACGGCAATTGAGGGGGACACGGTTGTCAATCGGAGCTAGGGTTGTGAGACAAGCTTGGGGACACGGCGACACGGGGGAGGGGAGGCGACGGCGTGGAGGGTTTGGGTTCGTGTGTGTGTGAGAGAGAGAGAGAGAGAGAGAGAGAGAGAGCGAAGAGATTTGAGAGAGGAATTAAAATTGAGAAATGAAATTTTAAGGGGATTTGAGATATAATTTCTTCTCTACCCCGGCGTTTCTTATATCTGACGCAGGGATAGTCATCCCTACTCCGGCATTTTAAAGAAACGCCGGTCGCTACTAATCAAGTGTCGGGTAAGTTGAAAATATCAAGTGTGAAGACGAATGCATTGTGTACTACGGAATATTTTTATAGGTAAACATTAAAAGAGAAACAAAATTTTGCAAAAGAAAAAGAAAGATGGGGGAATATACAACAACACAAAAGGGGTTCCCATGCGTTTTTTGTGTGCCTACACCAGTGTTTTTAAGCGCCAGGGTAGATCATACTGACGTTTTCAAAAACATCAGTAGAAGTGTCGAGGTAGCACGCGTCGCGGTAGGTATGGGGTCTACCCCGACATTTTTTGAAAACACCGGTATAGCCTCCATACCTACCCCAGCGTTTGAAACACGGCGGAGTAGGGGTAATTTTAATTTAGTTTCTTTTAATCAAAATAGCTATACCGGCGTTTTTACACACAAAAATGCTGGAATAGCCTTTTCTTTTCTTTTTTTTTTTTTTTGCTTGTATACACAAAAATATTAGAAGATTCAAAAGAAGATATAACATTCAAACAACTCGGAATTCGTAAAAATACATATCAATATATTTGATATCCCTAAAGTATCAATTTGCAAGAATACAGTACATGATTAGAATATTGTCATATATAAATTTAATCGATGTTACAAATAGTATAAACTACAAAATTTATAAGTATCTATACAGCGATCCACCAAATCATGGAGTGTGTGGCGTGCGTGGCATTGAAGGTGTTAAAGGGGCCTCAATGACAGGGACAACATCATCAAGCTCCGTTTCTAAATGGAAAAGATCATTAAACACATTAAAAAAATATAAATGAACTCTTTACATTTCGTATAGCTGATATCTGCTGAAAACAATCTTTACATTTCATATATGTTAACTTACTGTATTATATATGGTTTGAAGGGAAAGATACCTATCTAGTGAGCGTAATTGCAGGGTCAATATATCTTATGATTCACCTTACCTTAATGTGAATATGTGGAAGTTGATTAAGTTGAATAGAATGACATCGAATCAGGATAATAGAACAATAATAGTCTGATTTCTAGGGTTTAGATTTTGGAGTCCAGATGGGGGAAAATGCACAGTTGTGATCAAGATGAGCGTATGCATGTATCAAATGTCAGGCAAGTAAGATAGCTGTCAATTTTGCAATTTTACGAGAATCTAAGACCATGAGTTATAAGGTCCTAAAACTGGTGTCAACAGAAAGTAGAATCAGGAAGGGACAAAATGATTCAAAGAACGGCACCATATCGCATCACTAGATCAAAAGATCCAGAGATTTTGCGAAATACATAGCCATGAATGGGTGGGAATTAATGATGCAGGTTGCTTCAGCCCAAAAAAGCGAGAACATATTAAGAATAGGTATACATGCATGGCCCTAGAACATATAAAAATTAATAAATGCCTTTTGTTCTTAGTCCATCCACAACTGATATGTACAGTTTTGATGATCATGTATCATATTCATCTATGATGCAATTCAATTAGCGAAAGAGCCAAACAGAAATCATTTTACCAATATTTGTTCTCTGTTTTTTTTTTTTTTTGCTAATAAACATTTCTCATCAAAGTTAACATGCTGGGCTAAAAAGGATGACATGCAAAATGCACGCATAAAGTAAAGTTTGCAGGAAATGTTTCTCTAGTGCAACGTTAGTATCTGCTAATGATATTATATAAAGAGTGAAGAATCAACTAAAATTTAGAAGTATGCTATGTCATATAAATCCTCGCACATTAATATAGCGTAGAATAATGACCAGATTTTTTAAGCCACTTTAGAAATGGCTTGTTAGAAGTCTATACCCAACCGTAATGTCAAACATTAAAAGATTACTGTCTAGATTGAAAGGACAATCCAAATAAACAGATTAATAGTTTTAAAATATAAAGGATTCTAGCTACATGGACAGATTAATAGTTTTAAGATATTACTATAAATAACAAACTGATTGAGGATATCGAACCAAGGGGGGAGTAATTAAATCTAACTATGCATGCAAATCATAAGTCTGAAGTATTACTAATAGAAAAAATCAAACGCGAAACAAACATAAAAACAAAATGCTTGTGACTGAGCAATAATAAAAAGTTTTTACTTTCTCTTGAATTGGATTTTTGCTTGACTTGACATCCTGGGAAATATATGCCAATATTTCTGACATAAGAAGCTCCTCACGATCAATGTGTTAGGAATGTGTCTTGAATACTCGTGGTTCAGATTAGAAGAACGTAAGATGAAGCACGGAGGTCGAAGCGTCGAAGAGAATAGAAGAAAACAGAGCAGCAATAGTGCAGACATAGTTGCGGTCGACTGTCCGAAGTTGCGGTCGACCACATCCCCCGACCGCAGTTGCATTGGGATTGGCCGAGAGGTGGAGGTCGACCGGTCTTATTGGACGGTCGACCGACCGCGGCGCTATGTTCGTTTTGGACCTCGATTGGTTAGTCGTTTCAGCCCATTCTTAAAGTCCAAGTTAGATCGTACGGCTCCTGTTCAGTTACTTCTTTTTCAGGTTATATCCGACGACTGAGAATCAAGATTAGACATAGGTTTCTCTTTATTCTTCTATATATATTGTAAACTCCTCTAATATGAGATGAGAGTACTTCATAGATTATTTTCTCCATTGCAAAGAGAGGTTCGAGAGAGAGATAGTTCTTGGTGAGTGAGTTTAATTCCTTGTATTGAGTGAATCAATAACTCCGTGTAATCTTCCCTAGTTGAATATCAGATCTCCTTATATTTTTCCCCGGATTAAGCAAAGGCTAACCAAGATAAGTCATCGTTATGTTTGTGTTAGATTGATGGATCTACTTGCTTGCTCAATTGATTAGTCTCATCTGCTTCGACTTTCTCATTGCTCTATTTAGTTCCACTGCAACAACAGGCATTGGTTGACGCCCCAATCCCAACAACTGGTATCAGAGCTTCAGGTTACCGAGTCCCTTGGTTAAGATGACAGGCCACAGTATTTTGAAGATCAAGAAGTTCGATGGAAAGATCAATTTCAATATTTGGAAGACTGACATGTATGATGTTCTTATTCAAGAACGTTTGCAGTTAGCCATTAAGAAGAAAGAAAAGCCAACTGATATGAAGGATGATGGTTGGGAAGATATTCGTGAAAGAGCCATAAGTCTGATCCGACTATCATTGGCGGACGAGGTCAAGTGCAGATTTCTTGAAGAAACTGATGCAGCGAGTTTGGGGAAAAAACTCATAGCTGACTACTTTGGTTCGTCATTATTAGATCGGATGCATTGGAAGAGGAAGTTATTTCGTTTATCTATGAAGAAAGGTACCGATCTCCAAGACCACATTACAGAGTTCAATAAGGTATTATCTGAACTTAAGGCGATCAACGCAGATGTGTGTAAGGAAGATAAAGGTTTCAACCTAATATATTCATTGCCGGATTTGTACGAGCCTTTGATCACTACCATGCTACACGGCAGATCTGCCAAGGAGAGTATTTCGGTAGATGGTATAATCAAAGCATTGAAGGAAAATTAACTTAGGAAGAAGACTCAGAAATCACCATCTATTCCCACAAGTTGTCTAGCGGTGGATGGTCCTTCAGGGGAAAGATAAAGTGCTTTGCAAAAGGATTCGATTTGTTGCCGACATTGCAAAAGGCCAGGACATATCAAGAAAGACTGTTGGAAGTTGTAGAATCAGGAGAGCACAAAAAATGGGAATTGAGTCACTAATGTGGTTGGTGCCTTTGATTCAAGTGATTCATGTCTTCTTGTTTCAAATTCTTTAGAAGTTGATTCTAGTTGGTTTCTTAAATCAGAGAGTTCTTCTCATATTTGCTCTGAGAAGGGATTGTTTTCTACTTATAAGTCTACTACGGGGCGTTGTGTGACAACGGAAACTGGAGAGATTTGTGAAGTAGTAGGTGACGGGACAGTTGAGTTGAAGATGTCAGGTCTTAACATGTTCACTTTAAGGGATGTTTTGCATATTCCTCTACTGAAACGAAATCTGATTTCCTTGAAAACTCTTGATGCATGGGGTTGTAGGTACACAGCTCGAGGTGGAGTTCTGTCTGTTTTTCCAGATCGTCGTAAGGTGATTAGAGGTATGTGAGTGGTTGGTCCAAGCCAAAACAATCTCTACAAGCTTTGGGGAATCTGAAATACTTGCGCAAGTGTTGCTCCTTTTCCTGTTATTCCCGCAAGCTTAACTAGTTTTCCGCAACTAGATTCATCGAGACGAGACCACGATGTTCGAATATCGTCGAGAGGTGGAGAAAGCCTAAGGGTAGGTGGAGTTCGTGCGGAGTTTGGCAACTCCGTGAATACATCTACGGAGGTGTACCCTTGAAGGGGTATACTGGATTCGGTGAGATTGGGTATAGATCATTTCAACTAGAAGAAGAAGCTATTGTTCTAGGTCCTTTTTTGCAAGTGGAGTTCATTAGAGTTTGGAGATGAATAACACATCATGTGATAGCACTCGTATGAAATCCAAGGTGAATTTTGTTAGGAATGTGTCTTGAATACTCGTGGTTTAGATTAGAAGAATGTAAGATGAAGCGCGGAGGTCAAAGCATTGAAGAGAGTAGAAGAAAACAGAGCAACAATAGTGCAGGAATAGTTGCGGTTGATTGTCCCAAGTTACAGTCGACCGCACCCTCTGACCGCAGTTGCACTGGATTTGGCCGAGAGGTGGATGGTTGACCAGGCTTGTTGGACGGACGACCAACCGCGACGCTATATTCATTTTGGACCTCGATTTGTTAGGTCGTTTCAGCCCAATCTTAAACTCCAAGTTAGATCGAACGGCTCCTGTCCAGTTACTTCTTCTTCAGGTTATATCAAACGATTGAGAATCAAGATTAGACCTAGGTTTCTCTCTATTCTTCTATATATATTGTAAACTCCTCCAATATGAGAGGAGAGTACTTCATAGATTATTTTCTCCATTGCAAAGAGAGGCTCGAGAGAGAGATAGTTCTTGGTGGGTGAGTTAAATTTCTTGTATTGTGTGAATTAGTAACTCCTTATAATCTCTTCTAGTTGAATATTAAATCTCCCTATATTTCTCCCTGAATTAAGCAAAAGCTAACCGGGATAAGTCATCGTTATGTTTGTGTTAGATTGGTGGATCTACTTGCTTGCTCAATTGATTAGTCTCATCTACTTCGACTTCCTCATTGCTCTATTTAGTTCCGTTGCGACAACGGGCATTGGTTGACACCCCAATCCCAGCACAATGCTAGCCAAAAAAATGATTAATGTTAACCATCGTTGTCTTGAGAGATTGTGCTTTAGATTGAATAAACTCTATGAAGGCAAGCTCAGCAATTTTGCATATCAATATAAGATAATAAAACACTTTATTCCAAAATGTTAACTTTCTCTTTTTAATCTACAGGCTGCTCACACATCCACCATATCAAACCATTATTAGATATGCATTTCATCCATCCATTGCAATGGTAAAAACACAAACATTATAACAATAAAGTACATGTGATTTGATTACATCCTTACCAGCTCCTCGGATCAACTCTTGAATTAGTAAAATATTTATTAAAAAACCCAACTGAAATCAATCGGATGAATCCAAAAATTAGACTAAAGAGGAGAAGAAAACTTACCAAAAATTGATGGAGAAAAGGGATTAGGGTTCGAGATTGAGAGGGGGGGTGTTTGGAGTCAGGTTTGAGTGGATGTCGGGTTGGAGCGGAGACCGTGTTGGAATGGAGGTCGGAGCTGGCGATGGAGGTGATGATGATGGAGTTTGAGTTGGGTTTCGGTGCAAGGGACAAAGATGATGGTGATGTGGGGATGATGATGGGAGAAGGTGGTGACGGGGGGCGGGGGTACGATTACGACGGCGATGGGGCATAGGGAGGAAAGGGTTTTGGATTTTGGGTTGTTGTAGAACAACTACGGGGCACGGCGACGAGGGGGCGGGGAACGATGACTATGGCGAGGTGTGGTGGTCGGGGGATTTGGGTGAGGCTAAGGTTTATGAGTGAGCAGGAGAGTGGGGGAGAGAGTGAAAATTGTGAAGGGGAAATAAGAGGGGGGATCACGGGATATTTAATATTCTGAGATCTACCCCAGGGAGGGTGAAGTTTTAAAAAAAAAAATTCTTTGGGTTCTACCCGGCGTTTTTATCCAAACGCCGCAATAAAAATGCCGGGATAGCATGATTTGTTGTAGTGATATATATAGCATCAACTTCTTGGACATTGGCATGGTCAAGAAAAATCAAGTCATCAGATTGTAATACAGCAACTAACATATACCACTTTTCTTTAAATAAAATCATAAGGGCCTTAACTAACAGATACATGAAGAACATACAGCTTAAAGCCCAGTTGCCTATCAATTGGAGGGCATTACTGTGCATGATTATCAATGAAAGTGTCTAGGGCCTTCACTAAGTCGATTGTCCGATCCGGTGATATGAATATGCCAAGTTTGTACTTGAGATTAAATAGGTGATTATGATAAATTATAACAATTATCGCATATTACTATATAAAAATATCAAGAAATTATCCACATACTCATGTCAAAAAATATTACTTGTTTCCTCACACACCCACATACATGTCAAAAAATAGTATCAAGAAATTTTCCAAATTGCGAAAATAATCCTAATTTTGAAAACTTTATTAAAAATGAAACAAACTCAAACCCCCAATTCAACAAATATATGAAACTCCAATTAACCCCTCAAAATCATACAATACTTAAGAACATTAAACACTTCCAATAATCACATACAAAATTAACTATATTTATGCAGCCCTAAAATCTATTATTACGGTCCTAAAACAAATAAACTCTGAAACAATTAATTCTAAAATAAATAAATCTCAACAAAATTAACTTTAAAACAAATAAATTTCAGTAAAATTAACTCTAGTAATTCAACCCTAAAATCAATATCCATTATTACCGCACTACTTTTAAGCTTGTTTTTAATAACTCCCAACATTTATATGCATCCTAATTATTAGTGACCAAACCTTAATATGTTCTTCGATTTGGAAAAAACATGTCTAGTACAAGAATACCATTTATATTTTACACATGATAAATGATTAAAGCTCTAGAAAAGAATTGATTTTTATACCTCTCACAATGCGAACGGAAGAAATTGACGTTGGGGGGACTGCAGGGGACCACGAGGGGTGTAACACCTCGAATTCCAAATAAGACTGAATTCAAAGTTCCACAGGATCTTTACACTTCACTGCGTACAACTTTATAAGGAATTTAAAACTTTTATTATAGCAGAGTCTTTTACATCAATACGCAGCGGAATAAATAAAATACAACAAAAATAAATGTACAATTGTAACAACTTTCGCATTTAAGTAATCATCAGCATCAAATTCATCTTTATATCTTATTGTAAACTCCAAGTCCTACATATAAAACTGTGGGCACGTCAGTTGTTTACAACCAACAAAATATTATACACGGCCATCCTCACTATGCCGAAAGTATAACGATTCTTAAATTCTTTAGCAAACACAAACTTGATCACAAACAAAGCTAAAGAGGGACTATCCTGTTGATTTCGTGGGTGTTGTGCACTTAATCCTTAATGCAGTTATTTAAATTAAATGACACTAATGCACACTTGTTCGGATTCTATGCATCTCAGACTACATAGGTCCGAGTGCAAGCCCTTAACCGTTCTTCATATTGTAGGGTTCGATCCCTCGCCATGAGTTAAACTACTATGGTAACTACGGTAAGTATCTTAGATGTTCTATGAGTTACGAGCCCATGTCCAAACAACCTGAAGGGAAATTCCACGTCATGACATGACGCGTCATGTAGACAACCTATGGACAATTCAGCCTCCGCCATGGAACAATGGCACCACTCGTAGTCACCAAACACCCCACAAGCGTCGCCACGGTTCTGATAATTCCGGAGATGTATTCACGTCATGACATGATGCATCATGTAGACAGTCTGTGAACACTCTCACACCGTAGATCTGAGGCCCTCATACTTGTGTTTTTCTATTACTTTCATCACATCTTCACTATAGTGTAGTCCTTACATTTTTAATTTGTTTTAAAAGAAAATCATCACAACCTAGAGCTAGCTTACCCTACCAAACTTAAACCAAACAAAAGAGACAGTCAGCCCAACAGGCTACTTCTCAAGAGATACTCAACCCACACTGGTTAGCTCTCAAATCATTAATACAACTGCCGGTCACTAGAATCTAGCCTAGCCTCTAGATTCCAACAATTATCTCATTCTAGAGATCAGCAATATTTCATATTCAATCTCAAAATAATAATTCAATTCCTTTATTCACAATCTTTTTCTCAAAGAGAAACATTTCTTTAAAATCTCACAACATGAAATGATTCAATTCAACCTCTTTTATCAATTTAGTCAATTATAACATTGTGTACAATATCAAATAATCTTAATCAAGTATTAATAATCTTAAATCTCATATTTAATCTTGCTTAACTTTTACATGTCAAAAATCAACTCCGAATCTTAAGAAAATCCATCAACCAGGACAGTGACAGTCGACTGTTAAAAGTGGCTAGTCGACTGTCCTGCGAAAGTTCAAAACTCAAGAACCATTAGTCAGGACAGTGACAGTCGACTACAAAAAAGTGGCCAGTCGACTGTTATGCAAACAAAAATCCGAACTTTAATAACTGACAGTCGACTGTCGGCTTCAGTTCAAAGACGAAACAGTCGACTGCTATTGCACCCAAAACCCGGAAGCATCAGTTTTTCATATAAACAAGATTCATCATTTCGTATGCATTCTAGCATGCCAATATATTAACAAAGCATTATAACAAATTTCAGAGAATAAATCAAGCAATTCACATCTACCACACTAATCAAAATCTAACAATTAAATTCTGCATCAACTAGCATGCAATCTACTTTCATCATACCAATTAAAAACTAACAAATAAATTATTTATCACCAGTAGGCATCATACTCCTAATTTAGAAAGAATTTAAGAAACACCCACCCAAAGAAGCATGATTGTACTCAATTAAACTCCTAGAATTAAACTCCAAGAGAACTCCACTTCGCCTCCTCGAATTTCATGCACAAGGAAAAACTCCCCAACTTCCATCTCGGCTAGCACAGTGAGTACCATTTCGGCCAGCACGACAACAACACCTCCTTCTTCATTTTCGGCAACAATAGGGAGGCATCTCCTCCGAAATGCACAGCAAGAATGGACAACACTTCATTCCCATTGTCATATACATATATGTAGTAGGTGTGTGAGTAGGTGGAGAAAGCACAGTGGACATGGCTGGATGGGGGGGTTGTGACATCGGCAAAGGCATGAAGGAAGAAGTGAAGGAAAACATGTGTATTTATATATATACACATATATATGTGCACACACATAGCTGAATGGTGAGATATAGTGGAGAAGCAAAGTAGGAACATGCTGGATTGGTGGCTTTTGATGGTTTTGGCAAAGTAAACAGGGAGAAGGAAAGAAAATGGATGAAGAGTGAATGTGTATTTAGGGGGTATTATATAAGAGGATATGGAGATAGTTATTAAAACTACCTCCCCACTTAAACCACTAACTCCACTCTCTAAAATTCAAAAGCTCAATTTTTCCCTCCTTCCAAAAAGCAACCTGTGACTTCTTCTCATGCCCAAACACGTGCACGTGCGTTGCACTTGCACACACTTCACTCATACACATATATAAAATTAATTTAAAATATATGTATACAATATTTAAGATGAATATAAATTTTAGTTTAATTAAAAATTATATTTTCTCATACACAAATAAAATAAACATACACACACTTCAAAATTTTATTTTGAAAACGAATACGCCTAAATACGTGCACCGCAAACACGCGTGTCGCATGTAAAATGTCAAAATGCGAAATCAAATTTATCAACGAAAAATTATTAAAATAAAATCGAAAACAACATAAGAAAAATATATTTATTAATTTTTATATATTCCACGACGTAATCACTACGTACATAGAAAACACGTGCATCACACGTACAAAATTATTTTAATCAAAATAGGGGAAATGAATTTTCATTTTATAAAAAGAATTCGAATACGTAAAATAAACAATTGTAACACATAAAAATATTACACGTAGCGGTGAAAAATACGTAATCGATACGTGCATCGATAATATGTATAAAGCACGTAAAAACACAAAGATCAGAATTTATATTTGAGTTGACTCAAATAGAACTTTAAGAATACGGAAAATGCATAAATAGTCAGAATCCAAATACGTATTGAAACACGTTATAAATATTACCAGTAACGGTACAAAATACACGTGCGTAACACACGAGGGCAAAATTGTCATTTTCAATTTTGCGGGGTGTTACAGGGGGTGACGGTAGGGGTGAGAGAGAAGTGAGTGGAAGTGACCATGAGAGAGAGGGAGCGGGGACGGCAACGGCGGGATGAGCGTCGGGAGTTTTTGAGAGAGAAAGAGAGAGTGAGCGAAATAGAGAGCGCAGGGAAGGCGACGGCAGCCAAGGCAACAACGCGCACATCGATAGCGGGGAGGAGGGGCGACGGCGAGCAGCGGGAGAGCACGGGAGATAAAGAGGGAAAGTGATGAAAATTGAGAATTGGGAGTGAAATGTTAGGGTTTGGTTTTTTAGGAATTTTATCACATACCCTACCCAGCATTTTCACTAAAAAGCGCTGGGGTAGACTACCCTTACCTTGGCGTTTTTGATGTTGCCAAATTTTTTTCCCTGTGTATGGTCCAAGCCTACCCCGGCGCGACTACCAAAACACCCGGGTAGTTTCACAGAGGTAGCCTAAAAATGTTGTAGTGTTCCTTTCCTCATTTTTGACAGCCATTGTTCCATATGAGAGCTAAGTTGGAGCAAGGAGGAGATGTCGAAAATTTGGCATCATATGGCAATTAGTTTTCAAGCACGTTAAGGAGGGTTTTCTCTCTTTCTTGTGGTTGTTATTTCTATTATAATCTAGTAGTATGATAGGTTTTGTTGTTGAAATGATGAATGTTATCTATTCATGATTATAGAAAGCATGCTAGGTGAGTAGATTTCTAAAGAAGAAACGGAGTTAGTCTATAAATGTTTACATGTGTTTACTCTTTTGCAATAATATTATGAAGAGAACTCCCAATTTGAATGGGTTTTTATGCTATATTAGAACCATGAGGCCTTTTCACCATTGAAAATCAACTAGCATGTTAATTAGACTAACAATCGATATAAAACGTAGTGAACATGATGAGAAATGTTCACTGTTTTGAAGGTATAAACATTCACTATTTGAGCTATTAGTTTCTATTTGTGTAACTTCCCGCCCTAATTCAGTGATTTTTCTAACAGCTGCCCACCACATGCTTGCCTTATAAAAGGCACTATAGCTGATTGGTGACCTCTAATTCCAGACAATTATATATATATATATATATATATATATATATATATATATATATATATATATATATATATATATATCACAAATATCTCCGATATGGGACAAATTTCCTACATCCCCTGTGCGCTCTCTCTCGTGAGAAACACACAGGCGAAGCTCAAACCACGGGTGGCCCCCACCTGCCACGTGGCAGCAGCACAGCGGTTGCTGCCTTCTGCCTTCTCTCCTGGGTGGGCCTCATAACTACCACCTCATCCTGTGACAGCGGTGGGAGCCAACACTCTTAGTGATGCCTCTTTTTAACCGAGTAGGCTCCCCACCAACATAATTCCTGTAGAACGCCCCCATAGGAACTCTATAGACCTCTCTTAAATAAATTAATTAATTAATTAATTATATATATATATATATATATATATATATATATATATATATATATATATATATATATATAACACGAGGTGTTACACAACCCCCCCTAAGAATTCAGCGTCCTTACTGAAGCCGGGACATACAACGTAACGCATGATCTCGTTTGCCGATGTGGAGTGGAGTAAGCCTGATTCAGCCAAATCTTAGTGTACTGCCCCTAGCTACATCGCCAGCGTACTAACCACGACTCCCTCTCAGACATACAATACACACATCCACTCTTTACTCATATCGATGTCGAAAGTCGGCTCTGATACCATTTGTAACGCCCCACCCTAATTCAGTGATTTTTCTAACAACTACCCCCATAGGCTTGCCTCATAAAAATTGCTATAGCTGATTGATGACCTCTAATCCCAGGTATATATATATATATATATATATATATATATATATATCCAATTAATCACAAATATCTTCGATATGGGACAAATTCCCCACACCCCCCAATGCACAAGCGAAACTCAAACCCCGGGTGGCCCCCACCTACCGCATGGCAGCAGCACAGCGGTTATTGCCCTCTGCCTTCTCTCCTGGGCGGGTCCCACAACTGCCACCTCATCCTGTGACAGCAACAGGAGCCAGCACTCACAGTGCTGCCCCTTTTTAACCGGGTGGGCCCCCCACCAACATAATTCCTATAGAAAGACCCCATACGAACTCTATAGACCTCTCTTTAATTAATTATATATATATATATATATATATATATATATATATATATATATATATATATATATATATTCTTAACACGGGGTGCTACAATTTGTTTTGGGGGTTTTAACATCCTCTTTTGTGACTTATAACAATGTTTAGGAGTTATGTCAAGTTATTGAATGTTTGGGCTTAATAGCTCTTGAATCGGTCAAAAAGAGCCAAACGACAACGTTTTCACTATCGTTGTGCTGTTTTTTCCTGGTCGTTGTGTTGTTTTGAGGGGCTGTTTAGTCTCTGCTTTGGGGGCTATAAACTTACTATTTAGAATCCCTTTCTTGATGTCTAATAGATGATTAGGGTGTAGTTAAACCAAACCAAGAGAGAGCATGAAAATTGGTTCTTAAATGAACTCAATTCAGCCTAGATATTGGCTCGATTTTGAGAGACCTTGGGCTCGGGTTTGGGCTCTATTGGGCCAGGCTTTGGCTTTGTTTGGGCTGAGAATAAGCACTATTTGGGCTGAGCGTGAGCTCTGGTCGGGCTGGGTTTGGACTTTAAGAAGTCAGGTTGAGTTTAGGTAATGTTTAGACTAAGTCCCAATCAAAGTATGGGTTAATTATGTAGTTCGGTTCATTATAACCTGAAGACTAGTAAGGGTGATTTGGATTAGTTGTCATAGTTCACTGGGAATTTGGAAGTGTGATAAAGGAGCATGTGGTTCATTAGAAATCTAGTTCGAGAATTAGTGATATATTAATAGGTTGTAAGACCATGAGTTGTGCAAGACTATGTGAATGCGTGATAATAGATAAGATGGATTCTAGGGAATTGAGTGTAGTCTAGTATAATAAAGATTAGAACCAGAAATTCTAGAGCAACCAGTATTCTTTAGTTTCATTATACTAACTAGTAAAATATTAAGTTGTATGGATACTTAATTCGTTGTTATGTGCAATATCCTTAAGTGTGTAGTTTCTAGAGGCTGAGCAAGACCCAGGGTGCTTGCAGTGATATGTTCTTTTAGGAAGCTGGGATAGGCCTGGTACGGCAGGTAATCCCTAGTGTTGTTGGCATAAGTCTGATAGGGTGACACTAGCTTTAAGTCGTGTTGTTAATGTTTGTAAGGATAGGCACTAGAAGACATGATGAAACAAGGTCGAATATGAGATTTAAGCTCCAGGATGATCCGCATAGTGAGATAAATCTCTAGTATTTTCAGGACGATAGCTGAAATAGGCTCCAGAATTCTGCGGAGTGAGATAAATCTCCAGTATTTTCGGGATGAGAGCTAAAACTCATAGAATGTTCGTGATGGAGGATGTACCCCAGGATGACCAGTTGACATGGACTATTCACCAAATTCTGGGGAGATTGAGCGGGATAAAAATTCACAAAATATCGTGTGACGAGCGATACCCTCAAAAGGATCCATAGATGCACCCACTAATGCCTATGTCTTGAATATGTCTGTAACGCCCCGAGCTCGGCTCAGTTGCACACGAGACTACATGTGCGCGCATGCAAAAGAACGGACACAAAACTCTAGCCATGCCCACCACAGGCACCATCAAAAGGTGGGTTAACCCTATAAGTGACCTTTCTCATTTGGTAAAACCTATATACATACACACTCTTCCTTAACCTTGGCGATGTGGGACTATCCCCAAGCCTAGCCACGTCACCTTCCATGCAGCACACTCCCATCTTCTTATTTCCATTCATTAATTCATATATTAAAGCCTATGCCCCATAGGCACTTCCTATAGGCCACATCACCAAACTAATAATCCAAGCTCCCTATAGAAACTCCATAGGCCAACAACCAACCACCTTTTCTCTCACTCATTTTTATTTTATTATTATTATTATTATTATTATTATTATATATATATACTATTATATGTTTCTATATAATCTTATATATATATCTGCTTTAAGTACAGGGTGTTACACACACCCCTCCTTAAGAACTCAGCGTCCTTGCTGAGCTCGGGACCCGTAAGCTAATATAGGACCGCCTATCTAGCTGATGTGGAGAGGATTACCCTAATTCTGCTAGTTGTACAGTTTCTTACCCGGGTAACATGTACCAACCTTGCTCCATCTCAGGCATACATCTTGCACACACTCGGTGTCTAAAGTCGGCTCTGATACCATTTTGTAACACTCCGAGCCCGGCTCAACTGCGCATGCGGCTACACGTGTGCGTAATACACGAACAAATAAAATTCTAACAACTGCCCACCACAGGCGTGCCTCACAAAAGGTGTCCGGACCGATAGGGTAATCCACTCATGCCAAGCACAGCCACACCCAAGCACAGCACCCAGTTCTTCTCATTCAACCTTTTTTTTTGTCTTTTTTGTGCATTTAAATGCCTAAGCCCCATAGCTCGCTCTATGGGCCACCTCATCAATCCAATTAATTCCAAGCCCAAAGAAATCCTATAGGCCAACTCCAATAATTCTTCTCAACATATATATATATATATATATATATATATATATATATATATATATATATATATATATATATATATATATACTCTTAAGTATGGGGTGTTACATACATGCCCCCCCCCCCCCCCCCCTCTTTAAGAACTCAGCATCTCCGCTGAGCTCAGGACTTGCAACCTGATCCAGAATCCCTTTCTAGCAGATGTAAAGAGGACTACCCTGATTCTGCTAGTTGTACAGTCCCCTACCCGGGCAACATGTACCAACCTCGCTCCATCTCAGGCATACATCTTGCACACACTCGGTGTTGAAAGTCGGCTCTGATACCATTTTGTAACGCCCCGAGCCCGGCTCAGCTGCGCATGCTGCTACACGTGCGTGCATGCAAAAAAACAGATACAAAACTCTAGCCATGCCCTCCATAGGCACCATCAAAAGGTGGGTTAACCCTATAGGTGACCTTTCTCATTTGGTAAATCCTATATACATACACACTCTTCCTTAACCTTGGCGATGTGGGGCTATCCCCAAGCCTAGCCACGTCACCTTCCATGCAGCACACTACCATCTTCTCATTTCCATTCATTAATTCATATATTAAAGCCTATGCCCCATAGGCACTTCCTATAGGCCACATCACCAAACCAAGCTCCCTATAGAAACTCCATAGGCCAACAACCAACCACCTTTTCTCTCACTCATTTTTATTATTATTATTATTATTGTTATTATATATATATACTATTATATATATCCGCTTAAGTACGGGGTGTTACACACACCCCTCCTTAAGAACTCAGCGTCCTTGCTGAGCCCGGGACCCGCAAGCTAATATAGGATCGTCTTTCTAGCCGATGTGGAGATAATTACCCTGATTCTGCTAGTTGTACATTCCTCTACCCGGGAAACAAGTACCAACCTCGCTCCATCTCAGGCATACATCTTGCACACACTCGATATCAAAAGTCAGCTTTGATACCATTTTGTAACACCCCGAGCCCGGCTTAGCTGCACACGCGGCTACACGTGCGCGCAATACACGAACAAATAAAATTCTAACAACTTCCCACCACAGGCATGCCTCACAAAAGGTTTCTGGGCTGATAGGTGCCTCTTGATCATAGGCAAACTAATATATGCTCTCACCCTCTGTTACTGTAATCCCTGTCTTCCCTTTTCTTGTATTTTGGATGTATTTATCTTTTTCTGGGTATTTATTCATATTGTATTCTTCTTTTTCTTCTGAACCATGTATTTGTTCTTCGTTCTCAATTAATCTATCTGTCTTGTCTTTGATTCAATTTTGTGGCCTTGAATATATTCTGATTTAGTTTGTTCTGTCTAATTATTGTCTCCATTTGAATTGCTAAATCCTAATTAATTGTTTCATGGCCTATTTATTTGTCTTTCACCTAACCCTATAACCCAATAGCTCGTTTACCCTAAGACCCTTTATCCTATATCACTGATTGGTTTTTTCCCTCAATATCCATTACTCGTTACCCCCTGAAACCCTAACTTCTTCTTTTATATATTCATAGCCTACTGTTTACCCTAGATCTCACAAAACCCTAGCTGCTATACCCCTTTCCCCTACCTCCTGCTCACACCCGACCTCCACTCATCTCCCTCTCTCTCATTGTGATCCCGACTGCACTACTCCCCCGCCTGCCACCCACTATCTGCCGCAACCCCACGTCACCAAAACAGCCCCTTGGTCCTCCCCCTTCCTCTCCCGAAGCAGCAATAGCAGTGCTCACTGCTGCCGTGCCGACTCCTTATGCCGCCCTCCTCCTGAGCATCGCACGCTGACCCAACGCTCCCCCTCTCCCCTTCTCCTCCCGACAGCCATCAGCAGCGAAAGCAGCATCATCAGCATCCAACGACAGCAACACCCACAGTCGCACCTCCCCTCTCGGCTGTTCCCTTCCGGTGCCACCAGCAACCGCCGCCCAGCATCTTCATTGCCTTCCATCATCGTCCTTATCCGCAGTGCATGCACATCCCTCGACTGCCCCTTCTTGTGTGCACGTGCATTGATCACTTCGAGCACGTTTACTCGTCCATTGTATTAGTGATCTCAATCGTCTTCGTCTTGTTCGCGATCGGTTGTTCTTGGTGTTCGTGATCTTGTTCGTGTTCACTCACTCGTGATATCGTGTTCATGTCTGGGAATCTATTCCCATTATTCTCTTTCTCTCCGTCAGATCCGTCATCAATTAAGGCAAGTAACTTGTATTGATTTTGTTGTAAATGCAAGTACTAAATACCGCCTGTAGTGTGGCTTCTGTTTCTAGATTCATTCTCATGAAAAACCCTTGTTAGATCTTGTCTCTATTTGTTGATCCATCCGTAGTCATCATTTTTCACACACACGACATGAAATAATTTAGATCTAATTAAATTCTTGATGCATGTATGTATGTTGTTTCGTGACCCATGATATGTTGTATGAATCTTCCATGCTTGATGTGTTAGTTGTAGTATCTTGTGGTAGACTTGTTAGACACTCATACCATGTTGTTTTGGACATCTAGTATACCATATTTTGTATTTTGCTTAAAGTTGGATTTGTTGCATACGAACTATTTGATTTAAATGCAGAAGAAGATTTCTGTTTTTGCTACTGCCCTGTTTTAGTATTTTAGACCCTGTTAAGGTCAGTAAATAAAATTAATTTGTGAATATAAATCCTAGACACTATTGTCTATTTTCCAAAATTTTTGACAGATCGTAGTTTCAATTTGTGAGGTATGGGTTATGGCCATTTTACTACAGATGTGTAGAAAATTCTAGATTCTGTTTTATGTGAATTCTGCATAGTTATTTATTTTAATAGTGATGTTAAGTGTAAGATTTGGACGTAATATTTTTCTGAGTACGACTAGACCTGATTGGGATTAACCCCAAATGTTTTTAGATTTATTTGATGATATTTACAAACTATTTTATGCATATGAACAAACTATTATATTTCAGAACTGCACACTGTTCAGTAAATAACCATGTTTTCAACCTGATTCTAGTTGCTGTTGGTAAAAACTTTGTAAATATAAAATGTAGCTTGCTGCATCTATTTTAGTACACTTTTGACGGATTTGGATTTCAAGTTATAATTTGTAATCTATCGCTGTTTTAGTACTACTGTGTCTAAAGTTCCAGATTTACAAACTTGGTGTATCTTGTTGTTTTTTTATTTTATTTTACTATGCTATCTATGTCAGAATATTATGAAATTATATTTGCTGATACTAGACATACTAGAAAATATCCCAGATTTTTCTTGGATTTAATCAGTAAGTTTTTATGCCGATTTCATGCTTGTGATTTCTTGCTGAATATGATTTCTGCATATAATTCTGTTTTGAGCCCTATTCCTGCAATTATTATATGACTTATATATTGTGCTGGATTCGGCCGAGAGTCTATTTTCTAGATTTTCTTATGGATTTAGATTTGCATGTTTGTGGCACCGGGAATCTCAGATTTGGTGCAGTAGTGTCTTGCTGTCCAGAACTGAAAGTTTCATTGTCCTAGTCTATTATGAGTTGTTTGTCACCCGTTGATATGGCTAAAAATGGAATTAAATCGGGACCATTCAAATCGGACACGAATCTTAAAGCTCAGGGGTAAAATGATAATTTCACCTACAAACGGGTCTGAAATGGGGACTGGGTCTTTCCTCAAAGCCCAATAACCCATAAACGGATTTGTCTTACTAGGTACGAGTCCCAACCCGTTACAAACCAGTTCAGAAGGATAAAGAAGAATTCAGATTCATAATTATCCCTAAGAGGAGGTTTTAACCACTTCTATCCATCCGCACCGGGAAGTAGAGATTTGTTCTTATCTCGAAACGGATCCCTAAGGCAACTATAAAAACCCCTCTTCCCCCACCATAAGAAGGTAATAAATCTTTTGCCAGTAAAAGCTCTTTAATAATCTTTCTTATTACTGACAAGAGCATCGGAGGGTGCGTCACCGGGATCCATCCTGGTGTATCGCACTTTTTGCAGGTTCGCAGCAGCAGCAAGAGACCACGTCAACAAGTTGGCGAAGGTCAACAGGTCAACAGGTTTGCCTTGTTCGTTTTCTCAAGAATCCATAAATTCTATCTGTTGCCCCCACACCAGATTCAGCGCAACAGATTGGCACCGTCTGTGGGAACGAAAGAGCAACCCAACCTAACTTCATCAGTGAGATTAGTTTCAAGCCATGCATCCAAAAGAGAAAGGGAATGCAGTGGTCTCCAGCCGAAAAACCACTTCTCTTCCTCCTCTCCCTCCTCCAGCTCAAGGTGCTCCTCCTCAACAGGCCCCTCTAGGGTCTCGGGGGGCTGCCCAGGAGGGCTTTCGTAGGAGTTATCTAAAGCAACATCCTCCTCAGGACCATGTCGCGGTCCACAATCCTCCAGTTGACTCTATGGCTTCTCAAAGCCCTCCCGAGCGGGAACTCCATCAAGTGATTGCCGACTGCCAAAAGGAGGTAGACCTCCGAACTCGCCTGAATGGATGGCCCCTTGAGAGAGTCCATCAACTTGAGCACCCAGGGGTCTCTAGAGTCCGGACCCCTCGCCGACTGAGAACCAGAAGATCCCCTCCCCCAGGAGGCAAAGAGAGTCCCTTCAGCGTCATCAGCAAAGAACTCATTCTCCAGTAAGTCGAGCCACATATAGGGACCGCCAAGCTGGAGAGGCACCAGTCATAAGGGCGGAGTTCCAAGATTTTCAAGAGGCCATTCTGCGAGCCCTCAACGCCGCTCCCAACCATGAGCAACGGGCACCTAGTCCTGAACCTACCCCAACCCATCACCACCGCACTCTTAGTCCCCTTCCGCATGGGAAACAGTCTAGGGGCTCGGCAGGATATGACCGAAGGGAAGACTCGGTCTATTGCCGTCTCCACGAGATGGTGAGGCACCTTGGCCGACTTGACAGAGAAGAGGAATAACGGGCGAGGAATTTTTGCCCGAGCAGGCCCCCGTTCTCCCGAGCCATCATGGAAGCCCCGATCCCGCAAAACTTTAAGCCCCCTAACTTCGAGTCATACAATGGGGAGTCGGACCCCACCGACCACATCGAGAGTTTTAAAACTCTCATGATGATCCACCAGGCTTCGGATGCGCTCCTTTGCAAGACCTTCCCTGCCACGCTGAAGGGGCCTACGAGAGAATGGTACTCTCGACTCGCCCCGGCCTCCATCTTCTCGTTCGATCAGTTCGAAGGGCTCTTCCTTACTCATTTCGTGAGCAGCCGCCGGGCCGAGAAAACAAATGTATCTTTGGTGACCCTCAACCAAAGAAAGGATAAACGCCTAAAAGATTATGTTTGGCGCTTCACCACTGAAGCCCAGTCTATAGCCTCCCTCAACCAATCAGTAGCCTCTGCGGCATTCGAGCGCAACGTCACCAACGCTGACCTCAAGGCGTCCCTTGCAAAGAAGCCTCCTCGAGACTTCTCAGAACTCCTGCTTAAGAGTGAGAAGTACATCAGAGTAGAAGAGGCTCTCAAACCCTCCCCCCCCCCCCCACTCTCGAGGAATCATCTTTCGGGAACAAACGAAAGAATACAAGCGAAGAAGGGTCCCAGAAACTCCAGAGGGATGACAACGGCCAACGCCGCCCAGCTCCTCATTTTGTGAAGTTCACCCCCCTCAATGCTAGTATATTAGCAGTTCATATGGAGGTGGACAAAGAAGGGCTACTCCGTGCTCCTCCTAGAATGAATACCCCCGGCAAGAAAAGAAACAGGGATAAGTGGTGCCGCTTTCATAGGGACCACGGCCACGACATGATGATTGTCGGGCTCTCAAAGAGGAAATCGAAGTGCTCATACAGCGGGGACACCTAGACAAGTTCGTCCGAAGAGACGGGGCCGACCTTCCACCCCGAGGAGCCTACAAGCGAAGAAAGAGGTCCGTCGAGTTCCAAGATTCAGAACCTGGGGCCGTCTTCCACCTCATCCAAGGAGGTCCAATGGGGGGAGAACCCAACTCCTCCCAAGAGACCTTCACCCTATCGTAGAAGTAGGATTTCGGTTTTCAATAAGGCAGATGCTTGTAACCCAGCCAACAGCATGTAATAATGGTTCGCCCCATCGAAGCGGCCATTTAGTTTATTTCAATAAAGCTTAAACTTTTGTCTATTATTGCACTTGCTTCATTTCTACCTCTCTGAGTCACTTCTACAACTCACTAAAATGGTGAGTTCGGAGTCCAACTTGTCCTACAGGGCTGCTCCCACAACCTACCAAGCTCAAAAGACGAGTTCGGAGTCCAACACTTGGTTTGACGTTGCCTTAGCCACTTGCAAACAAGCAAGTGCGGGGCAGCTCACCATTCGGAATTGCTCCTACAGCTCATTAACCCTCTTAACAACAAGTTCGGAGTCCAACACTTGATTCGACGTTGCCTTAGCCGCTTGCAAACAAGCAAGTGCAAGGCAGCTCACCATTCGGAATTGCTCCGACAACTGTTGAACCTCCTCTCAGCAAGTTCAGAGCTCAAACTCTCTCCTAGAGTTGCTCCTCAAACTTGTCTCCCGAATGGCTCTCTCCTAGAGCCTGGAGATGATTCTTCGTCCAACTCGCCTCCCGGGTGGTCCTCTTCTAAATGAGTTCGGAGCTCAAACTCTCTTCCAGAGTTGCTCCTCAAACTCGTCTCCCGAATGGCTCTCTCCTAAAACCTGGAGATCATTCTTCGTCCCACTCGCCTCTCGAAAGGTCCTCTTCTAAACGAGTTCGGAGCTCGAACTCTCCCCTAGAGTTGCTCCTCAAACTCGTCGCCCCAATGGCTCTCTCCTAGAGCCTGGAGATGATTCTTCGTCCCACTCGCCTTCCCGAGTGGTCCTCTTCTAAGCGAGCTTGGAGCTCAGACTCTCCCCTAGAGTTGCTCCTCGCACTTGCCTTTAAGAACGGATCTTCCCATGGGTCTTACGGGGATCATCCTAGCTCATCTTCTTAGCCCACAGGAGTGGGGCTCCTCTTCGAAGACTTCGGAGACCGAACCTCTTCTCAACTTGACAGATCTTCATCAGACGGCTCAGATCTCGCCACGTACTTCGAATCTACAATCCGAGCAACCGAAGTATCGGGCTGTGTATTGGCCAAAAATCACTAACCTCTCGTGATTCACACCAGATCTTCATTAAACGGCTCAGATCTCACCATGTACTTCGGATCTACAATCCAAGCTACCAACAAAAGCGAAGATGTTGCGGGCCTATTCTGACCCTCAATATGGTGATTCTTCAACTCACTCCTAAAGAGAAGTTGTAGATCTTCGAGTTAGCTTCGAAATGAGGGGTCACACAATCCAATCTGATCTTGGTAGCACCGAGAAAGTTGATTACAGTGCAGCAGCCCCGAGCATGAAATTGGGAAAAACGTGGCCTAAAAAATCGCGCTCGATCAAGATCCAACGGCTTAGAATTGTGCCACGTCCCTCGGAGTCAATTCCGAGCAAACATGGCTTCAAGCGTGCAATGGGGAAAGCATCGCCTCAAAAAGCGTGCCCGATCAAGATCCAACTGCTTAGATTAAGCCACGTCCCTCAGAGTCAAGTCCGAGCAAACGCGGCTCCGAGCGTGCAAATGGGGAAAACGTCGCCCCCAAAAATCGCGCTGCATCAAGATCTAACGGCTCAGATTAGGCCACGTCCCTCGGAGCCAAATCCGAGCAAATGCGGCTCCGATCGTGAAAGTGGGGAAAACGCTGCCTCAAGAATCGCGCTCGATCAAGCTTTAACGGCTCAGATTGAGCCACATCCCTCGGAGCCAAACTCCGAGCAAACGTGGCTCCGAGCGTGAAGGTGGAGAAAAACAACTCCTCGCAATTCGTGCTCAATCACGATCAACGGCTCGGATTCACCCAAAACAAAAAAGGGAAAATAGACTAGTGGGTTAACGGGTCGGGTTTGGACCCGTTATAGGCCCAAACCCGCAACCCTACACTCCTTCTTCATCAGTAGGCACCAAAAACCAGAGGAAAAACCCATCGGAAAAACTCCTTTTCGAACCCACCTCCTCCGTTGTCGAGCTACAAGGCCGAGCTTGTCTCCACGTCGCAGTGATCCCCTCGACTCTGAACTCCACAGTCCCCGATGCCGAGCATCCCCTCCAAGATCGGAGCCTTTGCCAACCACAGAGCTCTCCCACCAAGCTCATCACCTTCGCTGAGCTCATCTCCCCCTTCACGAGCTCCTCACTGCCGATGCTCCGAACTCTAACTTCCACGCCGAGCGTCTCCTACACCGAGCTCCCCTGCCGAGCTCCCTCGAACGCCAAAACCCAACTTCACTGAGCTCCTCCCTCATCTCCGAGCAGCACCTCCTCTTCTCCCCGCCGAGCTCTCCTCCAGTGATGAGCTCCATTTCGCCAACTGCCTACCATCACCGAACCCATCGACCTCTGACGCCGAGTTCGAGGGTCTTCTACCTTCGCCAACTCGCAGAGCTCTGCCAAAAAGCTCTCCTCCACCATCGCAAATCATCTCCGAACTCCACAAACTCTGAGCTCGATGCCTCGTTAAAGCGCTCCCTATCTCGAGCTCTTCCCCCGCCCGAAGAAGCACCGAGCTCCTCTCCACCACCAGAGCTCGAGCACTTCTTCGCCAGCCTCCAAGCTCCGATGCTGAGCTACGAATCCCCTCAAACGAACCCATCGAGCTCCGAAGCTGATCACCAAGCTCGAGCTCCCAAACTTCCTCGCCAAACTGCAACCGAACCCAATGTCGAGCTCACCCCTCACCGAGCTCCCCTCTCTCGTCTCCACAACGATGAGCTCCAACACCGATCTCCAAAAACCCACCAAAGAGATCCACTCCCCCTACACCGAGCTCCCCTGTCAAAGCTCCAACCTCCTCGCCGATCTCCAAACTCCAACCAAGCTTCGTCACCATCACTGACGACAAGCTCCCCTCGCCGAACCATGCCTTCGACGAGCCCTAACTCGCCGAGCTCTAGTGACGCTCGGAGCAAACGAAGTCAAAGGCGAAGAAGGCGGGAAAGAGAGAACGAAGAAGCCGAGGCAGAGGGCGGGAAAGGAAAAGGGAGAAGGAAAATATATATATATATATATTGCCACGTGGCGGTCAACGTTGACCGTCCACGTGGCGCCATCTCAGGGGGTCGGTGACGCGGCACTGAGCAAAATGCGTACCGAGCGTGAAATGAGAGCAAAACAGCTGCCTCCTGATGCGCACTCGTCTGATCGCAATCAACGAACAGGATCGCGCCATGTGTCCAGATGATTATTTATTTAATTAATTGAATTAATTATTTAAAAATCCGAATAAATTATTTAAAAATAAAAAAAATTAATTAAAAAATTCTTAAATTAATTATTAATTCGGAAAATAATTTTCAATTCTGAAAATAATAATTATTAAATTAGAATAATTAATTAAAATTTTCGGTAATTAATTATTTAATTCGAAAATTGAATAAAAAATTCAATAAAATCTGAAAAAATCACAAAAAATCCAGAAAATTCTGAGGATGTTTTTGGGCATTTTACAAGCTCGGAATAACAACGTTACACCCCGAGCAAGATCCGAACTCTCTTAAGAACTCCGATAAAATCTCGTACGCCATTAGAACAACCAAACTACTTCTCAAAGGCTGCAGAACTCAGTCTCCATGAGTGGGGGGCTCGTGATATGGCTAAAAATGGGATTAAATCAGGACCGTTTAAATCGGACACGAATCTTAAAGCTCAGGGGTAAAACATTAATTTCACCTACAAACGGATCTGAAATGGGGATTGGATCTTTCCTCAAAGCCCAATAACCTATAAACGGATTTGTCTTACTGGGTACGAGTCCCAACCTGTTACAAACCAGTTCAGAAGGATAAAGAAGAATTCAGATTCATAATTATCCCTAAGAGGAGGTTTTAACCACTTCTATCCATCTGCACCGGGAATTAGAGATTTGTTCTTATCTCGAAACAGGTCCCTAAGGCGACGATAAAAACCCTTCTTCCCCCACCATAAGAAGGTAATCAATCTTTTGCCAGTAAAAGCTCTTTCATAATCTTTCTGATTACTGACAAGAGCGTCAGAGGGTGCGTCGTCCTGGTGTATTGCACTTTTTGCAGGTTCGCAGCAGCAGTAAGAGACCAAGTCAACAAGTTCGTGAAGGTCAACAGGTCAACAGGTTTGCCTTGTTCATTTTCTCAAGAATCCATAAATTCTATCTATTGCCCCCACACCAGATTCAGCAGCAACACCCGTGTATGTCTTCTACCCGACCTGAACCTGTCCCTTGTTCATACCATGTTATTCTTGCCCTAATTTGTACACATGTATGCCTGTTTGATAATAATAACAAATAACCAAGCTGGGGTTAAGAAAAAGATCTAGTAGTGGAAAATATAGAAATATGTACTTTGAAGGGGGCTCATGTTTCCCACCTGTTACCTGTGATATGATTACATGACATATAATTCTAATTATCTGTTTACATGATTCCTGGCTACATACTTTCCTATGAGAAGGTGTACTCAGAAGGGGGCCCGTGTTTCCCACCTGTTACTCGACTACATACTTCCCAATGGGAGGGTATACTCAGAGGGGACCGTAGGTCCTACCTGATGCATGATAACTTGTTACATGATACATAATTCTGATTACCTGTTTACATGATACCTGAGTACACGGCCCTATAGGATCCACTACGAAATCTAAACGCAACTTGTTTGAATGTAACAACTATCTGTTAAAATTTGGGATGCATGATCACCTGTTACTTGTCACATGTTGCATGCACCGTGTTATCTCATCATGTTCTTGATTCTGTTTTCTGATTAGTGTTAGTCATTCTATTTTACTGTCACATCCATTCCATGCTTATCCTGTACTTGCTTCCGTGCTACTCTGTACATTTCTTTATCTATTTCCTGTACTTGTTTCCTGCACTACTAGCGTCCCGTAACTTGCATTGATGGGCATTTTGTTTCTTTTTCCTCTTCCTGCAATTTGTTACAATTGCAGACTTTGGCGACCAGCTGCCCGAAGGAGTAGGTGGTCAAACATTCTAGTTTGCTGGAGTTCTTGCTACTATTATTTCCTGTTGCTTATTTTGAATAAATGAATTTGTTACATCGATTATATTGTACTGGACAGTTTGACCCAAAATTTATAACTTGTTTCCAGATTTATTTTATTTGAGATTTATTTAATTTCATTTCAAGTAAATTATGTCGGTTATATAAATTTATTCAAGCATGTGTGGTTGATTTCTCCTTGTTTATTTCTTATTTATTCCTGTAAAATATTGAAAAGATCCTTATAGCTTATGAATGGTGAAAGCCATTCGCTGGACTTAGTCATGTATCCGTATTCCGTATTCCTCTTTGGGAAGCGGGGAGTGACACTTACACTTGGGCGATGTAGGACTTTAATCCACTCACACCAAGCACAACCACACCTAAGCACAGCCACACCCAAGCACAGCACCCACTTCTTCTCATTCAATCATTTTTATTTTTTTGTCTTTTTTGGTGCATTTAAATGCCTAAGCCCCATAGCTCGCTCTATGGGCCACCTCATCAATCCAATTAATTCCAAGTCCATAGAAATCCTATAGGCCAACTCCAATAATTCTTCTCATCCTTTATATATATACATATATATATATATATATATATATATATATATATATATATATATATACACACACTCTTAAGTACGGGGTGTTACATAAGAGTGTATATGTAACACCCCGTACTTAAGAATGTATCTATATAATAAAACACAAGACAAAACTATCAAGTGGTTCACATTCAAACAAAATCAATGGTTCAGATTCACTCTCCCAAAACATATTTTCCCTCCAAAAATTTTTCCCCCAAAACCAAAATTTTCCCCCCAAAATTAAAAAACGCATTACTTTATTACTATCTCTCTCATCTCTCTTCACTTTTTCATATTTCTCTCTTTCTCTCTCCATCTCTCTCTCTCTCTCATTCTTTCTTTATTTACTTAGAAATTTAGATTTTCAAATTTCAGGTTTGTAAATTTTCAGAATTTTTATGCTTTAATTTATTGCTCAAGTTACATTAAAAATAGCAAATATCTCTTCAACAGTTAAATTTCATCATTTTTCACCCTCCTAGTTCTAAGAAGTTGGATTTTACACCTCTATTTATAATTATTTTTTAACATATACTAATGGAAACATGGACTTTTATTTACAACTAATTATTGTCATACTATTCAAACTTGAGCTACATAATTATTGTTTCACTGTTTAAAGGGCTTTTCGTGTGTTGTATCGTTCCGAAGATGTGCCTACGGCACGTGCCCATGGGAAAATCTAGTATATATATATATATATATATATATATGATGAGAAGAATTATTGGAGTTGGCCTATAGGATTTCTATGGGCTTGGAATTAATTGGATTGATGAGGTGGCCCATAGAGCAAGCTATGGGGCTTAGGCATTTAAATGCACAAAAAAAGACAAAAAATAAATAAAAATGATAGAATGAGAAGAAGTGGGTGATGTGCTTGGGTGTGGCTGTGCTTGGCGTGAGTGGATTAATGTCCCACATCGCCCAAGTGTAAGAGAGGGTAAGAGAATATATTAGTTTGCCTATGATCAAGAGGCACCTATCGGTCCGGACACCTTTTGTGAGGCACGCCTGTGGTGGGCAGTTGTTAGAATTTTATTTGTTCGCGTATTGCAGGCACGTGTAGCCGCGTTCACAGCTGAGCCGGGCTCGGGGCGTTACGATTTTGTCACAGAGATAGGTTTGCATAGCGATGGATTGAACCTTATAATGAGACAGAATGTTAGTAACGTGCATTTGAAAACTATATTGTATAGGCAGAATAGAGTTCTAAACAAGCATGCATTAGAAAAGTGCATTGGGTACATTTCTGTGCATTAGACTTCTAGGGTCATGACATGCACTGACACATCTAGAATATATACTTATAAATATTCACATTGTTTGGCATTAATTTGATTGTTGAGAAAGTTATAGTTCACTGTTATCACCAGTCTTGCGTTAGTTGCACAATTGACGTGCCCATAGTTGGTAGTTTGTAGGACCTTCTGATTGTGGAACTCGAGTAATGTGGAGAATCCAAGTGAGTGTTGAATCTTTGAATGATGTAATCATGAATGGAAATTCATATGTAGACATTTTTGTACAATGTAATTATGTTAATTTAAATAAAGTTTTTATTTCTTGTGGATTTGTATTGTGTTATGTACTTAATTGAAGTGAACAATTCTGGAAGTGTTACAAGTTTCCATACGAAATTCGGGGCGTTACAGCACCCAAGTGTTCTCTTGGGATAAAATTCCTCACGGTTCCTTAGAAAGAATAATCTTGGTCCCCTATCAATAACTTTGATAATAACATGGTGAATGTAGAAAAAAGGAATAGTACATGAGTATCTTTATACTGATAAATAATTATAAACACATGATTGACCTTTTCTTTGCAATCTCAAATATTTCACCACTTAATCTAGGTTCTTGAAACCCCTCAACTCTTGAGCATAAGCCTTAATATATAGTATAGAGGACCTACCAAACTCTGAAAAAAGCTAAGTAGGTCATCTAGAAGGAACATTATTGTCTTATGAATGGAAGGCTCCTCATAGGAGAATTATACAAATCCAAGATGAATGAAGATTCTCAACTGAACATCAGTCTAAGCTACAAGCATTCTCCATCTTGTCCGAAGACATTAAACTACGACCTTTTACTAAAGGTATGAGCAAAATGTACTTGTTTGTTGATGAAAGTTGGTTAGCTACCTATCAACCCTCCTTGGGTACACACCCATAGGTTGTCTTGAGGCAATAAGAATAGTTAATCCTCTATCTTTGTTCTATGATGGAATGTCTAAAACAACCAATTAGTTAAGCCAAGGGGCAACACCCCAATGCTTTCTTGAGTCATAGAGAAGGATCTCCTTTCCCTCAATTTTAATGAACGGCCTAGGATAGAATCATTAACCAAACCCATTGATCCATCTCTCACAAGATGTCTCGAGGTATCGTTAAGATCAAAACTCAGTTCTTTAGTTCTATGACAGAACGGTTAGCAAGCCACTAATCGAATCCATTCTTGGATTTCTTGAGACAAAAGGAAAGACCCAAACATTAAAACACTATGCAAGTTTGAGAAAGGGATCATGCTAATGCTATTAACATTGGGTATTATATGACTGCAGGAACACAAGATCAATTGCAGGAGGCGGACAAGCAAGTCAAATCTCACATGAAGCAACTCTTAAGTGATCGACATCAGTTTATTTTGTTGAAAACCTCGATGGAGTAGTCAGTATCTGTCAGGAAAAGGTGACGCTTTGATACCACTTGTTAGGAAATTATTCCCACTAGAGGATCTTGTTGAGTCTTCGACACAATCAATAAAAATCACCAAGCAAATACTTGATCATACCAATCACACTAAGCACACAAGAATTGTCCTGATTGGAGCTTTCGTCTTAATCCGTTGGAGGAAGAATCGAGATGTTATTCAAGTAGAGAAGATAAAAGAATATTACAATTCTCACCACTACCATCTCTCAAGCCTAACTAAAACTACTTGATGATTACAATAGAGAACTCTCTCGCCTCTCAGCTGAAGTACTCTATTCTCCTATTCGGCACTTAATAGAATTATATCATTCTTGGAACCATTACAATGAATATATAGATCTAGGGAAAACCCTAGTTTAGATATCTTGATACAATAGTCATCTGATGTATACTGAAGAGATAAACAAACAATTAGAGCCGTACGATCTAACCACAAGACGAAATGGGCTTCAAACGAATCAGTCAGACTCGCACCCAAAACCTACAGTCTTGTGCATCACGGTCGACTGCATAAAGTTGCGGTCGACTATACTCAAGTCTTCCCAGACCCGAGGGGCTAGCAGTCGACTACTGCTCTCTCTATTTGCTGCAGTTGCTTGGTCTTATCTTCTTCTTCGATCCTTTACTTCAAACCCTCTACTTGTATCACCAACTTCCCTTTACACTGAATAAGTACACAAGACATTAAACCTAACAGTGTCCACCTTGGATTGCATACTCATGAATCCACACATGTGTGATTTAAACACTTCCAGACCTTTCATTTCTGCTTTGTAAACAACCCGTTTATATGGTTTCTTCTGCTAGTTGAATCTACCTCCACCAGTTTTTTGCCAATCGTATGTCCCCTTCAAGGGCACACCCCAGTAGGTGTTATCATTGAGGTGTCACCCTCCACACAAACTCCACCTTCCTCACGGCTCTCTCCACCTCCCAACGGTATTCGAATGTTCCAGTCCCGCTTTGGTGATTATAGTGATGACTTACTAGATGATGTTTTAGGAACATTGGGCTTCCAAACACTCTGCCGAGTTTTCCCGATCCCAAAAAGCTGGTAGAGATTGTGCTGACCCTGCCTAATCTCCCTTTTATCCTTCATCACCTTACGACGACTCTCTTAAACTATCAAAACTCCACCTCAAGTTGTGTACCTGTAGCCCCGAGAATCAAGTCCCCAAGAATATCATATTCTACTTTATCGAAGGAATATGCCTGACATCTTCTAGTGTGAACTATATACCATCAGGCGTCTTTAATTCATCTGTTCCCTCACCCACCACTTAACAAATCTCCCCAATCGTCATTCTCACACTACGACCTGTTGACAACTTGTAAGTAGAAAATATCTCCCTCTTGGAGCAAATATGAGAAGAAATTCCCAAATTAAGATACCAACCCGAATCCACATATGAAGAACTTGAAACAAGAAGACTTAAATTGAAATTACCGAATTTGTCTGAATCAGTTGCGCTGCCTATGTTGGCTTTGATCACCTCCTGTAGGAGCACCATTCTGACTCAGCAACTTGCGACAGTCTCTCTTGTAATGCCCAATTCCTCTATAATGATGGCAATGGATCTTACCCTTGTGTGTCTTATCCCTTCTAATTGAATTATCACCATCCACTACCAAACAACCTACAGAAGTAGATCTCCCTGTATGGGTCTTCTTCCTAAGTTCATCTTTTTTCAGACCCTTAATCGCCACAACTGCTGTAAGTCTCTCCATGGATGATTTCCTATGTAGCATGGTAGTTATCAAGTGATCATAAGAAACTGAAAATGAATATATCAAGTTGGAAGTTTTATCCTCTTTTGCTAAGATAATCAGCATTAATCGCCTTCAATTCAGATATTACCGTATTGAACTCCACAATGTGATCTTGAAAATGGGTACCTTACTTCAGTGAGAAACAAAAAAGCTTCCTTTTCCAGTACATCCGATCCAACAACGGCGATCCCAAGTAGTCAGATTTAAGTCTCGCCCATTAACTCGCCGCACTTTCTCCCCAAGAATATTACATTTGACTTCATCTACCAATTGCAGCCACATTAAACTTAAGGCCTTCAAACAGATCTCATCACACTTCTCCTGCTTCATGTCAGTTGAATTCTTTTCTTCTAGGGTAAGGTGCAAGTCCTTCTGAACCAATACATCGTACATATCCATCTTCCATAGATTGAAGTTGATCTTACTGTCAATCTACTTGATTTTCATCTTTTGATCTGCCATATTCTCCAAGGAACTTGAACAAACCCACGAACCTAATGCTCTGATACCACTTGTTATGAACAAGTGACACTCTAATTCCACTTGTTATGGAATTATTCCCTCTAGAGGAACTTGTTGAGTCTTCGACACGATCAATACAAACCGCCAAGCATATACTAGATCACACCAATCACACAAAGCACACGAGAATTTTCACTTTTGGAGCTTTCGCCTTAATCCGAAGAAGGAAGAACTGAGATGTTATTCAACTAGAGAAGATACCAAAATATTAAAATTCTCACCACGACCCTCTCTCTAGACTAACTGGAACTACTTGTTGTTTACAATTGAGAAATCTCTCACCTCTCAAATGAAGTACTCTCTTCTCCTATTCGGCACTCAATAGAATCATATCTTTCTTGGAGCCGTTACAATGAATATATAGATCCAAAGAAAATCCTAGTTTAGATATCTTGATACAATAGATAACTGATGTATACTGAAAAGATAAACATACAATTAAAGCCGTACGATCTAACCAGAAGATAAAGTGGACTTCAAATGAATCAGGCAGACCCGCACCCAAAACTTGCATCACATTCGACTGCACAAGTTGCGGTCGACCGTACTCGAGTCTTCCCATACCCAAGGGGCCATCAGTCGACTACTGCTCTCTCTGTTTGTTACTGCTGCTTAGTCTTATCTTCTTCTTCGATTCCTCTATTCGAACCCTCTACTCATATCACTATCTTCTATTCACACCGCAGGACATTAAACCCAACATTATCTACATACTCCTAGGGTTTTAATTGCTACATTGTTGTATGGCCTATGTTTTTCAAAATCATGCATTATTTTATTTTTCTTTTCACCATCATCCTTTCATTCATCCTGGCATTGTTTTTTCTCTACATTCAAGAAAAAGAAGAAAAGAAAAACTTTCATGCATTTTTAGTATTAAAAATAAAAAAAATATCTTTTTAAAGTCCCATCGCGATCCCAAATTGTCGGAAAAAACGACAAAAAAGTACTTACGCTTTGCTAATGTGACATTCTCAGAATCAGAATCATATTTTATAATTGAATATTCTAAACCGGTTTGCCTCTCTCTTGGTTTTCATGATCACCTAGTTTACCAAGCAATCGATATTTTTGTCATTTTGTGATGGTAGCCTTGATAGGAATGCCACTGACTCAAACATATCTCCAATACAGAAATTTAAGATAACTCAGCTTTTACGGTCACAAATTATGTTCAGTTGGCCACCCCATCTTCAAATAAGCGAGATAAACCACTTGTCAAATGCACATCTCATTAGTCTCGACATGTACCCAACATTACTGCTCCCACCTGCTTCATATTCTATTTCAGTTGTTTTACAAGACCAAATTTCCGAATTACCAATGATCGAGCCTATCATAGTTCCTCTATACCCACTAATTCTTATTCTACTAAAGGTTTACATGTAACGCCCCGAATCCGACTCATCTGCGCACATGGCTACGTGTGCGTGCACGCAAAAGAACGGACACAAAACTCTAGCCACGCCCACCACAGACACCATCAAAACGTGGGTATACCCTATAGGTAACCTTTCTTATTTGACAATTCCTATATAAATACTTACTTTCCCCACTCTCTCACTGATATGGGATATTAATCCCATGCCCAAACCAACAGCAAACTAACCCTTCCTTCAATTCATGCAATTTTTGTCTTCTAGCATAATAATTAAGCCATAGCCCCATAGCTCCACTGTAGGCTCCCAAACAAATCCAATTAATCCAAGCCCTATAGAACTAACTATAGGCCAACAACCAACCATACTACTCACTCTTATATTATTATATATTTCTATACAATACTATATATTAAGTACGGGGTGTTACATAATGTAATACCATCACAATCCGTGCATAGTTGAGAATTGCACGTGATTACATATGTTTTAAATAACTATTAGTTTTTATTGAGAAATTTCAGATATATTAGTTATTCTGAACCTGATGAGGTATATTCAGGATATCTTCTCAATTAAATTGTGTGTATTGACCAAATTGTTTTAACAAGACAATCTTCGAGAAAATAATAATTTTTTTTTATATAAACATATATTTTAATAAATTCAAAGTATCTTATTTTAAAGCATATAGATAGATGTCTATATATATGTTTGATTGGATTGTATCGGATCGTATATGATATACGATCTATAATTGTTTTGAATGAGAATACGACCATATATATATTCTATAATTTAAATATTTGAATGTATTTTTGCTATGGATATCCATATTGATTTGAATTGTAATTAAACATTCATTGTTTGACCTTGGGTTAGGGTTAGTAACTTAAGATTACTTGACCTGACCTAGGGTTAGGAAACCCTAGCATCATGGTGATCATGGCTTGAATCTTGATGAGATCCAATGGTGAGAGACTTAGCCATGTTGACTTTTCATGAGAAGATGAGAAGCTACTTGAAGTTTCTAAGACTTTTGTGTTGGCTCTCATCCATCCATCCATCCATCCCACACACCCACCTACACTTCATCACCACCCTACACCTTACCTCACCCCTACCCATCCACCCACACTCCAAATTCCGGAATTTAAACCACCCCCCCCCCCCCCCCCCCCCCATCTCCTCACTTCCATTTTTCAAAAAAAAAGCCAATCTTTCTTCATCTCTTTTTCCATTCTTCATAGTTCAAAAAAATAAAATTAAAAGAGAGTAAGTGAGAGAAAAAGAGAATTCATGTGTTTGTTTTCTAGGTTCATACTTGGGAGCTTGGTGATGAAGTGATGGCAAGCAAGGCGAAGGAGAGTTGAAAACTAGGCTTTGTCTCAATTTTGAAGGTGGGCGTTCTCAAACTCTAAACTAGCTATTTTTTGTGTATGTGATATTGTGGTATAAGAATTTCTACCATGAAAATGACTTAGAATTTGATCATAAAATTTTTGTGGCATATTCTAGGATGAGTTTAGAGTGTCCTCTAATTTTATCATATTTTTCTAGGTTTGTTTGGTAGCTCAAACAATTGCTTCAATTTCGGACAGAGAGCAAGCTGAAAACTGTTGTTTGTGAGAAAACTTGGTGTTATTCCAAAAATCATAACTCAGAAATGGTAGGCTATTTTAAGCTAAACATTTTACTGGGTACTCTTGTATGTGTCTACAACTATAGTTTCAAATTTAGCTTTTTTCTGAGATCGTTTGAAACCTATATGAGTTTGCAACTGGTCTCGAAATTAGAACTGAGTATGCCCTGTTTTGAGATTGAAGTTCACAAATTCATCACTACTTTTTGGTGCATGATCTTGCAATGGAATATTTACTATAGCTTTTGGTATGAGCCTAGACCATGATTCTAAAATTTTAGAATTATTAGATGATATGGCTAAAAATAGGATTAAATCATGACCGTTTAAATCGGGCACAAATCTTAAAGCTCTCAGTGGTAAAACGGTAAATTCACCTACAAACGGATCTGAAATGGGAACTGGATCTTGCTTCAAAGCCCAATAACCAATAAACGGATCTGTCTTATTGGATATGGATACCAATCCGTTACAAACCAATTCAAATATTTAAAGAGTAATTCAAATTCATGGTTATCTCTATGAAACGATTTAAACTCTACATCTTATCCAAAAATACCGGAAGTAGAGATAAATTCTTATCTCTAAACGGGTCCCTAAGGCGACTATAAATACCCCTTTCCCCCCACCATAATAAGGTAATCAATCTTTTTCCACATAAAGCTCTTTCATAATCTTTCTGATTACTGACAAGAGCGTCGGAGGGTTCGTCGCCGAGATCCATCCCGGTGTATCGAACTTTTGCAGGTCAACGGTAGCGGTCAAACGCCGGTGAAGGTCAACAAGTTTGCTTTATTGTTACCAAAAAGAATCCACAAATTCATCTGTTTGCTCCCATACTAAAATTAGCAGCAACACATTGGCACCGTCTGTGGAAAACAGATAAAGCAATCCAACCTTACTTCATCAGCGAAAGTCATTTTCAAACCATGCATCCGAAAGAAAAAAGGAAGGCAGCGGCCTCCAGCCGAAGAGCCACGCCTCTTCCTCCTCCTCCTCCAGTCCAAGATGTTCTTTCTCAACAGCCTCCTCCTCAACAGGCCCCTTCAGGATCTCGGGGGGCTGCCCAGGGGGGCTCTCTTAGGTATCATCCAAAGCAACATTCTCTTCATGACCATGTCTCGGTCCACAATCCTTCAGTTGACTCTATGGCTTCTAAAAGCCCTCTCGTGCAGGATCTCCATCAAGTAATTGTTAACCGCCAGCAGGGGGTTGACCTCCGAACTCGCTTGAATGGATGGCAAGCCCTTGAGGGAGTCCATCAACCTGAGCATCCAGGGGTCTCGAGAGTCCGAACCCCCCACAGACCGAGGACCAAAAGATCCCCTCCCCCGAGGAGGCTAAAAGAGTCCCCTCCACGTCATCGGTGGAAAAGTCATACTCCAGTAAGCCGAGCCACACCTAGGGATCGCCGAGCTGGAGGGGCACCAGTCACTCAGGCCGAGCTCCAGAACTTCAAACAAGATATCATGCGAGCTCTTAATATTGCCACGAGTCAAGATCAGCGTGCCCCTAACCCTCACCATACCGCCATTCATGAAGAAGAGTCCCGAGGGTCGACTAGATCCGACCGAAGGGGTGACTCGGTCCGCCGCCGTCTCCACGAGATGGAAAGGCACATCAACAAGATCAATCCTGAAGAAGAACAATGGACCAATAGGTTCTGCCCCAGCATACCTCCCTTTTCCAGAGCCATCATGAAAGCTCCGATCCCCAAAAACTTTAGGCCACCCCACTTCGAATCCTACAATGGGGAGTCAGACCCGGCCGATCATATCGAGAGTTTTAAAACTCTCATGATGATTCACCAAGCTTCGGATGCTCTCCTCTGTAAGGCCTTCCCAGCAACGTTAAGGGGACCAGCGCGAGATTGGTACTCCCGTTTAACCCCCGCCTCCATCTTCTCATTCGAACAGTTTTAGGAGCACTTCCTCACCCACTTCGTAGGCAGTCGTCGGGCTGAAAAAACAAGTGTATCTTTGGTGACCCTCAGCCAAAGAAAGGGTGAACGCCTAAGAGATTATGTTCGGCGATTCACCGCCGAAGCCCGGCCTATTACCTCCCTCAACCAATTAGTAGCCTCTGCGGCATTCAGGCACAACGTCACTAACACCAACCTCAAGGTGTCCCTTGCCAAGAAGCCTCCTCGGAACTTCTCAGAACTCCTTCTTAGGAGTGAGAAGTACATCCGAGTGAAAGAGGCTCTCAACCCCCCCTTAAGGAATCATCTTCCGGGAACAAACAGAAGAATAAGAGCGAAGAAGGGTCCCAAAAATTCCAGAGGGACGATAATGGCCAACACCGTCCAGCTCCTCATTTTGAGAAGTTCACCCCCCTCAATGCTAGTATATCAACAGTTCTTATGGAGGTGGACAAGGAAGGGCTACTCTGCGGTCTCCCTAAAATGAATACCCCTGGCAAGAAAAGAAACAGGGATAAGTGGTGCTACTTTCATAGGGACCACGGCCACGACACGGATAATTGTCGTGCTCTTAAAGAGGAGATTGAAGAACTCATACAGCGGAGACACCTGGCCAAGTTAGTCCTAAAAGATGGGACCGATCTTCCACCCCGAGGAGTCTACAAGCGAACTTAGAGGCCCTCCGAGTTCCAAGATTCCAAACCTGGGGCCGTCCTCCACCTTATCCATGGAGGTCCAATGGGGGAGAACCAAACTCCTCCCAAGAGGCCTTCACAATATCGTAGAAGTAGGATTCAGTTTTCAATAAGACTGATACTTGTAACCCGGCCAAAAGCATGTAATAATGGTTTGCCCCATTGAAGTGGCTACTTAGTTTATTTCAATAAAACTTAGCCTTTTTCTATTGAAAATTATTGTGTTTGCCTCGTTTCTATCTCTCTGAGTCACATCTACGACTCGTTAAATGGTAAGTTCGGAGTCCAGCTTGTCCTACAGGGCTGCTCCCACAACTTACTAAGCTCAAAAAACAAGTTTCGAGTCCAACACTTAGTTTGACATTGCTTTAGCTGCCTGCAAACAAGCAAGTGCGGGGCAGCTCACCATTCGGAATTGCTCCTATAACTTGTTAACCCCCTCAAACAACATGTTCGGAGTCCAACACTTGGTTCGATGTTACTTTTGCTACTTGCGCGCAAGCAATGTACAAAGTAGCTCACCATTCGGAATTGCTCTCACAACTGTTGAAGTTCTCAAACAACAAGTTTGGAGTCCAAAACTTGGTTCGACGCCGCTTTAGCCACTTGTGAACGAGCAAGTGCGAAGTAGCTCACCATTCGGAATTGCTCCTACAACTCGTTGATAACCCCGTAACAACTAGTTTGAAGTTCACAATCATGGTCCGAAATTGCCCTTACAGCTTGCAAGTATGCAGTTTCGAGGATCAAAACGAACATTCATACAAACCACTAGTGGTTAAATTTTGCAACGAGCAAGCTCGAAGCTCAACTCTCTCCTAGAGTCACTCCTCAAACTTGTCTTCCGAATAGTTCTCTCCTAAAGCCTGGTGAAGTCCTTTGCTCTGCTCGCCTCCCGAGCAGCCTTCTTCTCAACAAGTTTGGAGCTCAACTCCCCCCAGAGTTGCTCCTTAAACTTGTCTCCAAACGGCTCTCTCATAGGGCCCCATGAAGCTCTCCACTCTGCTTGCCTCCCGAGCGCTCTTTTTCTCAACGAGTTCGGAGTTCAACTCTCCCCTAGAGTTTCTCCTTAAACTCGTCTGGCGAACAGCTCTCTCCTACAGCCTGGTGAAGCTCTTCGCACCGCTCGCCTCCTGAGCGGCCTTCTTCCAAGAGAGTTTGGAGCTCAAAACTCGTCTAGAGTTGCTCCTCGCACTTGCCTCCAAGAACGGATCTTTTCATGGGTCTTACGAGGATCTTCCTAGCTCATCTTCTTAGCCCATAGGAGTGGAGCTCCTCTTCGAAGATTCTGAAGATCAAAGCACTTCTCAACTTCATGAAGACAAAGATGTTGCGGGACTATTTTGACCACGAAGAAGGATAATTCTTCAACTAACTTCTAAAGAGAAATTGTAGATCGTCAAATCAGCTTCGAAACGAGGTCACAATCCTCGATCCGACCTCCGTAGCACCGGGAAAGTGGGTTACAACACAACTGCGCCGAACAAAAAATGAGGAAAAAACTTCTCCTCAAGAAGCGCGCTCGATCAAGATCCAACGGCTCAGATTGAGCCACATCCCTCGGAGTCAAATCCGAGCAAATGTGGTCCCGAGGGTGAAATTGGGGAAAATGTCACCTCAAAAATTGCACTCAACCAAGATCCAACGGCTCAGATTGAGCCACGTCCCTCGGAGTCAAATCAGAGCAAACGTGGCCCCGAGAGTGAAATTGAGGAAAACATCACCTTAAAAATCACGTTTGATCAAGATCCAACGGCTCAGATTGAGCTACGTCCCTTGAAGTCAAATCCGAGCAAATGTGTTCCCGAGCGTGAAATTGGCGAAAATGCTGCCTCAAAAAGCGCGCTCAAATCACAATCAACAGCCACAAATTCTCAGAAGAAAAAAAAGAGCGACAAAAGGGTTAACGGGTTGGGTTCGGACCCGTTAGAGACCCGAACCGCAACCTTCTTCTCCCTCAAATTTCCCGCCAAAACCCAACATGAGCTTCTTTAACCTCCGAGCTCTGCTGCCGAAGCTCCCTCGCCGAACCCCTCCGACGACGATCTCGCCTCCATTTCGCTAAGCCTCCACTCCGCAGTGGAAGCTCCACGTCGTCGAACCCCTCCGTCGTCGAGCTCTCCTTCACGAGCACACCTCCAACACCGAGCTCCTCGCGTCTACTACGTCGTCGAGCTCCCGACCTCACTCTCAATGAACCCACGAGCTCCAAGCTTCCCACTGTCGACCTCCACCTCTAGTCTCAAAGCTCCAAAACCACCTTAGCCGAGCTCCAAGCTCACCCGCCATCCAACTACAGGGCCGAGCGCCCCACTTTGAACCCACCTCCTCTGTCGTCGAGCTCTCGTGAACGAGCTCCCCTCCATTAATGCCTCGGTGTTGACCTTCTCCATCGTCGAGCTCTCGTCAACGAGCTCAGCGTCTCAAACACCGAGCTCCAACCCTCCACCATCGCCACAAGTAGCCGAAGCTCGGAGCTTCGTCGAACTCCAACCTCCTCATCGAGCTCCCCTTCACCGTCTCCGAGCCCCACCATCGCCGAGCCTATTTGAAGCGACCTCAACTCTGAACTCCACTGTCTCCGAGCTCACCTCCACTCCTCGCCGATTCCCCCTTCACTATCTCTGAGCTCCACCATCATCAACCTCCCTCGCCAACTTGCCAAACTCCCTTCCTTTGCGAGCTCCACCGACGCCTCGACAAGCTCTCATCGCCGACCTCCATCACTCCGCAGCTGAGCTTCACTCCTCGAGCTCAGTCGTCACCCTCGACGAAGCGGGAGACAAACGAGGAAGAAGTCGAAATTGCCGTGGGGAAGAAGAAAGGAAGAAGGTGGAGAGGAAAAAAAAAAAAAGGCCGCGTGGCGGTCTACGGTCAACGTTGACCGACCATGTGGCAGCGTCTGGTGAGTCGGCGACGGGTTCCGAACAAAAGGTGTTCCGAGCGTGAAATGAGAGAAAAACACCCCGCTTTGAGATACGCGCCCACTGATCGTGATCAACGCACAGGATTGAACCACGTGTACAGGTAATATTTAATTGAATTAATTATTTAAAAATCCAAAAATTTAATTAAAAATCGAAAAAATTATTTAAAATTTTCTAAAAATAATTATTAATTTGGAAAAAGAATTTAAAATTCTGAAAATTATAATTATTAAATTAGAATGATTAATTAAAATTTTTGATAATTAATTATAAATTCAAAAATTGAATAAAAAATTCAAAAAATTGATTAAAAATTGGGGGGAAATAAGAAAAATCTGGAAAAATCACAAAAATCCAGAATAATCTGAGAATAATTTTGGACATTTTACAAGCTCAGATTGACACCGTTACACCTCGAGCAAGATCCAAACTCCCTTAAGAACTCCAATAAAATTTTGTACGCCATTAGAACAACAAAACTACTCCTCCAAGGCTGTTAAACTCAGTCTTCGGGAGTGAGGGGCTCGTGATATGGCTAAAAATAGGAATAAATCGGGACCGTTCAAATCAGGCACAAATCTTAAAGCTCTCAGGGGTCAAACGGTAATTTTACCTACAAACGGGTCTGAAATGGGAACTGGGTCTTTCTTCAAAACCCAATAACCCATAAACAAATCTGTCCTATTGAATATGGGCACCAACCCGTTACAAACCAATTCAAATATTTAAAGAGTAATTCAAATTCATGTTATCTCTATGAAACGATTTAAACTCTACATCTCCAAAAACACCGAGAAGTATATATAAATTCTTATCTCGAAACGGGTCCCTAAGGCGACTATAAATACCGCTCTCCCCCCACCATAACAAGGTAATCAATCTTTTTCCACATAAAGCTCTTTCATAATCTTCCTGATTACTGACAAGAGTGTCGGAGGGTTTGTCGCCGGGATCCATCCCGGTGTATCAAACTTTTTGCAGGTCAACGGCAGCAGCAAGAAACCAGTCAAACATCGGTGAAAGTGAACAGGTTTGCTTTATTGTTTCCAAAAAGAATCC
The DNA here is from genome assembly GCA_017893485.1 of Hemerocallis citrina. NCBI lineage: Eukaryota > Viridiplantae > Streptophyta > Magnoliopsida > Asparagales > Asphodelaceae > Hemerocallis > Hemerocallis citrina. The sequence continues at coordinate 149,410 of JACEHZ010000130.1, read as the reverse complement.
ACAAATTCATCTGTTTGCACCCAGACTAAAATTAACAGCAACATTAGATAACATTTTATGGAGTTTTAAAAATAATTTGTATAGGGAGGTAAGACACCCTGTCTGAAAATAGAAGGGAATTTGTGCTAAGTTTGAAAAGACATAACTCTCTGTGTATTATGAATCTAGATGCAATTTTTGGACATGATTGAATGGTATATGTCTAGTGACTAATTCTAAAGTTTCATGAGTATTGGACTTGTGGTTGAATTGATATTAAATTTTAAAGTATACCAGGTTCAAGTTTAGCTCAGATTAGCTAGTCTGTGAATTTGTGTAATTCTGAAATATGTGTTAAGATTTTGGAAGAATGATCAACTAGATATTTGTAGTAGAGAGTTGCAGCTTTCCAAAACATCTTAAATCATGCAATTCTAGTTTTTATAGCAAAAATTATGACTTTTTTAGATTGGGGCAGAACCAGTCTAAATTGAAGGACTTGATTTTTTGTAAAGGAAACTCATTTCCTGTGTGTATACTGATAGAAATTGGAGTTTAGAGGACTTGATGGATTAATCTGAGGATGTGTTCAGCTAGGAAGTTGTAGTAGACACTCCCAGCTTTCCATAGAATCCAGAATCGAGTAATTTCGACAAGTGAACAAGTTTTTATGTTGATGGCAAGATGCAGCAATTGTATGGAGGAATGCACAGCTGAGAATATATAGGTTTATATAGCTTCTAGATGGCTGAATTTGAAGAAGTGGTTAACTAGAGACTTATAGTATAGGGTCTTAGCTTTCCAGAATTTGCAATATCATGCAATTCCAAGTTATATTTCGAAAGTTATGAATATTATAAGTTTCAGCAAACCTGCTGTCTTGTTCGATTTCAAGCATGTGTTTGAAATTAGGAAACTTGAGTTTTATAAGGAATTTGAGAAAGTTGTAGTATGAGGAACTTGAGTTCAACTAGGAAATTGTAGTAGAGGTTCCCACCTTCCTAAAAAGTCTAAGTTTGTTGGTTTCTGATGAGTGTAGCATCAATTATGGAATTTTCTACATGCTACAGGATTTATGACTATAAGGTGATTTGAGGTTTAAGATGAATGAATGATTATCCCTATGAAGAACTTCATTTAGGACTTATATGAGATTCTTGTGCTTTGTGCTCATGGTGGACACGTGAGCAAGTTGGGAGAATAGCTTTCTGGTCGATTTGTTGTATGTGGAGCTCGTAGCTTGTATAGCTTGGGGTTAGTCTAGGTTGTGATACCCTAAGACTATCAACCCAGTCAGCAAGTATTGTGATTGGTTTATTTTCACCTCGAGAGATAGTGATTTTTCTAGCGAGTCATCGAATCATTACCGAGAGAAGGTTGACTGCAGGCTGAGATACTGGATGAGATTCGAGACGGAGGTGGTGGCGACTGATGGAGAACGGATCGCCGGTGTTTGGAGTTGATAGGCTAGGTTATCTACCTCGTCTAGAATGTGTTGATGCCTAGGTCTGTCAATGACTGGATATTAGTAAATTGTGTGTATTTCACCTCTATTGCCGGATATGAGGGACTCCCTTGGGCGCCATTGTACTACTCATTGAGAGTCGCAGGACAGAGACTTTAGGTCGAAAACCTACATAGGTGTTGGAAATCGATGAATGTCAGTTGGCCGTAATTAGTTATTTTGACAGAACCGTTTGGGCTTAATCATTCGTTAGACATTGTGCATGATTTGACAACTCACAAATGTTAGCAACCAATATTACTTTAGATTGTATTTCTTTACTTTTCGCTTGAAGACCGAGTTGATATTATGGGTAATTCCCTATAATCTAACTTGTTCTAAAGGCCAGCACTAGCCGGTGATAACCAGGGTTGTCTTTTCTTGTCATTAGGGATACGTGCTGCGGTGCATATCTCGCACTGTTAATTCCTGAAGTGCCGTGGTAAGAACGGGAGGGTTCCTGAAGGATAGGAGGCTTAGACCTTCGAGGTCGTCATGTTCTTATGTTGAGTAGGCACGAACGGACCATGGGACTTGTTGCCGCTAAATTTGGTGTGGGGGCAAACAAATGAATTTGTGGATTCTTAGGGAAACTGAATAGTAAACCTGTATACCTGTTCCGTCGGTCTTCGATCGTCGATCCCGCCGTAGACCTGCAAAAAGTGCGAGACACCGGGGTTGTTCCCGGCGACGCACCCTCCGACGCTCAAGTCAGTAATCTGAAAGACTATGAGAGAGCGTAAAAACTGGTGAAATATTGATTACCTCTTAATGGAGATGGGTGGGGGGTATTTATAGGCGTCTTAGGGAAACAGATTAGGCATGTAATTCCTGTGTATGTAGATAAGGAATGTAATCCCTAATCCCCAGTTAAAGGATAGACATGAATCAGGGTCGTTGATTGATATTAATCAGAAACCCTAATTCTATCCCGCTGGACCGGGTTTGTTGCGGGTTGAAACCCGCACCCAGTTGAGGTGGATCCGTTCGCAGGTTATTGGATCTGTGAGAAGGAGACCCAGTACCCGCTTCAGACCCGTTTGTAGGTAAAATTACCGTTTTACCCCTGAACTCCAGGATTCGTGCCCAATTTGGACGGTCTCGATTAAACCCCCTATTTTTAGCCATATCACGAGCCCCCACTCCTAAAGGCTGAGGACAATCAGTCTTTGAGGAGTAGTTTGACTGTTTTAGTGGCTAGTGGAGTTGTATCGGAGTCCGAATGGGTGTTCTTGAATCCCGAAGTGGGTGGTAAGATAATTTCTTCTTCTTTCTTGAAGCCATGTGGTATATCAAGTTTTTATCTATCTTTTCGAGCTATTTATCTAATTTTGCGATGCGGTAGCTAGTCGTTCGGGGGTCTTGGCTATACATTCTAGGCAATAATTGTTCGTTCCGAGGCTCAAAAATATCCTCCGAATTTTCAATTATTTCCTACAATTTTTAGCTAATTTTCCCGAATTTTTAGCGATTTTTTGCAATTTTTAAACAAATAAAACGATTTAAATAAATAAAAACCGATTTTTAAATATGATTTATGACGTGGCCTCATCTGAGCCCTCGATCAGGGCGGAGCGCGAGCTTCGGAGCGATCAGACGGTCCCTGCTCCTCGGCAAGCTTTTTTGCCGTATACAAGGGTCGGTACCTCGGTACCTCGGCTCGGAGAGCCAGCGCCTCAGCTCGGAGGGCCAGCGCTTCGGCTCGGTGGGTCAGCGCTTCGGCTCGAAGAATCTGAGGTACGTGGCATCATCTGGGCCGTCCATTTCAGCGTGGATCTCCATAAAACGCTATCTTGTCGTTTAGTGGACATGGCCAAATCTGGGCCGTCCATCATGACGAGTGCGCTTTTTCATAAGATCCAACGGTTGATATGGGTCGGCGTGATTTTTTGCCATATACGAGGATCGGTACCTCGGCACCTCGGCTCGGAGGGTCAGCGCTTCGGCTCGAAGAATCCGAGGTACGTGGCATCATCTGGGCCGTCCATTTCAGCGTGGATCTCCATAGAACGCTATCTTGTCGTTTAGTGGACGTGGCCAAATCTGGGCCGTCCATCATGACGAGTGTGCTTTTTCACAAGATCCAACGGTTGATATGGGTCGGCGTGATTTTTTTGCCATATTCGAGGGTCGGTACCTTGGCTCGGAGGGTGAGTGCTTCGGCTCGAAGGGTCAGTGCCGTTGGCCGAGGCGCTGAATTGGGTGTTTTGGAGGAAATGTTCTTTGAAGATTCCGCCCCTCCGTGTCCAGTGGCTCGGCTGTTTCGGCTGAGCTGTTCGGTAGCTCGGCTGAACAAGCCGATGGCAGGCAGCTCGGGGGAGACGCGTGGCTGGATCTGGGCCGTTCATCATGGCGCGCATCACGAGGATGGGGTTCAGATCACGAGAAAATGTTATCTTGTCGTTTTGTGGGCGTGGCATGATCTGAACCGTCCATCAGATTCTGACGTGAATTTTGGAGAGATCCGACGGTGACTTCGCCTCGGGTTGATTTTTTTGCCATATACGAGGGTCGGTACCTCGGCACCTCGGCTCGGAGGGTGAGTGCTTCGGCTCGAAGGGTCAGTGTCGTTGGCCGAGGCGCTGAGTTGGGTGTTTTGGAGGAAATGTTCTTTGAAGATTCTGCCCCTCCGTGTCCAGTGGCTCGGCTGTTTCGGCTGAGCTGTTCGGTAGCTCGGCTGAACAAGCCGATGGCAGGCAGCTCGGGAGAGACGCGTGGCTGGATCTGGGCCGTTCATCATGGCGCGCATCACGAGGATGGGGTTCAGATCACGAGAAAATGTTATCTTGTCGTTTTGTGGGCGTGGCATGATCTGAACCGTCCATCAGATTCTGACGTGAATTTTGGAGAGATCCGACGGTGACTTCGCCTCGGGTTGATTTTTTGCCATATACGAGGGTCGGTACCTCGGCACCTCGGCTCGAAGGGTGAGTGCTTCGGCTCGAAGGGTCAATGCCATTGGCCGAGGCGCTGAGTTGGCTGTTTTGAGGGAAACGTCTTGAGGGTTCCACTTTTCTGTGCCCAGTAGCTCGACTGCTCGGCTGAGCTGTTCGGTAGCTCGGCTGGGCAAGCCGATGGCGGGCAGTTCGGAAGATACGCGTGGCTGGATCTGGGCCGTTCATCATGGCGCGCATCACGAGGATGGGGTTCAGATCACGAGAAAACGTTATCTTGTTATTTTGTGGGCGTGGCACGATCTGAACCGTCCATCAGATTCTGTCGCGAATTTTGGAGAGATCTGACGGTGACTTCGCCTCGGGATGATTTTTCTCCATATACAAGGGTCGGTACCTCGTCATCTCGGCTCGGCGCATCAGGGTCGTTTGGCCGAGGTGCTGAGTTGGCTGTTTTGAAGGAGCGCAGTAGCTCGGTTGACCAGTCGGGATATTCGATAGCTCGGTTTGGCAGACCGGTGGCCGAGTCGTTGACTTAGTGATTTGAAGGGTTTTTGCTTCTCGTAACGTCGCCACTTTTTCGCTTGTCGCTTTGGCTTCTTAGCTGGCTTTTTGCGTTTCCCAAGGAGGCCCAACATTTTAGGGGTTATAAGCTTTCAGCCCCACTCCCAAGCTCATTTCTTACTTTTTACTCTCAAGACTTCACTTTCGCTCTCTAAGTTCTCTGCTAGCGGCGACTTTCGCTCCAAGGCGTTGCTGTTAGCTGTCGCGTGGGTCAGGCGATTTTCGGCGAGCGCACTCCGACCGTGAACGTCACTTCAAAGGTCAGTTTACTTAGTCTAAATACTTTTTCTAGAGATGTCTCGAGTGAATTCGGGGAGTGGGGCCTCGTCTTCGGGCGATGATGGTGCCGAGGAGAGGAGGAGGTCGGAGATCCGGAGAAAGGGTAAACAGGTTGCCGAACCGTCTGTAGCCGAGACGAGGCAGGAGAAGAAGAAGAGGAGGGTGGAGACCCAATCTCCCGTAGTGGCGGTGATTGTGGAAAACCCGAAGCAAGCCCCCGAGATGGGACGATATCCTTCTGTCCTGTCCGGGCATTCAGGGGTAAGGCAGTACGAGGGCGACCTTTTGGAAAAGGCGATCTTTGGGAAGTCGAAGATCGTCGAGGAACCTAACCCGGCCCTTCTCACCGAAGCCAACGAGCTCATCTCGGTGTTGTCCGAGAAGGACCTACTTCGGGTTAGAAAGGCCTTCGCCATCCCTCCGGAGTACAAACTGATTCTCCCTGGTCCCGGGATGCGAGCGAATTCCAAGCTGCCGTCGTCGGATATGTGCATGTTCGACGTCGACTCCTTGAATGCCAGGCTACGTTTCCCGCTGCATCCTTTCATCCTTCAGATCCTCGGCTGGTTCTGCCTCTCGCCGACCCAATTCATGCCGAACACGTGGCGCCACGTGAACGCCTTTTTGCTTCAGTGCTACAGAGCCGAAGTAGAGCCGAATCTAACAGTCTTCCGAGGAATGTATCGCGTAAACCGGCAGCACAAGACGGAGTATCGATACTACTTGGGGCCGAGGAAGGGTGTTAGGATTATAGAAAACCCTGACTCAATTAAGGGTTGGAGAGAAAAATATTTTATAAAAGGGGCGAGGCGATTCGGCCTATTCCGACCCGATGGAAAGTGGAGGTTCCGAAATTCGCGCGAGCCGACCCTATTCTGTCTGAGGCCGAGGAGGAGGTGGCGAGGAAGATAATGGCTCTTCCGATGTTGAGTTGGAGGGAGTTGACGGAGGAGGTGTTGTTCGGGTCCGGCCTAAGCCCCATCGACCCGAGTATGCTCCTGACATCTCATTTATTTTCGTTTTTCTTTCAAGTCTTTAGTTCGACTCGCTAACTCGTCTCTTTTTTTTTTGGCTCGATGCAGAAGCAATGAAGATTGACTTCAACTCCATGATGGCCGACAGGTCCAAGTTGGCCGGGGGTAGAAAGAGGAAGAGGGCAGCCGCGACTGCCTCGTCGCCTCCGCAGCCCACGGTCGCCTCGACCATCACCCCGCCCCCTCCGACTGCTGAGGCCCCCTCGGAGGTTGTTGTTGTTGAGAAGCCCTCGGCTCCTGTGGCCCCTGGCGTGATTGAGGGGGCCTTCGACGTAAACGCGGCGCTGTCGCTCGAGGCACCACCGCTGACCAGGGCTGCCGAGGAGATTCTGACCGAGCAGCACAAGCAGCTGTTCGTGCCGAATTGGCGAGTGAAGAACCACGACGGGTTCCTCGACAACTCGCAGATGTCGGTTCAGGTCGTCAAGCATTTGGCGACGCCGAAGGACAGGGCCGCGCTGAAAGCGGGGACGGTCGGCGACGACACCTATGAGGTGGCTCGGTCGCTCGTGTCGGTAAGTTTTTTCTTGCGAATTTTTTCAAGTTTGTTGCTCGGCTCGTGCATCACTCTGATAGTCTTTTCAGGCCACTTGCCACTTCGGCCACCTCCTCGAGACGTTTGCTGCGCAGGAGAAGGAGTTGAAGGCCGCCAGCGACAGAGACCGGTTGGCAAAGGTCAGGGCGGTCAAGGAACTTGAGGCCGAGCAGAGGCGGGCCGAGGCCTTGGAAGTTCGGGTCGCCCATCTCGAGACGGACTTGGAAAAGGCTAAGGAGCGATTCGAGGCGGAGTCTGCCAAGGCCGCCAAGGTCGCCGAGGAGCTGGCTGCGGCGCTGAAGTCCTTGGCCGAGGAGAAGGCGGAGAAGGAGTCCTTGGCGACGAAGATCAGGGCCGAGGTGGAGAAGGAGGCCGAGGCCGAGGCGAAGAAGCACATGGCCAAGAACATGGAGCGGTCTTATCAAACGGCGCTCGATCATGTCCAAGAACGGATCCCTGGCTTCGAGCGGGTCGGCTACCGACTGTGGCCAAGGTCGTCTTCAGGCGACGAGTAGGAGGAAGGCGAAGGCGACGAGACCGAAGGTGAGGACGAGGAGGAGGAGACCGAGCCACCTGTGGCGGACGCCCGAGTCGAGGGGAGGATCGAGGGGCCGTCTAACGTCGCGCCCGAGGTCGACGCGGCGACGCAGGTGGACCCTTAATCCCCTTGCCAATTCTTTGTAATTTCTTGTTTTGTTTCTTTCAAAAGTGTAATGCCTTTTGCGGACTGGCCACCGCCTTTAATGAATGAAAAATGTTTTGACTCCGAAATTTTCGTCTAAGTGTTTGGTCCGGTATATAGTATTTCAATGCTGTCCCTTTCTCATTTCAGATTGCCGAGCAGACTCTTATCACCTCAGCTGATCGGCGCCGAGCCGAGTTGTTTAAGCGATCTCGGGAGGACCGTCTTGAGGGTGAGGTTCACCTGACGAGGAGGATACTTTACAATTTAGAGATTAAGCATAATGAGGCGTTGGCCGAACTGCACCACCTACGGATAGTCGAGGCCGAGCTATCTGCTAAGGAAGAGGAACTGGCGCGTGTTTCGGCGGAACGAGATGACTTTGTGAAGAAGGTGGAACAGCTGCAAAGGGTGACGGTCGACAAGAGTATCGAGGTGACCCACTTGCGCCGCATTATATCCGACAGCACCGAGTATCCCGGTTCGGAAAAACTTCCTCGGTTTAAAGTGATAGTAAAGGATAACACACTGAAGGATCGGATCGTCGAACTGGAGGAAGAGGTTGCTCGGCTCAAGCCTCAGCCGGTGAGGGCTAACATCCGGAGCACCTCGTGCACTCGCGAAGAGATCGAGCGAGGAATCACGTTCTATCAAGCGGCGAGCTGGACCCCTATCGTAGGTAGGTCAGCAGCCGATGCCCAAAGCGGTGTAGCGGTGTCTTCAAGAGGTGCTTCGGTTGGAGCAACTGTCAGGGTCAGCGGCGAGGAGGCGTCTCGGTTCGTTGGACTGGAGACGAGCTCGGGGGACAAGAAGCGTCGACCCAAAGTGTCACTGAACCGGAGCATACCCCTTCCTCGGAGGTAGTAAACGGGTCGTGTCTTGTTGTTGTAACCCATTTGCAAGTTTTTGTTGTTGTAATCCATTTTGTAATTTTATCCAAGTTATCAATAGAATTGGAGTTGTTTTATCCAAACTGTTCTCTGCTGTCTTCTTTTTTGTGCTCTAGTCGCGCTAACTAGGGTAGGCTCGAAACGAGCCGCGAGGCAGGTGTTCGCATCGCCGAGCACCTTGGCCTCGAAACTCTCTCTTTTGCTGCGCTTCTGAATCTTGCCCGGTCCCTTCAGGTGCGGCTCGGTTCGGCTGCTGAGGCGCAGTCGTTCCTCAGCTGTGCCCACGTGGCCTGATTGTAGCTTGAAGGCTGGGATGACTTCTACCGAGCGAAGTGAAGCGATCAGAGCCGTCTGATGGTTGCACGAATCTTGAGGCGGGTCCAGTTTCCAAGAAAATGCTATCTTGTCGTTTAGTGGACACGTGGCTGAATTAGATCCGCTCATCACGCCCTAGCACACTTTCTGAGATGATCTGACGGTGGTTTCATCTCGGGAGGTTTTTTTGCCATATACGAGGGTCGGTACCTCGTCCGCTCGGCTCGACAGTGGCGGGGCAGGTTGGGATGGCCATCTAACTCCGGCCCGTTTGAGGACGAGCCGGTGAGATAAAGTCGAGCCATAGGAGAGATCCGATCGTGAGGTTAGTTTAAGGGTTGCAGGAGCAGTTCCGAATGGCGAGCTACTTCTAGTTTGCTTAAGAGCAAACTTGCGAAGTAGAATCGAGCCAAGTGTTGGACTCCGAACCATTCAACGGCTGCAGGAGCAATTTCGAACGGTGATCCACTTCCGGCTCGTCTATGGGCGAGCCGAGGAAGAAGAGTCGAGCCGAGTGCTGGACTCCGAACCATCGTGAGGTTAGTTTAAGGGTTGCAGGAGCAGTTCCGAATGGCGAGCTACTTCTAGTTCGCTTAAGAGCGAACTTGCGAAGTAGAATCAAGCCAAGTGTTGGACTCCGAACCATTCAACGGCTGCAGGAGCAATTTCGAACGGCGATCCACTTCCGGCTCGTCTATGGGCGAGCCGAGGAAGAAGAGTCGAGCCGAGTGCTGGACTCCGAACCATCGTGAGGTTTGAGGAATTAAAAGCAGAGAGACAACAGTATCGAAAACATGGAAAACTTTATTTATTAATATCCAATGGTTGGCTGCTTCTAAAGTTGCTAGCCGTTATTACAATGAAAAAATAAAGGAAGAATCACTACTAGTAACAGGAAGGGAATGGTTCGACATCTCGAGTTACTTAGAGAGGCGTAGTTGCTTACTCTTGGTATTTCAAAAGATGGTCGGCGTTCCAAGTCTTGGAAATTTCTCTGCCCTCGAGATCTTCTAGCTTGTATGCACCGGGGCGGGTCACTTTTGAGATTTTGTATGGTCCCTCCCAATTCGGGGCTAGTTTGCTTTTCTGTCCGGGGAACGAGATGGCCAATTTTCGGAGGACTAGGTCCCCTTCTTTGAGGTCCATTGTGCGGACTTTTTTGTTGTATGCTAGCTCAATCCTTCTTCGGTAGCTCTGTTGCCGTATAGCAGCTCTTTCTCAGATTTCGTCTATCAAGTCTAGGCTTGCTCTGAGCTCTCTGGCATTCTGCTCTTCTTCAAAAGCTATCAGACGAGGAGAGGGTATCCCAACTTCTAGGGGAATGAGGGCCTCGGACCCATAGGTGAGATTAAATGGGCTCTCGCCCGTTGGGGTCTGCTTCGTGGTACGGTAGTTCCATAGCACGTTGGGCAGCTGATCGACCCACAAGCCCTTGGAGCACTTGTCTAGTCTTTTCTTGATACCTGAGAGGATCTGTCGGTTGGCATTTTCGGCCTGGCCATTTGACTGGGGATGTGAGACGGAGGAGAAGCGGTGTTGTATGGCGAGGTCCTCACATAAGGCTCGGAAGGCAGCCCCAGTGAACTGCGTTCCGTTATCCGTAACTATGACCCGGGGAATGCCGAATCGGCAGATCACATTTTTCCAGAAGAATTGGACGACCCTATGCTCGGTGATTGTAGCCAGGGGCTCGACCTCTATCCATTTCGAGAAATAGTCGACTGCCACGACTAGGAACTTTAACTGTCCGGGAGCTGGCGGAAATGGCCCTAGTAAATCCATCCCCTACATTGCGAAGGGGATCGGACTTGATAGGGAGGTGAGTGGTGCTTGTGGAAGGCGTCGGATGTCGGAGTACTTTTGGCAGGAGCTGCATTGTTGAACGTGTCGTTCGGCGTCCCGTAGGAGAGTGGGCCAGTAATACCCGTAGTTCAACACTTTGCGCGCTAGGGCTCTGGAGCCGGAATGGGCTCCGCCGATGCCCTCGTGAAGTTCTTACAGGGCGTAGTCGGCTTGCCCGGGGGAGAGGCACCTTAGGTAGGGCCGACCATCTACCTGGGTGAAGGAGCGTTTATATAGAATGCCTTCGATTAGTATATAACGCTCGACTCGGGTTCTTATCCTTCGTGTTTCCTTCGGATCCTGGGGGAGGAGTCCGTCTCTTAGAAATTCGACGAGGGGTTTCATCTAATTGTCTTCGAGGAGGACAGGCAGTGTTTCAACAGAGTCGAGTGCATCGTCCTCTATGCTCGGCTTCAGGAGGACTTCTATCAACACAGTCTGTTCGAGGCCTTAAAGGGAAGAGGAGGCTAATTTGGATAGGGCGTTGGCCTGAGCATTTTCTTCTCTGGGGATCCTTTGGATGAGGGCCTCCTCAAACAGTGCCATGAGGCCTTTGACTTTAGCCAAGTATCTAACCATCCTGTCGTCGCGGGCTTCATACTCGCCGAGGACCTGATTGACGACCAACTGAGAGTCACTGAAGATCCGCAGGCGTTGTGCCCTCGCATTTCTGGCCATTCCAAGGCCGGCTATGAGCGCCTCGTATTCGGCTTCGTTGTTCGAGGCTTTGAAGTTTATACGGAGGGAGTATTGGAGGATAAAGTCATCTGGGCCTGCCAGGATGACCCCTGCCCCGCTTCCCTCATTACAAGAGGATCCGTCAACATAGACCGACCAGATGGGTGGTCCCTTCATTGTTTGGCTGGACTCGGGGATTGTAGTTTCGACTATGAATTCGGCCAGTGCCTGTGCCTTGATCGCGGTTCGAGGCTGATAAGTTATATCATGTTGGCTCAGCTCGATTGACCACTTCATAAGGCGACCGGAGGTCTTGGGCTTGTGAAGGACCTGTTTCAGCGGCTGGTCGGTAAGGACGACCACCGAATGGGACTGAAAGTAGGGTCGAAGCTTTCTCGCGGCCATTACCAGGGCATAGGCTATTTTCTCAATCTTCGGGTACCGGAGCTCAGCGTCCCGAAGCACCTTGCTGACGTAGTAAATGGGCTTCTGAGCCCTTTCTTCTTCTCTGACTAGGACCGCACTAAGCGTCTGTTCGGAAGCTGCCAGATAGAGGTAGAGTGGTTCGCCAGGTATTGGTTTGCTGAGAAGAGGTGGATTGACGAGGTAAGCTTTAAGCTGGTCGAAGGAGTCTTATTGCTGCTGCCCCCACTCAAATCCTTTAACCCCCCTGAGGGCTTTGAAGAACGGGAGGCACTTCTCCCCGGACTTCGACAGAAAGCACCCTATGGCGGCTAGGCGACCAGTCAACCTCTGAACTTCTTTGACATTTCTAGGAGGGGCCATGTCCAATATGGCCTTGATCTTCTCCGGATTTGCTTCTATTCCTCGTTAGCTAACCATGAAGCCGAGGAACTTCCCTGATGAGACGCCGAACGCACACTTGTTCGGGTTGAGTCTCATATTGTGTTTTCTCAGAACATCAAATGCTTCTTGGAGGTCAGCCACATGATCAATACCTCAGATGCTTTTCACCAGCATGTCATCGATGTACACTTCCATGTTCCGGTCGATCTGGGCCTGGAAAACCTTGTAGACGAGGCGTTGGTATGTCGCCCCTGCATTCTTTAGGCCAAATGGCATGACTCTGTAGCAATAAAGGCCTTGGTCGGTCACAAAAGATGTCTTCGAGATATCCGGGGGGAACATTCTTATCTGATTGTAACCCGAGAAAGCGTCCATGAAGCTGAGGAGCTCATGTCCCGAGGTTGCGTCAATCAGAGTGTCGATGCTCGGCAGAGGGAAAGGATCCTTGGGGCAGGCCTTGTTGAGGTCGGTGAAATCAATACAAATTCTCCATGTCCCATTGGACTTCTTCACCATTACTACGTTTGACAACCACTCAGGGTAGTTTACCTCCTGTATGAATCGGGCCTTCAACAGCTTGTCTACTTCCTCTTTTATAGCGAGCTGACGCTCGGGGGCGAACTTGCGCCTCTTCTGCTGTACCGGTTTGGACCCCGGATCAACGCTCAGGCGGTGGACCAAGAGTTCTTCGGAGATACCGGGCATGTCTGCAGCTGACCACGCGAAGAGGTCTTGATTGCTTCGGATGCATTTTACGATATCTGAGTATAGGGCGGACGGCAGGGTCTTGCTAACGAAGAACTTGTGGGTCGGCTCTTGCTCTGAGAAGAGCACCTCCTCCAATTCGTCCACCGGCTCGGAAGTCGACCGAGCGGCATCTTGGGGAATTTTCAGTGTTTCTAAAGAGAGGACGGGTCCGAGGGTAGAGGTCATATAACACTTGCGGGCCTGCTCCTGATTGCCCCTTACTTCTCCTACTCCGGCCCGAGTGGGGAATTTCATTTTGAGATGATAGGCAGAAGGGACGGCTTCAAGGGCGGCCAGACCGGGCCGACCCAAAATAACATTGTAGGCTGCTGGGACATCTACGAACATGAAGTCCATCGACTCCGTGCGGGTAGTAGGAGTTTTGCCAGCTGTGACATCGAGGGTAATCACCCCTTCAATAGTCATCGGCACTCCTGTGAACCCATGGAGCGTGTAGCCGGCGGGCTTGAGTCTGTCTCGGGAGAGCTTCAGGCCTTTGAAAGCGGCGAGGAAGAGGATGTTTACGGAGCTGCCATTATCCACATGTATCCTCTCCACTTTGAAATTCGCCATGTGGAGGCTGATGACGAGTGCGTTACAATGTGGGGTGCGAACCCCTTCTAGATCTTCGTCAGAGAAGGTGACGGGCACTCCGAGGCCTTTGGGAGAAGGGGTGGTTCGGACTGAGTTGACTTCCCTGATAAATGCTTTCCGAGAGGAGTTCGAGGAGCCCCCCATTGGACCCCCATGGATGAGGTGGAGGACTCGCTCTTCCTCAAAGTCTGGCGTCTCTTCTCGTTCCGGACGCTTGTTAGCTCCCCGAGGCTAGGGAGGAAGTTCGGCTCGATCCTTTCTTACAAACTTCGTCAGCTGCCCCCTCTGGATAAGGGCTTCGATCTCGTTTCTCAGAGCACGACAATCGTTGGTATCATGCCCATGGTCCCGGTGATAGCGGCACCATTTCTCTCTATCTCTTCTCTTGGCGAGGGTGTTCATCCTCAGAGCAGGAGGCAAGACCCCTTCTTTTTCGACTTCCATGAAAATGGAAGAGATGTTAGTGGTGAGGGGAGTGAACTTCTCAAATCTAGGGGGAGGTCGGCGCTGGCCGGCATTATCCTTCTGGAGCTTCTTGGCTCCTTCTTCCGTTCCCTTCCTCTTAAACCCGGAGGTAGACCCCTCCCAGTTGGGTTGTTGCTCGGCCTCTTCGGCCCGGATGTACTTTTCACTGCGAAGGAGGTCGGAAAAGTTCTGTGGTGGCTTCTTGGCGAGGGAGGAGCGGAGGTTGGAATTGAGGACATTAGATTGAAATGCTGCTGTAGCGACCGACTGGTCGAGGGATGCTATGGACCTGGCTTCAGCTGTGAACCTCTTCACATAATCTCTCAGTTTTTCCCCTTTCTTCTGGTGGAGGTGCAATAGGGAGATGCTGGTCTTCTCAGCCCTTCGGCTACTTACAAAATGGGTGACGAAAAGGGTTTTGAACTGCTCGAAGGAGAATATTGAGGCAGGGGCAAGGCGTGAGTACCATTCTCGAGCTGGACCCTTGAGAGTTGCGGGAAAGGTCTTGTAGAGGAGAGCGTCGGAAGCTTGATGGAGGAGCATCAGGGTCTTAAAGCTTTTGACGTGATCGACTGGGTCGGTCTCCCCGGTGTAGGTCTCAAATTGGGGAGGCTTGAAGCCGAACGGCACCGACGCATCCACAATGGTTCGGGAGAAAGGGGGTCGGCTAGGACGTAGGGTCCTCCCCCTGAGCTCCTCTTCTCGGTCTATCTGCCCCAAACGCCTCTCTACTTCATGAAGACAGCGGTACATGGTGTCATCCCTCCGACGGTAATCAGCCGAGCCCCTAGACTCGTCTTCGTATGAGGGGGAGCGAGGGCTACGGCGATGGTAACTTCGGGAGCGGCGAGGACTTGGGGTACGCCGGGAGTTGCTAGGAGCAGGATGAGGAGATGGGGACCGTCGGTGAGGGCTTCGGACTGGAGGAGGGGATGGCACCTTCGGCTCATTAGGATTTTGACGGAGGTTGAGAGCCTGCAGGACGGTCGCTTGGAACTGCTGGAACTCGGCATGGGTGATTGGTGCCTCATTGTTCCTGGGCTGTTGCCGACCTGCGGGAGAGTGCCTTCTTCGGTAATGATCGGGGGACTCTTTTCTCCCTCTGCGGACGGGGGACCTGTGGCACCGGTGGCGAGGAGACCGCTCGCCCGGATGGTGTTAGCGGGAGGCTCCTTCTCGGGCCCGCTTTTCTTCTAGATGGCGGCGGAGATCATCCTCTTTCTGGCGATTAGGGGCTGTATTGTGGCGACCAGAGGCTCGGGGATGATGGGAGGCCATAGAGTCCGTGGAGGCGTTGCGGATGGAGACATGCTCTTGATGAAGGGGTTGTTTCTGAGGGTTAGGACCCTTTGGATCAGGAGGGGGAAGGTTCTGTTGGAGCGGGTCTTCCGCGGTTCGGGAAAGTTGCCCTTGTTGCTGCGCGGGATTAGGGATGACTTCTTGCTGCTGATCAGGGTTGGGTCCTCGGTTGGACCCCCTCGATCTGACTTTCCTCGGAGGCATGGCTGGAGGAGATCTGTTCACCAGGAAGAGGAGAGGTTTCTATTCGTTAGTTTCCCACAGACGGCGCCAATCTGTTGCCGCTAAATTTGGTGTGGGGGCAAACAGATGAATTTGTGGATTCTTAGGGAAACTGAATAGTAAACCTGTATACCTATTCCGTCGGTCTTCGATCGTCGATCCCGCCGTAGACCTGCAAAAAGTACGAGACACCGGGGTTGTTCCCGGCGACGCACCCTCCGACGCTCAAGTCAGTAATCTGAAAGACTATGAGAGAGCGTAAAAACTGGTGAAATATTGATTACCTCTTAATGGAGATGGGTGGGGGGTATTTATAGGCGTCTTAGGGAAACATATTAGGCATGTAATTCCTGTGTATGTAGATAAGGAATGTAATCCCTAATCCCCAGTGAAAGGATAGACATGAATCAGGACCGTTGATTGATATTAATCAGAAACCCTAATTCTATCCCGCTGGATCGGGTTTGTTGCGGGTTGAAACCCGCACCCAATTGAGGTGGATCCGTTTGCAGGTTATTGGATCTGTGAGAAGGAGACCCAGTACCCGCTTCAGACCCGTTTGTAGGTAAAATTACCGTTTTACCCCTGAACTCCAGGATTCGTGCCCAATTTGGACGGTCTCGATTAAACCCCCTATTTTTAGCCATATCAGGGCTGTTGTCCCATGGATCTTTGGCGCCATATATATGCGGTTGTGTATCTGTAAGATCGTCACGGCATTTGGTGTAATCCATACCGGATTGGGGCATTAGTGGCAAACGGGGACACCACTGTATTTAGCAGTGGTAACTGCAGGATTCACCAGCCACGATTGTATTTAACAGTAACAGGTTGAGTACAATAGTAGAATTTTTTTGCATGGTGGGGGTTCGAAACCCTGAAACTAGAGAAGACGACTTGATTTGAAGCGTATGTAGTATGGGATGCATGCGTGTCCAAAGTCTTGCTGACATTAGACTAAATGCATCTGTTTTCTATGCATTGTGTATTATGCATTAGACTTCAGGTCATGGTATACACTGATACTAGAAAATTAGAATGCACATTTCTGTTTTCATCAAAGGTTGGTTGTGATTGCTAGTTGGAGATCGTTGTTTTCTTATCAGCATTGCGTTAGTATATGTCCTGACGTACCCACTCAATTAGGTGCTGGATACCGGGTCGCGAGTGCAGGAGGACTCAAGACAAGCAGGGCATCCAAGTAGAGTAGCAATGTACCTACCTACCATTCGAGCAGGTGCAAGGATATCAGAGTAGCGCAGCGGAGGATTCAAACTATAAGGTGCATCTCAGGGAAGTAGCATGACCGCTCGGTGGAGCTTCCGGCAGAGAGCAGTCAACTACCGTTCTGGGTGGCAGGCGGTAGCTGTTACAAAATAGTATTTGTAATACTCTAATATAATTAGTTGTAATGAGTTAGTGTAATTTGTATTCCTTGTTCAAGAACAAGACAATGGTTGTAATTTATGATGTAATAATTTTATTTGGCAATAAAAAGTTCTTAAATTTCCGTGTTATTACTTGTTGAGATGCATTTGAAGGCAAAGATTCATGTTACGAATTGCGGGGAGCCGGATCCGGGGCGCTACAATACATCACGACCTTGATATGGACATTGCTTCTTTCTATAAAATTTGTAAAACTACAAATTCTGAGTAGTGTCCCATTATTTATGAGCCTGAAGTAGTTATGTATCTTTGACCTTAATGTACTCATTGTTGCTTTCTCTATATAAAGCTCGTAAAACTTCCACTTCTGTCACTCATATTGTTTCTTATGCTAATTTATCTCCTAATCACCTTACTTTTACCTCTAAACTAGATATAGATCACATTTCTAAGTTTGTTTCAAAATCTTTGTCATATACATGTTGGAGTCACGCTATGCAAAAGGAGATGTCTACCCTTTATCATAATGATACATGAGACCTTGTTTCACTTCCTCTTGGGAAGCACTATGTTGGGCGTAGGTGAGATTGGACAGTGAAAATTCTGATGGTTCATTTGTCCGATTAAAGGCCAGATTGATGACTAGGTTATTCTCAGTAGTATGGGATCGATTATGAGGGGACTTTTCTCCTGTGGCAAAAATGTTCTATGTTCGTATTTTAATATCTTTCGCAGCCTAATATAATTGGCCTTTATTTTAGCTTTGAGGTCAAAATGCCTTTCTTAATGGTGTTCTTAAGGATCAATCATTGTATGGCCTAAAGCAGTCCCCCAATACATGATTTGGTAGATTTGTAGTCGGAAAGTTCTCCACGTAGCGAAGTCAATATCAATAAGTTTTCAATCACTACAAGGAGGGTAAGCGTATACAATTTTTTGTATATGTAGATGATATTGTGACCATAATATATGATGTAGTTGGGGATAGTTGAGGTCATATCTTCGACAACAATTTCAGACCAAGGACCTAAGGCAGTTGAAACATTTTCATTGAATTGAGATAGCTAATCTAAATGGAGTATATGTTAACAGAGAGGAAGTATGTTTTGGATATTTTGAGTGAATGCAAAATGTTGGAGTATCGTACATCACCAATTCCTATGGATCACTATTCTAAGTTACTACTAGATCAGAAGACCCATTGGAGGACCCCAAAAAATAAAGAAGGTTAGTTGGTAAGCTAAATTATCTTACAGTTACTCGTCCAAATTGCATATTATGTAAACATAGCCAATCAATATATGGCAGCCCTCATACTATTCATTGGAATGTGTTGTGTAGAATTCCTTAATACTTAAAGACAACAACTTCTAGAAGGTCTACAACTGGATATTGTGTATTTATTGATGCGAATGTAGTATCTTGGAAGAGTAAGAAATAGCCAGTGATATCTAGATCTAACACAGAATCAGAGTATAAAGCCCTGACTGATATCACTTGTAAGCTTGTTTGGGGATAGTGCATTCTGGGTAAGTTAGGGATAGTGCATTCTGGGTAAATGAGGTTATATTGTGATAATCAGGTTGCACTCTATCGCATCAAACTCTGTCTTTTATGAACTAACAAAGCATACTGAGGCAAACTGTCATATGATTCACAACCAAGTAGTTGAGACTAATGAGGAGCCTAGGCCAATTGTAACACGACATGTTCACACTTGTCATCACCTGACCGACATTTTTATAAATTCATTAACAGAGGTTAGAATTCAGTTAGAATAAGTATTAGTTTAGTCACGATTTTTCCCCCCTAAATAGGCCTCATTTTCAAACTAAATCGCATTCAAAGCCTTAAGGGAAATTAATTCCAAGAGTGGACTATGTAGTACCCACGTAACACTGGGCCACAGTTGGTATTTGAGGCCAAGAAAAATTTTTCTCCGCAAATTTCAACTACGGCAACTAAAATCCAAAAAAAATAAACTATTAATAAGTTGCCATTGTTGAGAATTACGAGTTATGTTACACTTAGACCTGGCAAACGGGCCGGGTCGGGTACCCATGGGTACGGGTTGCTTGACCCACGGGTCCAACGGGCCGGGTTGAAAAGTAACCGCAATTTTTTTAAAAGTTTTTTTTCAACCCGGACCCGGCCCGCGGGTACCCACAAGTACCCATGGGTACCCGCCAATATTTCATTATTTATTTGAGTTTTTTTGGGGTTTTAAAAAAAACTTTAAAAATTTATTTTAATTGAATAATTGATTAAAAACATTAGCAACATGCTATCATTTTTTTAAAAATGTAAAATATAAAATTGAATAACTGAAACAACAACAAATGTAATCAAAAATCAAGAACGATAATTTAATAAGCTTGTTGTTTGTTGTTTTTTTATGCTCGTTGTTCAAATAAATATATGTATCAACATTCAAAATCCAACTAGCATTTCACTTTATCATTTCATCAACAAAGACAAAAGAGCAATAATTTGTCCAATCATGAAAAGAAAGAGCAATTATTTTTCAAAGTATACAGACATAATTGAGTCTAAACAAAATTTAAACATAATCAAAAATACAATTGCAAAATCAAAACAATGAAACCAAATGACAGGTTTCTAAAGTCTTTAAATTAATTACATTAAAAACAATGAAACCATATAAAATTCAAACTCAACACACTCAAATAAATTACAACTCAAGTTGATGAGTAATTAAATTAATTTAATTTAATTTAATTTATTTAAATACATGGGTACCCACGGGTACCCGTGGGTATAACCGACCCAACCCGCGGGTTCACGGGCCGAGTAGAAAAGTAACCGCTCATTTTTTTTCAAAATTTTCCTTACCCGTACCCGGCCTGTACGGGTACACCCGTGGGTACCCACGGGTCATGGGTCAAGATTGCCAGGTCTAGTTACACTTCACCCGCAAAGGCCAACTGCTCTATGTGGGATTTAGTTTTAAATTGGGGCTTATTTAGAAGAAAAAAAAGTCGGATGGAACAATGGATCGACTTGTATCATCTCTTATGTGAGGCTTTCTATTTAGCTCTTTTCCTCCAATAAAGTATTATTTATTTCTCAAAACTATGTAGTATCAAAATCAAGAGTCCACAAAGAAATCCTCCAGAAGTATTTCACCAGTCAAAAGATGCAATTTCTTCGTTACCATGTCACCCAATTCCGCCCTTCATTTTCTTTATCATCACCCTCACCCTCTCGCAACCTCACCCTAACAGCTGACGAGCTCCAAAATCAAATTCCGTGCCTCATCGTCGACCCCAACTTTTGAATATTCGAATGCCGCCAACCAGCGGTCCTCTCAACAGTGGCGAGGCAGTTCGAGCTGATCAGCAGTGCAAAATAGTCGCCCATAAGAAGGAATAAGGTGGTGGCATTCAAGATTTTGAAGCGGAGGTAAGTTGCATCAGGAATATATGTTCTTTATTCTTCTTGAATACCTTGTTTGAGATTGTTCATGTTGGTTAAAGCGGGTGTTATTTGGCTACTGAGAAATGATTTTTTTTCAGACTGGATTTTTGGTCCAGTTGCAGTGGTGATTTGAGTAGGATTGTTGTTTTGCTCGGTTGATATCCAAAACAAAAGCAGACATAAAACCACACTTGCATCGGTTGATGGTCTTCAGCAAAGATGTTGTTTCATATAGTATCAGATACATGTATAACTATCTCATGCTTGTGTATCATCTTCATTCCAAACAGTAAGCGTAGATTTTGAACCAGAACCTCAGCAGTTCACTGCAGCCTTTAACATAATTTCAGCATTGAAGATGAAAACATCAACATATGGTCACATTGTAGTTGAAGAAAGTAAGGATACAAGATATTACACAAAGGGGTACAATACATGTCTTCGCATCATCATTTAATACTCCAATGCAAATTGTGGGGGATTTTTGTTGGCCTCAATAAATATGATGCACATAAGGCCATTCGGGAGTTCAGAATTCTAGTTAACAAATTCACCTTACAAAATGATCTTAAGGGCTACGCAGCTAAATTAGGAATATCAATTCACCAATTAGGCTATTGAGGCCTAGAAATCTGTTTGTAATAATAATGTACACGGGTGAGATTTTTCATGAAAAAATCACATCACGTTTCAGTATGTAGCGTACAGGGGAGCCGGGGCTATACATCCAATTTGTGCCAGAAACTGGAATTAAGCCAACAAGGTGACTTTTCTGGCACCCTCCTGCCATTCAAACAAAGGGGGGAAATTTACACAACAATTTTTTTAAACATTAAAAAATTCAAAAGAAAAAAAAAATTGAGGTTGATTACTAGCATGAGACCTCACTGATTGATGCAATCGAGCAAAAACTGTTAAGTCAATAAAGTTCCACACTGTGTAAGATCTAAGAGGAAAGCAGACTGCGACGGGATACCGACATTGTTAAGTTCCTAGAGTCATTAGCAAGAAAGTAATGTGGAATTCAACAATTCTACGAATTTTTCTGGATCTTCGTCTTTAACAACCTGTTATGCAGATAACAAGTTAGAAAATCGTCGCATCTGAATAGAAACATACTGAAGAAGGATGACAGAAATATTTATACTGACATCAAGCATAAAACATGACATAAAATAAATTATCAAACTAAAAACAGGATCTACTGATGACAACTTTCTATCTTCTGTTTCTAACAGAAGTCCAAAAAAAAATCACTGGAAATAGCAAAGATAATAGAAGGAAAGCTAAGCCACAGAGAGTAAGTTACTTAATGAGACTTCAACTCTTCAACAAACACAGTACCTATCAGAAAACACGGTATCCTGCAAAATTTGCAAATCTTAAATCATGATTCGTTCACAACTTAGAGGAGCTATTCTCAAGTAAAAAAATTTAAAAACAACCAAAACTACAATATACTATTCATTTTTTTTTTAAAGTTATTTGTAAAATTGTCCAAGTTTTCAGAAAATATAAGTTAAAAGAAGAAAATGAAATAACTGGGGATAAGGGGTCTGACATACGAGGAGAGAGAAGAAAGAGAATGGAAAAGAAGACAGCACTATGATATGGGATTAGGAAAGACAGCCACTTAGGCCAAATAGAGAAGACAATGAGGGGAAAAAATGACAAGAAAAATCGCGAGAAAACAATGAGGCAAAGAAAATCGCAACAAGGAGATTTGGAGAGGCAACTGAGACAACCGTCAACTTGATTTGAGGAGGTCTAGGCCGATGATCGCTCTGCTCTTATTGTTAAGACAACATGAACTGCAAATGCTTCTGCGCATAGCAAGACAGCATAAATAGCATTAAGGCAAAAGAAGTTCTCTAAAATTCGCGTATCGTCAGGGCTGAGGAAGTACAATAGGTAAGCAAGGAATGAGCAGAAAGGAAACAGCATAGATTTATAGCAGTCCAAACATCTAGACATCATCCTTTAAGAAGGTAGTGACAAAAGAACTTGATGCTTCTACAAACTTTAATTTTTTTTCCTTGTTATATCATATAATTAGCGTTCAAGAAGAACTAGCATACAAACAATTCAAGTTTTTTATGACCCAAGACTTCCCAACAAACATAGCTACTGTAGATTAACTAGGAAAATAAGAGCGAAATCGCTTCCTGTTGAAGCTATACGACAAATCCAAACTTCCTCGGGTCATATTCTAACTTTTTTTTCTTTTTTCTTTTTGTTTAATTTGGTATCAAAGTCGTAGCCACTCACCCACCCCTCGCACACACTCATCCCATAATTGGGGAATAGTGCAAGGAGGGGTTTGAACCCCCGAGCTCTTGCTCACTAACGAAGAGTCTTACCACTAAACTACTAGGGCACTTACATAACTTAACTAATTAATCTGAAATAAATTGTTGAAGAAAGGAAGAAAAGATCATCTAGATAAGCATTTCCATTTTTAAGATTCGTACCCTATAATGAAGTACCAAATATCCAAGCCCAAAACATTGTAACATTTGGAATGTAGCAGTGTAATAAAGAGAGAGAGAGAGGGGGGGGGGGTGTAAATACAGGGATTTACGAAAATGGTCACCCTAACATTTTTTTTCATCTTCCGTTTTTTGCAACCTTGTTAATGTCTTTAGTCTCACCCCAACTAACAAGGGGTTTAATAGCTGCTCAGTGCATTCAATCTTTATATCTGTTTCATAATATCGCATTCCCAAAATAGGGGTACATTAAGCCAACCAACCAGTGGCTAATTCAGATGAGACAAGCATAAGAAAGTGCATAAGAATCTCCAATCACATTTAATGCATGTTTGCTAAATTCTGCTTTTCTTTTTCACATATACGTTTTTGTGTGAATATTTATCAGTCATAATTCAAAGGAAAGCCAATCCCAATCGAAATCAGCTGGACCAAATTGGTTTTGGAGGGGGGTGAACCAATCCTCCTCCAAAATATCGGGATCGGCGATCCGTATCGGGGATTGAAAGAGATGACGTGGGACGATATCACAAATCCAACAAATTAAAAAATATCTAAACTGATCAATAACTTTTTTAATTATAATATTTTATTAATAATAAAATATATTTAGATATTATTTTTATTTTAGATATACTAGTTATAAAAAATCCATCCACCAATCCATACTGCTAATTTGGCAATACCGATCCTGATACCAAAAAATTTGGCCACCTGATGCTACTCCAATTACCAAGATTTTCAACCTTGACCCAAACATTTCCCTAATTGAGGCTTACCCTGCTCGTGAGTCTTCCATGCTAAGATTAGCTAGTAATAATCTACGCAAAATGTGGCCTTATATTTGATGACTCATATTAGAAATAATAAAACATACTAGAAGAAGAGGGAAACAAAAATGGTCACTAAACACTTTCGAAAAACAATGATTAAAAAGGTGCTAAACCCAAACGCCGCCCCCACCCTTATTTTCCCCTTCATAAGTTTTTGCAGCCTTGCTTCTGATTCTTAGCTATTTATGACCAAAGATGCCTTGATATGATTTTTAATAATAGATTGAAGAAGAATGCTATCAACCATGGTAGGCAGGATTTCTATAAACCACAGTTATTTGATCACATCTAAGGATATAGGCTATTGCTATAATGGAACTTGCTCACCACTTTCAAAGCTATTACACATTGTTTTAAATATCGGTCGAAACATTCAAATTTTGAATTTCCGGATTTTCAACATGGGGGACATCGAAACTGCATAAAAATATCTCTCGCGTCGTTTCAGGGAAATCCCCAAAATTTTGGTTTCAGAATGAAATTTCAGCCCTTTTTGTGTGTGTTTGGGGGGGGGGGGGGGGGGGGGATCGGCCAAAGCTAAAAGTAAGCAAATATAATGTTCATATTAATCTTAGAATTTGGAGCAAGCAAAATCACAAGAAAACCAATTTGGAGCAAGCAAAATCACAAGAGAACAAAAGCCCATTCAAATCGGACCCTACCCGCATAAATATAAAGCAAGTGAAATCACAAGAAAATCAAAATGCCCTAATCACAATTTGCAAATTTTCATTTCAAAGCTTTTATTCTCTTGCGAGAGTCAAGATAACTAGGTAAGTAAGCTTAATTCTATTCACACTTGGTAACTTGTATGTTTTAATTATATAGTTTTATTTATTGTGTGATTGGTCCTGCATGTATATGTGATAGATCATAGATAGGTTTTATTTATTGTTTGAATTATGACTATATTGATATACTATTTATGTATATACTAGGTATGCCCGTAGGCACGTGCCTATGGCACGTATTTGAAACAATGCAGCATATGAAAAGCCCTGTAAACAATCCTATCTAACTAACAAATCAAATAGGTATCAACATGTATATGCAATTCAATGTAACTTTAGAGGTTGAAATTTACCCCAAGTGAATATCTATTTAAATCTTCCATTGCATTTGAAAGTAGAGAATATGAGATCAAGAAATTGAGAGGAAGAAGAAGAAGAAAAGGAGAGAGAGAGAGAGAGAGAGAGAGAGATAATTAAATAAATAAAGGAGTTGTTTTGGGGGGGAGATTTGAATTTGAGTTTTGGGGGGAAAATGTGTTTTGTAAGATTAGATCTGGGCCTTTGATTTTGGGGGGATTGAAGGAGAGCCACTTGATAGCTTTCTTTGTGTTTTATTATATAGATAGCAATGCGTATTTTTCCTGTGTGTATCATTCCAACAGTCACATATTTGGGTTATAATCAATGTTACTTCAATCACATATATTATATTGTGATGCATAGTGCAAAGAAGGTTATATACATCATGTTTAGCACACATATATAAGCTGAAATGACACTCCGCTGTTTAACAAATATCTCAAATTTCCCCGAAAACCCAACTCTGAAATGAAAATTCATAGGACGAC
This sequence comes from Hemerocallis citrina, assembly GCA_017893485.1. Classification (NCBI taxonomy): domain Eukaryota; kingdom Viridiplantae; phylum Streptophyta; class Magnoliopsida; order Asparagales; family Asphodelaceae; genus Hemerocallis; species Hemerocallis citrina. Next base: position 124,353 of record JACEHZ010000130.1, on the reverse strand, counting down.
ACGACATCAAAATCTGACATTTACAACCTTGATTTCACGTTGACAGAATGGGTGAAAGACAGGAAATGTGATCCATGTTCAAATCTCTGGTTTTGAACTTACTGGACTGATTTACTGTTAACCCATGCCATGCATGTCACTTTTCAAAGAAAAAAGAATACGTTCATGAAATTTTAGCTCTGATATACTTTACAAGGCTTACAATGAAAGAAATATTTCATTAAGAAAATAAATAATATGTAATTACTTTTATTATATTCAGTAAGAAAAGAAATGTCTTCAAATGAAGTTAAATTTTTCCAAGTAGGAAATTGTCACTACCATTTAAGTATGCGGGATCTCAAGATGTCCACACTTCTCAATATATGTTTGACAATAATAAATACGCATATTGCACATGTAGGTTGACTTCACAGTTCACACAGTTGGAACACAGTAGGAAGAGGTTAGCATTATAGAAACCTTCTCTAGTCCTAACAGTAAAGATTAAAACTCGTTTTAAATGACCAAAACGAAATTGATAGGAAAAGCAATAGTGACTATTCCAAAATTATAGAATAGTCAATGATTAATCTTTCATGAATATTTATTTAGTAACTTGATTGGTTGTCTGTTGTGGTCTAATAATTTAGAACAAATAATCTTGTCGAAAGTAGTTAATACCATCAGCATTGTACAGACTAATGATAAAGAACTTTCTAACATATGAGCTATTAAACAATTGATGCATAAAATAAGAACAAAAATGTTGGAACGATTGTACATTATTACCTTGAAAGGGAGATCCTTGGGAAGAGCCATTAGCGAAAGAAACTCACAGCACACTCGAGTCCAGTCAATTTCATTCACCTCCCCTAGGTCCCTGACGTTCTTCAGGGGACTATGTCCATTAGTCTGTTCAACACTACTACCTACCCACAAATATAGCATCCTACCCAGATCACCACCTTTACCTGCACTAGGAGTTAAGAAGAGAAGCACGGCTTTCGAATCAAGATCCTCTCTTCCGAACTTAATTAGCTTTTCCATACTAGGCCACCTATATACTGATAGTTGTGTAAAGTTCAACGCCTCCAAATTAGTATCAACCACTCGAGTTGAGGTGCGCATCGAGTTAACACCTTCTAATTTATCATAGTTCTGGTCATCCACATGACTTTTTGAACTATCAGGAGGGCATTGATTCCTGTACTCGATGTTTGCAACTTGCCCTGTGCAACTTGCAATATCCAAATCATCAACTCTCGGTGTCTGGTCATTACCGTTAATTCTTTGAAAGACTTCTTGTGTGCTTTCAGGACCGATGGATGATGCATTAGATGACGATCTGGACAACAATGAAACATCCTTATTCAGTGGCAACTTCAGAGAGAAACTTCCCCTTCTCTCAGCAATAGATCTTGCCAATCCTTTAGATGGCGAACAAGCAGTCTGCAAACATGGGTTCAAATTTTCCAAGCAGTTAGAAATTTGAAGGGAAGGCCTACAAGACGGTACAAAAGAGTCGGGCAAGTTAGCTGAAGCAGTCGACGGTGTAAGTGAAGGTGAGGAGCATGTTGAAGGAGAAATCGAAGGTGAATCTGAACAACCCTTTGAACTAACACTCGAATCGGATGATACTGAGCTAGGCGAAAGGTAAGGAGGCGATACAGATGACTCGGCACTCAAAAGCTGAACCCTATTAACCCTAGGATCGCCCTCTCTCACCAACGCTGAGTCAGAAAAAACTCTACAGATAGAACCCGATATAAACTTCCTCCTCAAAACACTCCAATTACTTTCTCTCGCTGGCAGTCGGGTTTCTTGCCCCGGTCCCGATGAAGGGAATGGAGGCACAACCCCACCCGTAATCGCCTTATAAAACAGCTCAAAATCCACATCATACGACCCCACACTCTTCTTACCAACCACCAACTGACCACCACCTTTACCACCTTCACTAACCTTACCCGACCCCGAAAACGCCTCCCAAAACTCGGCCGGCTCATCCCCTTCATTGACCGTCACAACCGGCCCTGCCACCCTCTCATACCTCACCACCTGAAATGCCGCCGCCTTTGCATCCTTCTCCATCACCAGATCGCAGTTCCTCCCAATCCAAACATAAATCAACGAAACTACATGCACAATAAATGCCCCTCTCGAATCCAACATCTCCGGCTTCGGATCATTCAACATCTTCGGCACCAAATGTAACGGATCATACGACGAATGGGGTGCCATCCTATACATCCTCAGCACGGAATTCGGACTCAACGGAATAGCATGCACCCTCTTCTGGCACTGCAAGAGCTGACAAGCAAAACCCATATTGGGATTGGCAATCCCCCTAGCCGCCTTAACAAAATCAAACGCATCATCAAAACTCTGCCCCTTCCGCCACATCAAGTACGCAATAACCAACGAAGTACTCCTCGAAACCCCCTGACAACAGTGAACAAACACCCTCCCACCCTGCTCCCTAACATCCTCAAAATAATCAAACACATCGTACAAAATGCTGGTAATATCCTCGCTCGGACTGTCCTGCAGCCACAGGGTCTTATAAACAAGATCAGATTTGAAATACTCCGGGCATACGAAGCCCACGCAGTTCAGGACATGGGTGATCCCGTTCTGCCGCAGGATTTCGCGATTGCGGGCGACGGAATCGCCGCCGAGGTAGATGTGGTCGGCGACCTTGGAGCATTCTTTGTCGAAGAGGGCGATCTGGTTGGGGTGAGAATGGGAGCGGAGGGAGGAGAGGTCGACCTTCAGTTCGGAGGGGGGACGGGTGGAGGAGGAGGAGGGGGTGGTGGGGGGCTGCCAGAGGCCGAGGTCGTCGGAACCGGGGGTGGGCCAGTCATCGAGGGGGCGGCGGGAGATTGAGAGGGGCTGGAGAGGGGGAAGGAGGGAGGACCTGGATTTGGAGCGGGGGGTTAGGGGAGGTGGAAGGCGACGATTAGGGTTAGGGTTAGGGTTTGGTTGGGATTCGGAGCGGGAAGAAGACCATGACTGGGAGCGCCAGAAGGTTTTGCGGCCGCCACCGGAGAGGGGGTCGTCGTCGTTGGAGGTCATGAATTGGGGTTACGGTTTTGGGGGATTTGGGGGGTTTGAGATTTGAGATTTTGGAGGAGGAAGATGAGAGAGGAGAGTGGAGTTTTGGTGTGAGTGAGGATGGATTGACCGAATTGGAGAGGACTAGCGGGTGGGTGGGGGTAGGGAGGATCCGATAACCCGAGAGAGGAGGGGGGGGGGGGGGGGGGGGGGGGGGGGGGGGGGGGGGATTTTTTGTCGTACTAGGCCAATTTTTGAAAATATTTGCAATTACGGAATAGTTTCGAAGCTATATTGCAATTGGATAGTTGTTTTGAAAATAGTTTTCTGAAAACTATTTTTTGGAAATGAGAATGTAAAATCTGTTTGGTAATAATTTTTTCTGAAAATTGTTTTCTGAAAATGAAAGTGTAAAACCTGTTTGGTAATAATTTTTTTCTGAAAACTGTTTTCTGAATATGGGACTGTAAAAGCTGTTTGGTAATAAATTTTTTTTTTAAACTGTTTTTTGAAAATGAGAATATAAAATGTGGTTGGTAAACAAAAAAATCTAAAATTTTATTTTAAAATAGTTATTGGATAATGTGATTCGAAAAGGCGTTTGGGTTTAAAATTAAATTCTCAAATTAATTTTTTTGCAATTTTCGTGACAATGAGCTTATATGCGGTGTATGTTTAATCAATTAGCATTAGTTTTCTTCTGAATTTTTTTTTTCTCTGCAGTTACAGAGCAAAGTTCTACAAGTATACGAATAAGAAGCGTGTGAAAGAGCGAATGGAACAAATATTATCAATATGAGGAGTTGTATTAATGTGAAATACCTTAAGCTTGTTCATATGAACTGATATGCGACTATACTTTTTCCAATGAAGATGTTGTATTGGTATTATATTAAGAACCTTCCATAAATTGATATGCGATATGTCAAAGAGTAATATGAAAAATGATATGAATATAATGTAATGAAAATTGTTAAATAGCATCCCTTTTTTTCTAACTAGTTACACTTGCTTTAATCTCCAGTCACATAATATGAACAAAGCTCAAATACATTATATTACATTGCGTCTCTCTGTTTTTTTAAGCTCTAATACATTATATTATATCTACTTGAAAGTTGGATTCCCAAATGAGCTGAATTACACTGATGCAACATATATTGCATTATGCTTGTTTTTATGTGGATCCTGTGGTATCTTTCGCTTTAACTTTTTTTTGTTTCTTCTTTGTATCACTGGCAAGCTTTCGACTATACAAGGTTTTATCTGAATTCTGTAAGAGTCAGCTAATACAGCAATTGTAATCTACAAATTTTGAGAGGAAAAAAAATAGCGGTTAATAAATGAAAGTGAAACTTCATTCTTAATCCGTTATAAAGCATCAGATTGTTTCAGAATTCATCATAAACATCAGAAGCCATGAGCAGCATCACAACCCAACCACAGGAAGGATATTGGACACAGTATGCTAGGAAGTAAGACAGTGACCAGATGCCATGAGCCGCACTTGAACCCATCAGAGGAAGGTATTGTACACAATATGGAAATTTTTTTTTGAGGAAACGGATAGAGCCGAACGGCTCCAGCCAGACGAATAATTACAATATGGAAATTTTAGAAATAAAGAAATCAAAGTTTAGTTAAATAGGATCAGAAGCCATCATCTCCAGATTCATGAGAGGCACATGTACAAAATTTATTAGAAATATGTGTTTGGTTACTAGTATTTCACAAACTGAGATGGCCCAAGCATGAAAATCCATCACAAGCATCAGAAGCCTTCAAATTTATAACATACTAACAAGAATTCGATTTTTATTGTGGAAATCACACCTTATCCCTTTACAAAGCAAAAAGAAGCCATCACAATCCATCAATATCCATCAGATGCCATGAGCAGCATCAGAACCCATCACAGGAAGGTAATTGTACACAGTATCCAAACTTTACTAAGTGAAACTTACACCTTAACCCCTTACAAAGCAAGAAGAAGCCATCACAATCCATCAGCAGCCATCAGCTGATATGAGCAACATTAGAACCCATCAGTGTGATTCCCTAAAAGGGAGAAATCAATAGTTTAGCTAAATAGGAGCAGAAGCCATCATCTCCAGATTCATGAGAGGGACATATACAAAATTAAATATTTGTGTTTGGTTACTCCAATCACAACCCAACCATGTTTGTGGTTACTTGTATTACAAAAATTTCAATACCCCAAAGGTTATATAGGATCAGAATATATCATCATCATCTCCGGATAATAAAATATAGATAATTTTGACATGAAAAAATATATTGGCATGGATGAATTAAGTAATATAAATATTCATTAGTCCATTTCATCATTGCCTAGACTGATAAAGGAAAAAGAGTAAGGGTGATTTAAAGTAGAATTAAATGAAGCACTTCCTGTTAGATGGAGAGATACTGCCAACAAACATATGACACGAAAAAACTTCCACCGAAACTGCATGAATCAGAAGCATCATAGTATCAGAAGCCATCACAGCATGTGAAGCATCACAGCATCAGAAATGCCTTGCACACTCCCTCAGAAACATCAGAAGCCATAAACAGCAGCACAAGGCTTCACAATAAGGAAATTGTACATAGTATGGGAAATTTTGTAGGGTCATAAATCCGTCATTTTGATATTCATGTGAGTCACATTTGCAAACCCTTTTATTTGAATGATTTGTTCAAATATGGGAACCCAACACAGGCATCAGAAGCCTTCACAGCCTTCAGAATTTTAACATAGTAACAAGAATGTAATAGGTTTTCAAAGTGAAATTCATACCATAATCCCTTATAAAGGTAGAAGAAGTCATCACAATCCAACAAAACCCATCAGAATCCATGAGCAGCACAGGAAGGTACATGAGCAGCAGCAAAACCCATCAGATCCCATGATGGTTAAAAGGAATGTAACAAGAAATTAATTTTGAAAGTTAGGATGAAAACTTCATAAATACTTATACAAACCAGATTGAAGTCAGGAAATTAAAACCCCAAAGATTCGAAGCCATGATAAGCATCAGAACCCATCACCTGCTAGAAGAAACATCATAAGGCATGAGCAGCATCCGAATCCATCATAGGAAGGAAATTGTACACAGTATTAGAAAATTTATAGGATCAGAAGCCATCATCTCCTAGGTTGCCTGCAACTCATTCTATTGCAAAACTATGTATACATCCTTACAAACAAGATCATTGAACTAAGAGAACATTAAAGAACAAAGATTTTCATCTCAAGCACATGTACAAATTCTATTAGAAATTTGTACATGTTTGGTTACCAGTATTTGAAAAACTGAGCCCTGTTAGTAGTTGTTTAGGGCCCTGTTTTCGTTTTCTTTTTAAGAAAACGCATTTGGTTACGGAGTTCTCAAAGCAAATTTTGCTTATCTTTTCCAGGAAAAAACCAAAGAAGCCATCACAAGCATCAGTAGCCTTCACAGTTATAAGATAGTAACAAGAAGGTTATTTTGAAAGTAAAACTCGGACCTTAATCCCTTATAAAGCATGAAGAAGCCATCACATTCCATCAGAAACCATCAGAGGCCATGAGCAACATCAAAACCCATCACAGGAAGGTACATTGTGTACAATATGGAAATTTTCCAAAGTGAGACTCAAACCTCAATCCCTTATAAAGCAAGAAGAAGCCATCATAATCCATCCGTAGCCATCAAATGCCATGAGCAACATCAAAAATTTTAAGACTCCAAAGAGTATATAGGATCAGAATAAATCATCATCATCTCCGGATTGTGAAATACTAGTAAACAAACACAAAATTCTCACATGTGCCTGAGATGAATCTAGAGATGATGCCTTCTAATGCTATTTAACTAAACCATTGATTACTTTCTTTGTCAAATTTCCATACTGTGTTCAATTTTCTTCCTGTCATCGTTTTTTATGGTGCTCATGGCTCATGATGGATTGTAATCGCTAGCATCACAAGCTTCACTAGCATCACAAACACTTATGTATAGAATTCAATTAGTCGGAGCCTCATAACACTTATGTATAGAAAAAATGTTTGTATAAAACATGAAGATTAGTCTAGGGCTGCATCTGAATGCCATGCCAACTAGTTGTAATCATGCATTTTGATGCATTTGATTGCCATGCCAATATATAAAATGATCAATGTGGATATGATCACTATTACTCACTTATAAAGCATCAGATGCTTTCATTACCCATCACAAGCATCATAAAGAATCAGAAGCATGCATCACCGAAACTGCATGCATCTAATACAAGTAATAAGAAGGACTTACACCGAAATTGTATGCATAAAGAAGCATCACAGCATCAGAAGCAATGACAGCATGTGAAGCATCACAGCATCAGAAACCAAAAGAATCTATGTGAAACATCCGAAGCCATGAGCATCATCACAAGCCATCACAGCAAGGAAATTGTACATAGTATTGAAAATTTTGTAGGTTCATAAAGCCATGCATTTGAAAGTGAATTTCATACCATAATCCCTTATAAAGGTAGAAGAAGTCATCACAATCCAACAGAAGCCATCAGAAATCATGAGCAGCATCCAAACCCATCACAGGAAGGTACATGAGCAGGAACAAAACTCATCAGAAGCCATGATAGTTATAGGAAATGTAACAAGAAATTAATTTTGAAAGTGAAAATGAAACCTTCAAAAATTCTAAAAGCATAATGAAGCCAAGAAAATAAAACACCAAGAAAGATTCAGAAGCCATGAGCAGCATCAGAACCCATCACCTGCTAGAAGAAGCCAACACAATGTAGCATGTATTTCATTTCTAGTATAAAAAAAATTTCAATACTCCTAAGGTTATATAGGATCAGAATATATCATCATCATCTCCACAATTAGTCGTAGACTCAGAACACATTATTATAGAACAAAAATCATCAAGATTAATGTAGTGCTGCATTTTCTAAAATGCCATGCCAACTACTACTAATCATGTGTCCACCCCCTTCGTCACCCATAGTTAAATTCATCAATCATTTGGTCATTATAATGGGAACAGTCCACATAGAAGTGCTGTCTGTTTACGTTAATATAAAAAAAAAACTGGATCAGAAACTACCACATCCATCATATCCAGATTGATCAGTGGCACATGATGGTAGATGGGGGTGGACACACAACCTTTTCATTGATAGTGTATTTTATCATTGCCTAGAACGACAGAAATTAAAAATACTTTAAAATATATTTAAGCGAGATGCAGTTCATGTCATTAGATAACTCCATTCATTCTTCTAAAGCATCATAGTGCACTGCATCAAAGTGCACTGCATGCATCCAAGTGCACTACATTAGCATCCAAGTACAACCTGCAAACACATCAGTAGACCATGGAAACAAAACATCAAAAGCCGTCACATATCCCACAATCAGTATGAAAATAAAGCGACAAACCCATGCAAGGTTGAAGATGCTTTATAAACAACCGTCTGACTATCATGATAAGATGAAAATTATCATTAAGAAAAGCATTTGGTTACCGTCTTCTCAAAGCAATTTTTTGCTTCTTTTTTCATAAAAATCCAAAGCAGTCATAGGTTAATGCATATCAGATATTTGATTTTGTATGTATGCATCCAACTGAACCAAAGGATGTTCTTGGAGGATTCAATTAGTCGTAGGCTCAGAACACATTTGTGTAGAACATTTGTTCAAATGAAGCATCAAGCTTAGTATAGGGCTGCATTATTATGCCATGCCAACTATATCTAATCAACTGTCCACCCTCTCCACCACCCATAGTTAAGTCCGAAAAGCATTCAATCAATTTAGCATGAATAGTCCACATAATAACCCATCTTGCTTCACATAAACCATAAGGGTCAATACGAATCATCCCCAAGTATGTTCATTTTGATGGATATTCACTGCGAGTGTTCATTTCCTATTCAAAAGTTAATAAACCAGGTTTGTGAGGGGGGGGGGGGGGACACACATGCCTCAAAATATGATGTGTGAATTTCATCATTGCCTAGACAGACATAAAGTAAATAGGCTTTGCTGTCAATTTAAACAATAAACATGCCATTATAATCATCCTCATAACCATCATACTTAAATCAAATTCAGATGCAATTATCAAATAGATGGGCGACAAAAGGTAGAAAAGCATTTATAACCATATATTGGAATAGCACAATGAAGCCATGAACCAGTACATTGGGCTATAACATTACATTAATGCTTTGCATTCCACATTGCCATAGCAATTTGATCTCTTTTAGTATTCATGCGATTCAATTGAAAAGATGGCATATCCAAAGGTTGAGATGTGGAAGCATTATCTTCATTGTGTAACTGATTAATTAATTGTTCATCTTCTAAATCAGAAAAGAATGTATCGTCCGCTGAATATCTACGTATAAAATTATGAACTACACAACAAGCTGGTACCATTAGAACCTGTCTTGTGAACATGTAGTTTGTCATATACTTGAAAATAGGAAACCTTTTTTTGAAAACACCAAAGGTTCTTTCAATGACATTTCGTAGCTTTGTATGCATTTTGTTGAAATATTTCCTATGTTGGGCTGGTGCATGGTTAGGCCCTTCAAAGTCTTGCAAGTCATATGGCTCCCTGCAGTAGGGAGCTAAAAACCCGGGCATGTTCGTGTAACCACAATCTACTAAGTAATATTTATCATCAGGATGGATTTGCAACAGTCTTTCTGTTAATGCACTTTGTATTATCCGGGAGTCGTTAGCACTTCCTTCCCATCCCGCATAAACAAATGTGAACATCATGTCAAAATCACAAACGGCCAGCACATTTTGAGTTATATCGCCTTTCCGGCCACGACAAGTATTTTGTCGACTAGCGGGTACGCAAGCATTTATTAATGTGCCATCGACAGCACCAATAGCTCCCTACAATAGTGAATTTGAAACATACTACTTTAGTTAACACATTTGAACTATTAGAATAATATGGAGGTAATCATGAAGCTAACAAAATACCTTAAACCATGGATAAAAGTCTGTGGAACTACTGATCCTTTCATGTACATGTGTCGTGTTTGGGGAGTAATAAAGAACTGTTGCTGCTCTTGCCAAACCTTTCAACACATCAGTAAAATGTCATTCGAATGTTTCCAATGAGTGCTGAAACCGATTAGCAGCCCCTCTCATTCTATGACTATTACCGACGATGTACAAAAAAAATGGCAACATTTTCCTCAACAGAGACGTGTCTACGTTGGGCTTCCACGTGCGTTTCCTCGAAGTAGTTGTCATTTTTAATAAATTGACACAAAGCCAAAAAACAATTTTGATTCATGCGGAATATGCGATTACACTTATCCGGGGGACCATCTAGGATTTCTTGTAGATATTCACGGCCTGATAGTTTAGAAGTGAAACGGGGAATTTTTTTAGACATACTCTCTAGAAACTGAAGTCCCAACAAGTCATCAAGCCCGTCACTATCATCACTTGACGTGTCACTTGATAAGTCCATCAGTATGGTATCAATTGCAATAGTACTTCACTCTGAAATAGTACAATACGTCCACATAAATAATATTCGAATTTAAATACTTTATGAAATAGTGGAGGTTATATAAACAATTACACTAACATTTTATGTTATCTACCAAAGTTAAACCCAAAAAAACAAAACAACAACAGCTAGTAATAGCAAATGCATCTAAAATTAAACCGTTACCAATGAAAAATCCAACACATTGTGCCATTACATATTCACAATGTACTCATACAGATTTATTTCAATAAATTGTTAAGACATTTAAACAATACATTAGGTTGGATCCACTTAAACAAATTAGATCCCTCTACTCATTCGCAAGTTGGTCCAACCACAAGAGTCTAAGATCCGGTTTCATAAAAATGAAGCCACGATGCTAACTAGGTGTTGCCGCTAAATTTGGTGTGGGGCAAACAGATAGTATTTGTGGATTCTTAGGGAAACTGAATAGTAAACCTGTATACCTGTTCCGTCGGAGTTCTGATCGTTGCTCCCGCCGTATACCTGCAAAAAGTGCGAGACACCGGGGTTGTTCCCGGCGACGCACCCTCCGACGCTCAAGTCAGTAATCCGGAAGACTATGAAAGAGCGCAAAAACTGGTGAAAGATTGATTACCTCTTAATGGAGATGGATGGGGGGTATTTATAGGCATCTTAGGGAACAGATTAGGCATGTAATTCCTGTGTATAGATAAGGAATGTAATCCCTAATCCTCAGTGAAAGGATAGATATGAATCAGGGCCGTTGATTAATATTAATCAGAAACCCTAATTTTATCCTGCTGGACCGGGTTTGTTGCGGGTTGAGACCTGCACCCAGTAGAGGTGGATCCATTCGCGGGTTAATGGTTCTTTGGGGAGGAGAACCAGTACCCGCTTCAGACCCGTTTGTAGGTGAAATTACAGTTTTACCCCTGTGCTTCGGGATCCGTGCCCCCATTTGGACGGTCTCAATTGAACCCCAATTTTTAGCCACATCACGAGCCCCCCACTCCTAAAGGCTGAGGATGATCGGTCTTTGAGGAGTAGTTTGACTGTTTTAGTGGCTAGTGGAGTTGTATCGGAGTCCGAATGGGTGATTTTGAATCCCAAAGTGGGTGGTAAGGTAATTCCTTCTCTTTTTTGGAAGCCATATGATGCATCGAGTTTGTATCGAGTTTTTATCTATTTTTTCGGGCTATTTATTTAATTTTGCGATGTGTTAACTAATTGTTCGGGGGGCTTAGCAGTACATTCTAGGCAATACTAGTTCGTTCAGGGGCTCAAAAATATCCCTCCGAATTTTTAATTATTGTCTAGAATTTTTAGCTAATTTTTCCGAATTTTTAGCAATTTTTTGCAATTTTTAAATAAATAAATTGATTTAAATAAATAAAAATCGATTTTTAAATACTGATTTATGACGTGGCATAATCTGGGCCTTCGATCAGAGCGGAGCGCGAATTTCTGAGTAATCAGACGGTCCCCGTTCCACGGCAGGTTTTTCCGCCGTATACAAGGGTCGGCTCCTCGGTTCCTCGGCTCGGAGGGTCAGCGCTTCGGCTCGGAAGGTCAGTGCTTCGGCTCGAAGGACCCGAGGTACGTGGCATCATCTGGACCGTCCATCTCAGCGTAGATCCCCATAAAATGCTATCTTATCGTGTAGTGGACGTGGCAAGATCTGAACCGTCCATCATGACGAGCGCGCTTTTTTACAAGATCCAACGGCTGTTATGGGTCGGCGAGTTTTTTCGCCATATACGAGGGTCGGTTCCTCGTCATCTCGGCTCGGATGGTCAGCGCTTTGGCTCGGAAGGTCAGTGCTTCGGCTCGGAAGGTCAGTGCTTCGGCTCGGAGGATCCGAGGTACGTGGCGTCATCTGGGCCGTCCATCTCAGCGCAGATCCCCATAAAACGCTATCTTGTCGTGTAGTGGATGTGGCAAGATCTGAACCGTCCATCATGACGAGCGCACTTTTTTACAGGATCCAACGGCTGTTATGGGTCGGCGAGTTTTTCGCCATATACGACGGTCGGTTCCTCGTCATCTCGGCTCGGATGGTCAGCGCTTTGGCTCGGAAGGTCAGTGCTTCGGCTCGGAGGATCCGAGGTACGTGGCATCATCTGGGTCGTCCATCTCAGTGCAGATCCCCATAAAATGTTATCTTGTCGTGTAGTGGACGTGGCAAGATCGGAACCGTCCATCATGACGAGCGCGCTTTTTTACAGGATCCAACGGCTGTTATGGGTCGGAGAGTTTTTTCGCCATATACGAGGGTCGGTTCCTCGTCATCTCGGCTCGGATGGTCAGCGCTTCGGCTCGGAAGGTCAGTGCTTCGGCTCGGAGGATCCGAGGTACGTGGCATCATCTGGGCCGTCCATCTTAGCGCAGATCCCCATAAAACGTTATCTTGTCGTGTAGTGGACGTGGCAAGATCTGAACCGTCCATCATGACGAGCGCGTTTTTTTACAGGATCCAATGGCTATTATGGGTCGGTGAGTTTTTTTGCCATATACGAGGGTCGGTTCCTCGTCATCTCGGCCCGGATATTTAGTGCTATTGGCCGAGGCGCTGAGTTGGATACTTCGAAGGAAGCGTCCCTAGATGGTTGCATCTTTTCGAGCCCAGTGGCTCGGCTGCTCGACTAAGCTGTTCGGCAGCTCGGTCGAGCAGGCCGATGGTAGGCAGTTCGGGAGGTACATGTGGGCGAATCTGGTCCGTCCATCATGGCGCGCATCACGAGGATGGGGTTCAGATCACGAGAAAACGTCATCTTGTCGTTTTGTGGGCATGGCAAGATCTGAACCGTCCATTGGATTCTGACACGAATTTTGGAGGGATCCGACGGTGACTTCGCCTTGGAATGATTTTTCTCCATATACGAGGGTCAGTTCCTCGTCATCTCGGCTCGGAGATTCAGCGTTGTTTGGCCGAGGCGCTGAGTTCATTGTTTTGAAGGGGGCTCAGTAGCTCGGTTGCTCAGCCGGGCTGTTCGATAGCTCGGCTTGGCAGACCGGTGGCCGAGTCGTCGACTTAGTGATTTGAAGAGTTTTTCGCTTCTCGTAACGTCGCAACTTTCCGTTTGGCGCTTTGGCTTCTTAGTGGGCCTTTGAGGTTCCCAAGAAGGCCCATTATCCCAAAGGGTTATAAGTTTTCACTCCCCCACTCCCAAGCTCATTTCTTACTTTTCACTCCAAGATTTCACTTTTGTTCTCTAAGTTCTCTGCTAGCGGCGATTCTTGCTCCAAGGCGGTGACGTTGGCTGTCGCGTGGGCCAGGCGATTTCCGGCAAGCACTTTCCGACCGTGAACGTCACTTCAAAGGTCAGTCTACTTTGCCTTAGCTTTTTCTAGAGATGTCAAGAGTGAACTCGGGGAGTGGGGCCTCGTCTTCGGGCGACGATGGCGCCGAGGAGAAAAGAAGGGCGGAGGCCCGAAGGAAGGGGAAGCAGGTCGTCGAACCGTCGGCTACCGAGGCGAGACAGGAGAAGAAGAAGAGGAGGGTGGCGACCCAATCTCCCGTGGTGGCGGTGATTGTGGAAAACCCGAAGCAAGCCCCCGAGATGGGACGATATCCCTCGGTTCTGTCCGGGCATTCGGGGGTCAGGCAGTATGAGGGCGAGCTTTTGGAGAAGGCGATCTACGGAAAGTCAAAAATCGTCGAAGAACCTAACCCGACCATTCCCACCGAAGCCGACGAGATCATTTCGGTGTTATCCGAGAGGGATCTCCATCGGATCAGAAAGGGATTCGCCATCCCTCCGGAGTACAAACTGATGCTCCCCGGTCCTGGGATGCGAGCGAATTCCAAGCTGTCGTCGTCGGATATGTGCATGTTCGACTTCGACTCCTTGAATGCCAGACTACGTTTCCCGCTGCATCCTTTCATCCTCCAGATCCTTGGCTGGTTCTGCCTCGCGCCGACCCAATTCTTGCCGAGCACTTGGCATCACGTGAACGCTTTCTTGCTTCAGTGCTACAAAGCTGAAGTCGAGCCGGACCTTACGGTCTTCCGGGGCCTGTATCGAATAAACCGGCAGCACAAGACGGAGCATCGGTACTACTTGGGGCCGAGGAAGGGTGTTAGGATCGTAGAAAACCCTGACTCAATTAAGGGTTGGAAAGAGAAGTATTTTATATTAAGGGGTGAGGCGATACGGCACATTTCGACCCGGTGGAAAGTGGAGGTGCCGAAATTTGCGAGAGCCGACCCTGTATTGTCTGAGGCCGAGGAGGAGGTGGCGAGGAAGATCATGTCCCTTCCCCTGTTGAGTTGGAGGGAGTTGACTGAGGAGGTGCTGTTCGGGTCCGGCCTTAGCCCCATCGACCCGAGTATGCTCCTGACATCTCATTTATTTTCTTTTTTTTTCTTTTTTTTTTACAAGTCTTTAGTTCGTCTTGCTGACTCCTTTTTTTTTTTTTGTCCGATGCAGAAGCGATGAAGATTGATTTCAATGCCATGATGGCCGATAGGTCCAAGTTGGCCGGGGGCAGAAAGAGGAAGAGGGCGGCCGCGGCTGCCTCGTCGACTCCGCAGCCCACGGTCGCCTCTACCACCACTCCGCCTCCTCCGACCACTGAAGTGCCCTCGGAGGTGGTTGTTGCCGAGGAACCCTCGGCACCTGTGGCCCCGAGCGTGATTGAGGGGGCCTTTGATGTTAATGCGGCACTGACACTTGAGGCTCCGCCGTTGACTAAAGTGGCCGAAGCAATTGTTTGTGCCGAACTGGCGGGTGAAGAATCACGACGGATTCCTCGACAACTCGCAGATGTCAGTGCAGGTCGTCAAGCACTTGGTGACCCCGAAGGACAGAGCCGCACTGAAGGCGGGGACGGTCGGCGACGACACCTATGAAGTGGCTCGGTCGCTCGTGTCGGTAAGTGTCTTTGTGAATTTCTTCAAGTTTGCTGCTCGGCTTGCACATTGCTCTGATCGTTGTCTTTGCAGGCTACCTGCCACTTCGGCCACCTCCTCGAGACGTTCGCCGCGCAGGAGAAGGAGCTGAAGGCTGCCAGCGACAAGGACAGGGCTGAGAAGGTCAAGGTGGTTCGGCAGCTCGAGGCCGAGCAGTGGCGGGTCGAGGCCTTAGAAGTCCGGGTCGCCGATCTTGAGGCGGACTTGGAGAGAGTCAAGGGGCGACTTGACGCGGAGTCTGTCAAGGCCAAGAAGGCTGCCGAGGAGCTGGCCGCGTCGGCAAAGTCTCTGGCCGACCTGAAGGCGGAGAAGGAGGCGCTGGCCGTGAAGATCAGGGCCGAGGTGGAGAAGGAGGCCGAGAGAGAGGCGAAGAAGCACATGGCCAAGAACATGGATATGTCTTATCAGAGGGCACTCGACCATGTTCAAGAACGGGTCCCTGGCTTCGAGAGGGTCGGCTACCGACTGTGGCCAGGGTCGCCCTCAGGCGGCAAGGAGGGAGGTGAAGGCGACGAGGCCGAAGGCGATGACGAGGAGGAGGAGACCGACCCACCTGTGGCGAACGCCCAGGTCGAGGGGAGGATCAAGGGGCCATCTAACGACGCGCCCGAGGTCGACGCGGCGACGCAGGTGGACCCCTGATCCCCTCGCAAATTTTTTGTAGTTTCTTGTTTTGTTTTTTTTATCTTTCAATCAGTGTAACGCCTTTTGCGGACTGGCCACCGCTTTTGATAATGAATGAAAAGTGTTTTTTTGGTTTTGGACTTCTGTCTAAGTGTTTGGTTCGACCATATAGTACTTCAATGTTGCCCATTTCTTATTTCAGATCATCGAACAGACACTTATCACTCTAGCGGATCGGCGTCGAGCCGAGTTATTTCAGCAGTCCCGGGAGGATCGTCTCGAGGGGGAGGTTCATCTGACGAGGAGGATACTTCACAACTTAGAGATTAGGTATAGTGAGGCGTTGGCCGAGCTGCACCATCTGCGGATAGTCGAGGCTGAACTATCTGCTAAGGAGGAAGAGTTGGTCCGGGTCTCGGCCAAACGAGATGACTTCGCAAGGAAGGTGGAACAGTTGCAAAGGGTGACGGTCGATAAGAGCATCGAGGTGACCCACTTGCGGCGCGTCATATCTGACAGCACCGAGTATCCTGGTTCGGCAAAACTTCCTCGGTTCAAAGTGATAGTAAAGGATGACACATTGAAGGATCGGATCGTCGAGCTGGAGGAAGAGATTGCTCGGCTCAAGCCTCAGCCGGTGAGGGCTAACGTCCGGAGCACCTCGTGCACTCGCGAAGAGATTGAGCGAGGGATTACGTTCTATCAAGCCGCGAGCCGAACCCCCATCATAGGTAGGACAGCAGCTGATGCCCAAAGTGGGGTAGCGGTGTCTTCAAGTGGTGCTTCAGTTGGAGCAACTGTCAGGGCCAGCGGCGAGGGTGCGTCTCGATTCGTTGGTCTAGAGTCGAGCTCGGAGGTCAAGAAGCGCCGACCCAAGGTGTCGCTGAACCGGAGTGTCCCCCTTCCTCGGAGGCAGTGAACGGGTTGTATCTTGTCTTCGGACTTGCGAACTTTGTTTTGTTGTAATCTTTTTGTAAATTTATCCAAGTTATATTAATAAAACTGGAGTCGATTTTTCTGAACTGTTCTCTGCTGGCTTCTTATTGTGCTGTAATTGCGCTAGCTAAGGTAGGCTCGAAATGATCCGCGAGGCAAGTGTTTGCTTCGTCGAGCATCTTGGCCTCGAAGTACACACTTTTGTCGCGGTTCTGAATCTTGCTCGGCGCCTTCAGGTGCGGCTCGGTTCGGCAGCTAAGGTACAACTGTTTCGAAGCGGCGGCCACGCGGCCCGATTAGGAATGCGGGCCCTCGGACGTCCGAGCGTGGTTCTGAAAAGACAGGGCCAGTCCCCTAACGACATTAATGGCACTCCGGGATCTGCGGGGGCGTTTCACCTTCCCAAGGGCGTTGAGAACGGTGCCCCTTAATTAATACGCGGCGCTCCAGCTCCCTAGGCGCGACTTTTGGACTCCCGAGGGTCATAATGACAGTCTCTTGGGGGAAGGCTATAAAACCCACACCCCCCCTGTAGTTTGTCATTGCAGTCTTGAACTCTGGTGGCATCGATGGCGTCTGCCCTAGGGCGGATGCCAGCTTTGTGAAAAATTTTGATCTCGAGAGGTCCGGAGGGTGGTCACTCTTCTGTCTTGTTCTTTTCCCGTTCCTGATAGTAACGATGTGGGTGTCAGGGGCGGGGGAGGACAAGGAAGAAGAGTTGGCGACCGTAGTCCGGATCCGAGGGAAGGATGGGTGGCTGTTCTTCCACCATGGTCTTCTCCTGACTCTGACGGCCCCGGTGCGGATGTCAGGGTCAGGGGAGGCCATGGTGGAAGAGGTGGCGACCAAAGTCCGGACTCGGGGGATCGTGTGTCTCGGAAGGACGGGTGGTCGTTCTTCTACCATGATCTTCACCCGATTCTGACTGCTCCAATGTGGATGTCAGGGTCGGGGAAGATCATGGGAGAAGAGGTGATGACCCAGGTCCGGAACCGGGGGGAAGGTCCCCTAAACCTTAACCCAAACTTTTCTTTCGATGCCCAGCTGGATACTTGCTCGGCGCGGGTCGGCTGTGCTTTCGTAGCTTGATAACTGGAGTGACTTTTGCCGAAGGTTGGTCCTGGTTATCTGTCGCTCGGCGTTTGGTGCCGAGCGAAGTGAAGTGATCAGGACCGTTAGATGGTTGCATGAATCTTGAGGCGGGTCCAGTTCCCAAGAAAACGTTATCTTGTCGTTTTGTGGACACGTGGCTGAATCAGATCCGTTCATCACTCTCTAGCACACATTTTAAGTTGATCTGACGGTGGTTTCGCCTCGGAAGGTTTTTTTTGCCATATACGAGGGTCGGTACCTCGTCCGCTCGGCTCGGTGATCATGGGGGCAGTTCGGAATGGCCATCTACCTCCGGCTGGCTTGAGGATGAGCCGGTGCAGTAAAGACGAGCCATAGGACCCCGACCATCGTCAGATTAGTTCGAGGGTTGAGGGAGCAATTCCAAATGGCGAACTACTACTAGCTTGCTTAGGAGCAAACTTGCGAAGTAGAATCGAGCCAAGTGTTGGACTCCGAACCATTCAACGGCTGTGGGAGCAATTCCGAACGGCGATCTACTTCTGGCTCGCCCATGGGCGAGCCGAGGAAGTGAACTCGAGCCGAGTGTTGGACTCTGAACCATCGTTAGATTAGTTCAAGGGTTGTGGGAGCAATTCCGAAAGGCGAACTACTTCTAGCTTGCTTAGGAGCGAACTTGCGAAGTAGAATCGAGCCAAGTGTTGGACTCCGAACCATTCAACGGCTGTGGAAGCAATTCCGAACGGCGATGTACTTCTGACTCGCCAATGGGCGAGCTGAGGAAGTAAACTCGAGCCGAGTGTTGGACTCCGAACCATCGTTAGATTAGTTCAAGGGTTGTGGGAGCAATTCCGAATGGCGAACTACTTCTAGCTTGCTTAGGAGCAAACTTGCGAAGTAGAATCGAGCCAAGTGTTGGACTCCGAACCATTCAACGGCTGTGGGAGCAATTCCGAATGGCGATGTACTTCTGACTCGCCAATGGGCGAGCCGAGGAAGTAAACTCGAGCCGAGTGTTAGACTCCGAACCATCGTTAGATTAGTTCAAGGGTTGTGGGAGCAATTCCGAATGGCGAACTACTTCTAGCTTGCTTAGGAGCAAACTTGCGAAGTAGAATCGAGCCAAGTGTTGGACTCCGAACCATTCAACGGCTGTGGGAGCAATTCCGAACGACGATGTACTTCTGACTCGCCAATGGGTGAGCCGAGGAAGTAAACTCGAGCCGAGTGTTGGACTCCGAACCATCGTTAGATTAGTTCAAGGGTTGTGGGAGCAATTCCGAATGGCGAACTGCTTCTAGCTTGCTTAGGAGCAAACTTACGAAGTAGAATCGAGCCAAGTGTTGGACTCCGAACCATTCAACGGCTGTGGGAGCAATTCCGAACGGCGATGTACTCCTGACTCGCCTATGGGCGAGCCGAGGAAGTAAACTCGAGCCGAGTGTTGGACTCCGAACCATTGTTAGATTAGTTCAAGGGTTGTGGGAGCAATTCCGAATGGCGAACTACTTTTAACTTGCTTAGGAGCAAACTTACGAAGTAGAATCGAGCCAAGTGTTGGACTCCAAACCATTCAACGGCTATGGGAGCAATTCCGAACGGTGATGTATTTCTGACTCACCTATGGACAAGCCGAGGAAGTAAAGTCGAGCCGAGTGTTGGACTCCGAACCATCGTTAAATTAAAGAGTTAAAAGCAGAGAGATGTAACAGTATCAAAAATATGAAAATACTTTATTTATTAATAACTAATGATCGGCTGCTTCTAAAGTTGCTAGCCGTTATTACAAGGGAAAAATAAAAGAAAAGTACTACAAGTAACTGGAGAGGAACGGCTCGACATCTCGGATTACTTAGAGAGGCGTTGTTGCTCTCTCTTGGTATTTTAAGAGATGGTTGGCATTCCAAGTCCGGGGAATCTCCTTGCCTTTGAGATCTTCTAGTCTGTATGTGCCGGGACAGATTTCTTTAGAAATCTTGTAAGGTCCCTCCCAGTTCGAGGCCAACTTGCTTTTCTGACTAGGGAACGAGATGGCCAACTTTCGGAGGACCAGGTCCCCTTCTTTGAGGTCCGTTGGGCGGACTCTTTTGTTGTATGCTAGCTCGATCCTTCTTCGGTAAGTTTGCTGGCGTATGGAAGCTCTCTCTCGGATTTCATCTATCAGATCTAGACTTGCTCTGAGCTCTCTAGCGTTCTGCTCTTCTTCATAAGCAATCAGAAGAGGAGAAGGTAACCCAACTTCTAGGGGGATGATGGCCTCGGACCCCATAGGTGAGATTGAATGGGCTTTCACTGGTTGGGGTCTGCTTGGTGGTGCGGTAATTCCAGAGCACGTTAGGCAGCTGATCGACCCACAAGCCTTTGGAGCACTTGTCTAACCTCTTCTTAATGCCTGAAAGGATTTGCCGGTTGGCATTCTCGGCCTGGCCGTTGGACTGAGGATGAGAGACGAAGAAGAATCGGTGTTGTATGGCGAGGTCTTCACATAAGGCTCGGAAGGCAGCCCCAGTGAACTGCGTCCCGTTATCGGTAATTAGGACCCTGGGGACGCCAAATCGGCAGATTACGTTCTTCCAGAAGAACTGAACAACCTTGTTTTCGATGATCGTGGCCAGTGGTTCGGCCTCTATCCATTTCGAAAAATAGTCGACTGCCACAACTAGGAACTTGAGCTGTCCGGGGGTTGGCGGGAATGGCCCTAGTAAATCCATCCCCCACATCGCGAAGGGGATCAGACTTGATAGGGAAGTGAGTGGTGCCTGCGGAAGTCGTCGGATGTCGGAGTGCTTCTGACAGGAGCTGCATTGCCGAACGTGTCATTCGGCGTCTCGTAGGAGAGTGGGCCAGAAATACCCGTAGTTCAACACTTTGCGCGCCAGGGCTCTAGAGCTAGAATGGGCCCTGCCGATGCCCTCATGAAGTTCTTAAAGGGCATAGTCAGC
Organism: Hemerocallis citrina; assembly: GCA_017893485.1. NCBI lineage: Eukaryota > Viridiplantae > Streptophyta > Magnoliopsida > Asparagales > Asphodelaceae > Hemerocallis > Hemerocallis citrina. The sequence goes on along the minus strand of JACEHZ010000130.1, from coordinate 103,324 downwards.
TTGCCCGGGGGAGAGGCACCTCAGGTAGGGGCGTCCGTCCACCTGGGTGAAGGAGTGTTTATACAGGATGCCTCCGATTAGTGTGTAATGCTCGGCTCGGGTCCTTACTCTTCGCGCTTCCTTCGGATCCTCGGGAAGGAGTCCGTCCCTTAAAAATTCGACGAGGGGTTTCATCCAATTGTCTTCGAGGAGGACAGGCAGTGTTTCAACAGAGTCAAGTGTGTCGTCCTCTATGCTCCGCTTCAGGAGGACTTCTATCAAAACAGTTTGTTCGAGGCCTTGAAGGGAAGAGGAGGCTAATTTGGATAGGGCGTCGGCCTGAACATTTTCTTCTCTGGGGATCCTTTGGATGAGGACCTCTTCAAACAATGCCATGAGGCTTCTGACTTTAGCCAAGTATTTAACCATCCTATCATCGCGGGCTTCATACTCGCCGAGGACCTGATTGACGACCAACTGAGAGTCACTGAAGATCCGCAGTCGTTGTGCCCCTGCATTTTGGGCCATTCCAAGACCGGCTATTAGCGCCTCGTATTCAGCTTCGTTGTTCGAGGCTTTGAAGTTTATACGGAGGGAGTATTGAAGGATGAAGTCATCTGGGCACGAGGATCCGTCTACATAAACCGACCAGACGGGTGGTCCCTTCACTGTTTGGCTGGACTCGGGGATAGTAGTCTCAACTATGAATTCGGCTAGCGCCTGAGCCTTGATCGCGGTCCGAGGCTGATAAGTTATATCGTGTTGGCTCAGCTCGATCGACCACTTCATAAGGCGACCCGAAGTCTCGGGCTTGTGAAGAACCTGCTTCAGCGGATGGTCGGTAAGAACGACCACCGAATGGGACTGGAAGTACGGGCGAAGCTTTCTCGCGGCCATCACCAGGGCATAAGCCATTTTTTCTATCTTCGGGTACCGGTGCTTGGCGTCCCGAAGCACTTTGCTGACATAGTAGATGGGCTTCTGAGCCCGCTCTTCTTCCCTCACTAAGACTGCGCTGAGGGTCTGATTGTAGCCTCTGGGAGGAACATCCGGATCTTCGGGATATTCGGGATATCCGGGAGGAACATCCGGATCTGATTGTAGCCTGAAAAGGCGTCCATGAAGCTGAGGAGCTCATGTCCCGAAGTTGCATCGATCAGGGTGTCAATACTCGGAAGTGGGAATGGATCCTTGGGGCAAGCTTTGTTGAGGTCGGTAAAATCAATGCAAATTCTCCAAGTCCCATTGGACTTCTTCACCATTACTACATTCGACAACCACTCAGGATAGTTCACCTCCTGTATGAATCGGACCTTCAAGAGCTTGTCAACCTCCTCCTTAATAGCGAGCTGACGTTCGGGGGCGAACTTGCGCCTCTTCTGCTGAATCGGTTTGGACCCCGGATCAACGCTCAGGCGGTGGACCAAGAGTTCTTCGGAGATACCGGGCATATCTGCAGCTGACCAAGCGAAGAGGTCTTGATTGCTTCGGATGCATTTTACAATGTCTGAGTATAGGGCGGACGGAAGGGTCTTGCTGACAAAGAAGTTGTGTGTCGGCTCCTGCTCAGAGAAGAGTACTTCCTCCAATTCGTCCACCGGCTCGGAAGTTGGCCGAGCAGCATCTTGGGGGATTTCCAGAGTTTCTAAGGAGAGGACGGGTCCGAGGGTAGAGGTCATATAACACTTGCGGGCCTGCTCCTGATTGCCCCTTACTTCTCCTACTCCGGCCCGAGTGGGGAATTTCAATTTGAGGTGGTAGGCAGAAGGGACGGCTTCAAGGGCGGCCAGGCCGGGCCGACCCAAAATGACATTGTAGGCTGCTAGGACGTCTACGACCATGAAATCCATCGACTCCGTCCGGGTAGTAGGAATTTTGCCAGTAGTTACGTCGAGGGTAATTACCCCTTCAATAGTCACTGGCACTCCCGTGAACCCGTGGAGCGTGTAACCGGCGGGCTTGAGTCTGTCCCGGGAGAGCTTTAGGCCTTTAAAAGCGGCGAGGAAGAGGATGTTGACGGAGCTGCCGTTGTCTACTAAGATCCTCTCCACTTTGAAATTCGCCATGTGGAGACTGATGACGAGTGCGTCACAATGAGGGGTGCGGACACCTTCGAGATCTTCGTCAGAGAATGTGACGGGCACTCCGAGGCCTTTGGGAGGAGGGGTGGTTCGGACCGAGTTGACTTCTCTTATAAATGCCTTCCGAGAGGAGTTCGAGGAGCCCCCCATTGGGCTCCCATGAATGAGGTGGAGGACTCGCTCTTCCTCAAAGTCTGGCGTCTCTTCTCGTTCCGGACGCTTGTTAGCCACCCGAGGCTGGGAAGGAAGTTCGGCTCGGTCCTTTCTTACAAACTTCGTCAGTTGCCCCCTCTGGATAAGGGCTTCAATCTCGTTCTTCAGAGCACGACAATCGTTGGTGTCATGCCCATGGTCCCGGTGATAACGGCACCATTTTTCTTTATCCCTCCTCTTGGCGGGGGTGTTCATCCTCAGAGCAGGAGGCAAGATCCCCTCCTTTTAGACTTCCATCAGAATAGTTGAGACGTTAGTGGTGAGGGGAGTGAACTTCTCGAATTTGGGGGGAGGTCGGTGCTGGCCGGCATTATCCTTCTGGAGCTTCTTAGCCCCTTCCTCTTCTGTTCCTTTTCTCTTAAACCCAAAGGAAGACCCCTCCCAGTTGGGTTGGTGCTCGGCCTCTTCGGCCCGAATGTACTTTTCGCTGCGAAGGAGAAGGTCGGAAAAGTTCTGTGGAGGCTTCTTGGCGAGGGAGGAGCGGAGGTTGGAATTGAGGACATTAGATTGAAATGCTGCCGCAGCGACCGACTGGTCGAGGGATGCTATGGATCTGGCTTCAGCTGTGAACCTCTTCACATAGTCTCTCAATTTTTCCCCTTCTTCTGGCGGAGGTGCAATAGGGAGATGCTGGTCTTCTCAGCTCTGCGGCTGCTTACGAAATGGGTGACGAAAAGGGTCTCGAACTGCTTGAAGAAGAATATTGAGGAGGGAGCAAGGCGAGAGTACCATTCTCGAGCTGGGCCCTTGAGAGTTGCGGGGAAGGTCTTGCAGAGGAGGGCGTCGGAAGCTTGATGGAGGAGCATCAGGGTCTTAAAGCTTTCGACGTGATCAACGGGATCGGTCTCCCCGGTGTAAGTCTCAAATTGGGGCGGTTTGAAACTGAACGGCACAGGTGCATCCACTATGGTTCGGGAGAAAGGGGGTCGGCTAGGACGTAGGGTCCTCCCTCTAAGCTCCTCTTCTCGGTCTATCTGGCCCAGGCGCCTCTCTACTTCATGAAGACGGCGGTACATGGTGTCAACCCTCTCACGGTAATCAGCCGAGTCCCTAGATTCGTCTTCGTATGAGGGAGAGCGAGGGCTACGGTGATGGTAACTTCGGGAGCGACGAGAACTTGGGGTACGCCGGGAGTTGCTAGGAGCAGGATGAGGAGATGGGGACCGTCGGCGAGGGCTTCGGACCGGAGGAGGAGATGGTGATCGTCGGCGAGGGCTTCGGACTGGAGGAGGAGATGGGGCCTTCGGCTCATTAGGGTTTCGACGGAGGTTGAGAGCCTGCAGGACGATCGCTTGGAACTGCTGGAACTCGGCACGGGTGATGGGTGCCTCATTGTTCCTGGGCTGTTGCCGACCCGCGGGGGAATGCCTTCTTCGGTAATGCTCGGGGGACTCTTTCTGTCCTCTTCGGACGGGGGTCCTGTAGTACCGGTGGCGAGGAGACCGCTCACCCGGATGGTGTTGGCGGGAGGTTCCCTCTCGGGCCCGCTTTTCATCCAGATGGCGGCGGAGGTCATCATCTTTCTGGCGATTGAGGGCGGTATTGTGGTGACCAGAGGCTCGGGGATGATGGGAGGCCATAGAGTCCGTGGAGGCGTTGTGGATGGAGATGTGTTCTTGATGAAGAGGCTGTTTCTGAGGGTCAGGACCCTTTAGAGGTGGCTGATTAGGAGGAGGAAGGTCCTGTTGGAGCGGGTCTTCCGCTGCAGGGGGGAGTTGCCCCTGTTGTTGAGCGGGATTAGGGGGGACTTCTTGCTGCTGATCAGGGTTGGGTCCTCGGTTGGACCCCCTTGACCTGACTTTCCGAGGAGGCATGGCTGGAGAAGATCTGTTCACCGGGAAGAGGAGAGGTTCCTATTCGTTAGTTTCCCACAGACTGCGCCAATCTGTTGCCGCTAAATTTGGTGTGGGGGCAAACAGATAGTATTTGTGGATTCTTAGGGAAACTGAATAGTAAACCTGTATACCTGTTCCGTCGGAGTTCTGATCGTCGCTCCCGCCGTATACCTGCAAAAAGTGCGAGACACCGGGGTTGTTCCCGGCGACGCACCCTCCGACGCTCAAGTCAGTAATCTGGAAGACTATGAAAGAGCGCAAAAACTGGTGAAAGATTGATTACCTCTTAATGGAGATGGATGAGGGGTATTAATAGGCATCTTAGGGAACAGATTAGGCATGTAATTCCTGTGTATAGATAAGGAATGTAATCCCTAATCCCCAGTAAAAGGATAGATATGAATCAGGGCCGTTGATTAATATTAATCAGAAACCCTAATTCTATCCTGCTGGACCGGGTTTGTTGCGGGTTGAGACCCGCACCCAGTCGAGGTGGATCCGTTCGCGGGTTAATGGTTCTTTGGGGAGGAGAACCAGTACCCGCTTCAGACCCGTTTGTAGGTGAAATTACAGTTTTACCCCTGTGCTTCGGGATCCGTGCCCCCATTTGGACGGTCTCGATTGAACCCCTATTTTTAGCCACATCACTAGGGTTTGCAACTATGTTATCCATTGCCATACGGAGCATTTTGGGATCAAGCCCATCCATCGTATTAATTATTTCCATGCACTTATCAATGGAGAACGGATTTTTTACATCCGAGCGATCACTTTGGTCGCCCATTTTCTTCTTATAATATTTAGTTTTTGCAATATACGCAGAGGTATTGGCATCGATACAAATATCCATTCTCGAGCTTTTTGTTGCTCGACCACTAGACCCCCCAGATCGCCTCTTGTGAGACCCCGAATGTATTGGTTCGAAATCATCATCATCAACCAAATTAACATGTGGTGCATTGGGGGGGGGGGGGGGGGGTGAACTCAAAATTGACCCTCTGTTCCTCATCGGAGTCATATACCCTTTGAGTTGAAGCCCTTGAAAGTAAGCCCTGGGCAGCAGACTGACCAAAAATTTTGGTCAAAGCATCATAATTGGCCAATCCCTTCGATTTGAATTGTTTAGCATGAGGGTGTGCCTATTCAAAAATGCTGTGTTGTTAATTTACAAGTACTAAAGTCATGAATAAGTATATTAAGATGATAATCACACATTGTTATAAAAAAAAGATATATGTGAACCTTGACATATGTGTCCCAAACACTGGGCTCGCCAGTGACTGTATGGTTGTCTTCATCCCAACCCATACCACTCTGATTCTTCAAAGTGTGAAACTCCCTCCACTTCATCCTAAGTCGGGAGTGTTTAACCGTGTATATACGATTACACATGTGATTCAAACTTGCCACAAAATTTTGCCCAACTTTGGCTTCAAAGGTCGAAATTTTCAGTTTATTTCGATCGACCTCCTCCTCCATCAATTCCACAAATATACGTTCATTACATGCTAGCCATAGGACAATATCACTATCCAGCTCCATCTCCTTCTCCTTACTAGTCATCTTGATTAGCCACAGAAACGATAAATATAAAATAACATTCATCAATTGCTCAACAATAATAGTGAACGGTAATAATTTTTGGATGATGCTATAGCAATTGTAGATGATGTCTTCTTTCAACAATATTGAAACAAAACTTTTTTTACTTCACAGGAACAAAATCATTTCTCTTTAATCCAAGCAATTCGATTTTGAAAGCCACTAGTTATGAGTGTAGTCGAAGAATCCCATAGGATCAGAACTCATCATCTCCAATTCCAGTTCAATAAAATTCTTTAATCCCTTAAATAAGTATAGGGAAAAATAAAAATAAAAAATTTTGATTCAGATCTAGAATTAACACATCGACGTCGATTTTGAGGATCGACGCTCATCATCTCGAAATCACAGCATCATAAAAAAATTTTTATCCCTCAAATCAAACCAAAAAAATTAAAAAAAAAAAAAAAAGGGATAAAAAATTACAACAGATTGGAATTAACACCTCCCCAAACCGAAACCATAGCAAAAAAATTGGATCAAAGTGATACATACCTTGGTTTGCTTGCTTTCAAGAGTAAAGAAGTTGTCTCCGACAGATTCAAGCCTCAAACGACGTTTGATTCGACTGCACCATTCTCGAAGACACCTTCTTGTGTAAGCAGATTTGGTCTCACAGACCATGAATCGAGCGTCGAGCTTGAGAAGGGGAAAAACAGAGCAATTCGCAGAAGAAAGGATTGCCTCTTGATGAGAGTAAAGAGGGAGTAAAGGAGACGGTTGATGGGAGTAAAGGGGAGTAAAGAGGGCTAGGGCATGTATAAAGAGAGAGGAAGGGGGTAACCAAGAAAGAGAGAGAGAACGAGATAGAAAAGACTCCTTTGGTTTTTTTCTGAAAAAGAGAACCAAAAACATATTTGAGAAGTACGTAATCAAACGCGTTTTGCAAAAAAAGAAACAAAAAAAGACCCCAAAACAACTATCCAAACGGGCTCTTAGCATTCGTGGGGTACTTGGTGCCACTTCAGTAATGAAAGCTATTCTTATTAGCGATATGTTCCAATTAAAGGTTGTTAATGGGAATAGCGGCCTCTATTTTTAAAAAAAATTGAAATTTCTGTTTATTGTCACTATTCATATTAGCGACCAAAACATATATGAAGTCGCTAATGAGATTAGCAACCTTCAATGAACTGTATTCCAACACTAGTAAAATTTAGAGAGTTTTTGCTTTCTGAAAAAATAACAATCAATTTATTTTTGAAACTGATGTCGCTATTCAGAATAGCGGCCTTAGTTGTACAAAGATTGCTATTCCGAATAAGGTCTTAGTTGTGTGACTATTTTATAAATTTTACAAAGAAGAAGGAGATTGAGTTTTTTATTGAGGTCGATATTGCGAATAGCGACCAAAGTATACTAAGGTCGCTATTCCCAATAGCGACCAAAGTTGGATGATTACTTTGTAAATCTTATGGAGAGCAAAGAGATTTAGTCTTCTACTGAGGTCGCTATTCGAACTAGCGACCGCAGTATTATTCCTTTTTTCTCCCAAAAGAGCAAAAGTTCTCTAAAAATCACTAAGTGTCTCAATACATTCATTTGAGGTCGTTAATCTCATATATAATTCGGTCGCTAGTGGGAATAGCGACAACATACAAAAAATTCTAAATATTTCAAAACATAGGCTGTTATTCTCATTAGCGACTTTCAAAGTGAAGAGACCGCTAATGAGAATAGCGGTCACTGCTGACGTGGTACCAAGTAGCTCACAAGCGCAAATAGTTTCAAAATTGTCTCATAATCGCAAATATTTTCAAAAAGTAGCCTAGTACAGCAAAAAAGTCGGGGGGGGGGGGGGGGGGATTAAGGGTAGTTTTGTCTTTTTGGTTGATGAGTTTTAGGGACGGGATCTGGGATTGGTAGTTTGAGTTGGGACTTTTTTGAAAGTGTAGATATACATATGGAGCATATTAGAGCATCTGTAGCTCGTTTAGACTCAACATTTTCATATTTGGCTTTTGGAAATATGATTTTTTTACTTGGGCTTGTAGTGGTTGAAACCCAAAATTTGGTCCAATGGTGGATGATCGTTCTATATTTTGAATCTCAACCGTTGGTTAAAAAAAACAATCCAAAACATTTATGAAAAAAAAATTGTACGCACACGGACACATAATAATACTTATAGGCTCATTCCATCTCATCCTTTGATCAAATTATCAAACCAATCTCAAATTAACTTTATATGCATAAAAATTCCTATAGGCTCTATTTAAGCTCTATTTAATAGAAATTAAAAATAAGAAATGGGGAAAATTTTCAGGGGTCTGTCCCTTTTTTTAAAAATTTAATTTCGATCGTATGTGAGATCATCTTGCATTCGATTTCTTCAGTGAATTTTTTTTTGGTCATACGCAAAATGGTTTTGCGCCCGACACATTTTTTTTTATAAAAAAATTGATCGGACGCAAGATCATCTTGTGTCCGACCTGTTTATTTATTTATTTTTTTTAATTCTTCAAACGCAATATCATCTTGCGTCCGAGACAATTTTTTTTAGATTCGACGCAAAATGATCTTTCGATTCCTATATTTGAGAATTTCTTATATCTTCTTTCAAATATAGACGGCTACTATTTATTTTTTTTCAAAATTTGAAAATATAGGGAATGACTACAGCGTCTCGTTCCTTATATTTTTCTAAATTTTAGAAAATTTTGAAAATATAGGGAACGACTACAGATGCTCTTATATGTGTAAGAAACAAGAAAGCCTGAACACGTGGGATTGGAACTTAGAAGGTATTTTTGATGTTTGAATAATATTTTAAAAGTAATTAAGAGTTTTAAGTTGAACTTCTCTCAAGTATGAGTACATGAAATATGTATATCTTTTACTTTCTGTATTTAAATAGAGGCTACCCGCATTTTTGACAATTCGTAATAAGCTACTAATAAATCTCAATCTCCATAAATAGCACCAACAATATATGTTATACTTTAAAAAATATATTAATTAGAGCATCCACTATCGTCTGCTATTTACCTAAAAATGAAAAATATGAAAAATTCTACGTCAATATCGTCAATATCGTCAATATCGTCTGCTAGTTTATAGCAGACTCGTGAACAGTACTCTGCCATATATAGCAGAGTGAAATAGTATTTCGAAAATATAGAAGACGGTAAATAATCCTCCGTCTATTAAAAATTTCGAATTGTTTAGAATAAAAAATTCTAATAGGCGAAAGAAGATCTTCCGTCTATAGAGTTTGACCGGTCAAAATTTTATTGGCGGAAGAAGATCTTCCGTCACCCAAATTGGTTTATTTATATAAAAAAATCCCAAAACGGAAGAGTTCCTCCGTAAGCCGTCTCTTTCATATTTTTTTTTTAAAACTTTTCATCCTTTTCCTAAAAGACAACAAAAAAAAGCCCAAACGGAACTTCAACTTCCGGCTGGGTTATTTTTAAAATTAAAAAAAAATAAATGAATATCCTCAGACGGAGGATCTTCTACCGTAACTATTTTTTTTTTTCAAATGGAACTTCATCTTCCGTCCATTCATTTTATGTATTAAAAATATTGTTTTCTTGGTTGGACGGAGGATGTTGTTCCGTCTATATATTTTATGATTTATTTTTTTGCATATTATAGGTTTGATGATAGTAGCAGAAGCGATTTCATTGTAAAAGCAAATTTCCATATACCTAAAAAATAGCCTGAACGATAGTGGATGCTTAAAGGTGATTTACTTAATAGTTCAAATTTATTTAAACACCATCAATAAGATTACATTGACATCATTTATAACTAGTATTTTTCACATGCAATGCACGTTTTGATAAAGAGTTGGAGTTAAACGTGCGATCCACGTAAGTCAACAGTAATTAGCAAGTGCGATTAATGCCTTAATTTTAAAAAATGGAGCTGAATTGGAAATACACGTATTTTTTAAAAGTTTTTCTTTTTTTTGATCAATCGGATAGAGTCTTGCGACTCCAGCCATCGTCCAAAAATATATTAATATCGGAAAAAAAGTCATATTTTACAAGCCGTAAAACAGTACCAAAATAAGCAAACACAGACAAAGCAATACAGAAAAAACAAACATGGAAAAGCACAAGGGCGTCGAAAGAGGAAAACAGGAGTCTCCAGGAGCGAAGAAGCGAGGAGGAAGGACCTCGCTGATGGCCCCAAAATAATGCAGGAGGAGAGACGAAGAGCCAGTCGAAGGGAGCCAACAAGACTCGGGCAAAACCACCAAATGCCCCACACTGCCAAAGAATACCCTCGGCCTACATGCCACAAGCCCCCGCGAGAGACCGCAGCACAGGAAAGAGAAGTCACCGAACAAAATCACAACACGCATACTTCTGCAGCGGTGACAGCAAAAGCGGATATGGCTGAAAAAGAAACAAACCAAAGCGCAAGATGGTGCTAAAGGAAAACAGAAGCAATAGCTAGAACACCCAGCAAACACAAGCAACATAGAATCATAGCAACCCTATCAGAGAACTGCTCAACCATAACCATAAACTGCTACAATAGCAGAAGAGCAGCCGGAAAACCAACACAACACAGCGATGGACACCGAAACCACCAAAAAACCCATCAGCCAAAAGCAACCATAGAGCATTACACATTAGGAATAAGGGAGAGAGGAGAAGAAAGTAAAACATCCAACTGAGCCGAAGCCCAGGATTACAAAACGATGAAGCAGCCCAAAAAGACAAAAACAAAAGGCATACATGCCTGCTGCCACCCCTGGGACGATCAGACCTGCGAGAAAAGGAGGAAAAAAAAGGTAAGCACAAAAGTACGGGGTTATACAGCTTGAAGAATGGTAAGACAACGCACAGAGTCGTTTAATCTTTTAATCAAAGAAGAAACACAACCCTTCGTTTTCAGACTCGAGGCCCAGAGCTTAAAGAGGAATAAGAAGTCATCTATCATATACGCTAAGGAGGAACTACGATGTTGGAACAGTCTCTTGTTCCGTTCCTTCCAAATGATCCAGATAATGGTCTGAACCGACAGAATCCACGCACTTCAAAACGTGACGTTCGAAGGCGTAAAGAACCAACAAGATACTAAAGAAGGGGGGATCGATCCAGTGTCCCACGCAAGAGAGAATCTTCCACATCGGGAGAATGACGGGACATTGAACAAAAAGATGGTCAACATCCTCCGATGAACAAAAAGATGGTCAACATCCTCCGATGTATTTTTTAAAAGTTAAGAAGGAAAAACTTTGATGTGTACGTGCGATGCATATGTTGAAAAATGGATTTGGAGTTGCACGTACGATGCACATGTTTATTTGGTGACAAAAGTTGTGTTTTTTTTTGTGGCAAAAAATATTTACATTTGTTTATTTGTGACAAACTCTTCCATTAAATATTAAGTAAATATATTATATTATAGTTATGAATAGTAATTTACACATGTGATGCATGTTTAATATAAAAAAAAATTTAAAGTAAAAAATTTGACATAGTGAGACTTCAAACCTAAAACTTCCTTCGTATTAGTTATGCACGTGTAATGCACGTATTAGTAGATTGACAAATGACACTAAGGCCTTCTCCCATTGTAATATTAGATTAGAGATATGTGTTTAATTCAAATTTTTTTGAGTGTGGTCCACATTATTAGTTGTTATATGAAAATAGAGAATTTTATGTATCATATTTGGAATTAATAAAATTGTGGGTGGCATCTATGAAAAAGAACCCTTAAAAAAATTGATATGTTTGTTTTACAGTAAATTTAGTGGATGCGAGTCTAATTTTATTTCTTAGGATAGTCTAATTATTAATGGTTTAGTGCAGTATATGGTCTGTGGAAAAAAAAAGAAGTAAAATGCATGTATATGTTGTATGTATTAGAGCATCCACAGTCGTTTTTCTTATTTCTCAAAAAATGGGAGCTACAGTAATAAGAAATGGACCAAGTCCTTACACTCGTCGTTTGCTAAATTTTTCTCATATTCGTTACAGACGGAGTATGATTTACCGTCCCTAATTTTTTAATTTTAAAATGTCGTAGGACGGGGAATCATTTCCCGTCTCTCGCATAAAATAATAATAAAAAAAATAGCTGTATAATGTCGGACGGGGTATCATACCCCGTCCATGATTTAAGGGGCCGACAGTTGCTTTATTTTGTTGGCGTGGGATGTTAAAGTCTTGGATGGGATGAATTTGTTCCCACTTTATTGTGTGAGATGACTATAACACCCTTGGCTTCAATCAGTGAATTGGTGGGGATTGTGACTATAAATTTTGATCAAGGGATTGAAACAATGCATTGCTCTCGGCATCTCATAGGAAAAAAAAAAAATTTAGCTTCTTTGCTCTCGGCTTCCGACTGAATTTTTTTTTTTCTTTTAGCTTCTTTCCTCTTCAAATTTCTTAATACTTATCTAAATCAAGATATATACAATTTATAATGTCTTCTTCAATCAAGCGATTTATTGGAAAGGTAAAATCAAAGCGTTCAGACATTGGTTCTGCATCAACACAGTCCGCACCCGCACAAAACATGAATGAAGAAGAAACAACTGGGCTAATGAATACCAGCGATCCATCACATTGGGTAAAAGTTGTCGACGACGGACGGCACATTTGCAAAGTGATTACGGATGAACCTGTCGGTGGATTTGTTAATTTCAGAGGCAATTGGAAGGGACCGATTAAAGCATACAAGGTACTTCGCAATGTTCCTTCAATAGAGCATCTCATCGACAATGCTGGTTGGTCCCTTTTTTTACTATTGATACAGAGAAGTCGTCTACTCGTCTTGTTGAGGCATTGGTTGAGAGATAGTGGGACACGACCCACACTTTTCACCTTCCTGCCGGTGAGTTGGGATTTACCCCATTAGACTGGGCGATGCTAACGGATTTATCTATTGGAGTCGGTTCGTTGCCACCATGTAACGACGATGCATATCCTTTTGAGGTTGTCCAGTCTCGTTTTTTCCCAGAAATTACACCGGAAGATTGGAAATCTCACGGTATACGTATCTCTTTTCTAAAAAAGTATTTTACGAAAGATTGGATAGATGCAGCTATAGCCGATCATGAAGTGGCAGTGAAAGTTGCCAGAGCTTTCTTCATGTATTTTGTGGGTGAGTTTCTTCTACCCAATGCGACCGGTGTATTGAGATGTGGTTTACTTAATGCATTTGAAGATGTGACTATTGTTGGTACGTATGATTGGGGTAGTCCGTCTTTGGCATTGCTATATTTCTCTTTGGATGCTTGTAGCCGACTTAAATTGAAATCATTTAACGGTCCGTGGCAAGTACTAGAGGTAATCTTAAGTACTAGAGGTAATCTTAATCTTAATGTTTAATGTTATTTATTTTGTTACAATTTTTAAAAACCAAAATAATAATGTTCTAATTTTTAATCTGTCACATATTATTATATGTGTTGGTTTCAGTACTGGGCATATGAATACACAAGCATTTGTACATCAATGTGTAGGCATGACGTAAACTTTACAGTCCATTTGAAAAATGCTGATATCCGACCAAAAATATCCCGTTGGAATCGCAGTAATTTGGATGATATATACAAGTAGTGATCTTATACGTTACAATATACAAATGGCCCGCAGTCAGCTAGAGATGAGATCATCAGCATCTATTATATGGCAACCGTATGAAGGAACCAAATATGAGAATGAGTATGATGTTCAATGTGCCATGATCTTATCCCGCAACCACTGTATCTTCCTTCATGATAATCAGGTATTAATATGTACAGTTTTTCAATTAATACTTAGTTAAGTTAAATTTTTTTCCCCTAATAATAGTTTGAATGCAGGGAGTATGGTACCTCGGTGACCGATGTTACCGGCAAGTAGAAGGCATTATTGCTATCCCATCAGTTCCTCCTAAAACCATGTCTAGAATGAATCCACATGAGTACGTCGGGCCGCTTGAAGCTTCTAGACTGGTCTGTCCAGTTCCACAGAGGGTATATGATCAGTATTGGGCGAAGGTTTCAATTGGTCCTATTATGCCTAAACTGTCGCATGGTGCTAACGTTGATTTCATAGGAGCAGCTGGTTGCAGCGATCCATCAACACATTTGCCATATCCTGCACCTCTTTATTATATGCCCACACAATATATAGCACCACCGGTGCTTGACAGACCAGCCTTGTTTGGTCAACCCTTAGTTGAAGCACCCTTATTTACGGGCGGTACAATAACAGAAAATCTGAGTCAGGATACTTTTGAGTTTCAGCAACGCGGTGATCAATCATACGTAAGAACTTGAGTCAATCTGTAAATTCTGCACCTGTTTTAATAAATTTTTGTTTAACCATATATTTCTACTTTATTTGTAGGAGGAGCTGTACAGATAATACCAGGAATTGTCGAGGAATAATTGTCTACTCTGAAAATTTATTATTGACAAAACGGTGCTACGAGAATCACTTCCACCGATAGCAACATCAGGAAGGCGATCGATATCCAGGCACCGCCCTTCCACTTCGCAGCGTACAGATGGTTCGGAGGAATCCAGGCGAACTCCTTCATTTGTGCCAAACACACAATTTGATTAGACATATTAAGAGTTTGTGTTACTTTGGTAATTAATGTTTGTGAAGTGGAGAAGATAAGTCTACGCATGCCAACCTTGGGTAATTTGGTAATTTGGTAATTAATATGAATGGACTCCTTCTTTGTCTTTTTCCCACTTTTGATACACCATTTCTTCACGTTAAAGAGTACAACGTTACATCAAAGTTAAAGGGTACAACGTTACATCAAAATTTTACAGGCTAGGTACATTATCACGTGAAGGGGTTCAACTTCTTCTCTATTTAATAACAACAAATCATTCCAAGTTCTCTACTCCTTCAACATATACAATCATCTAAAAAATGTCTCACTTCTCTTCTTCTTCAACGTCCACTGACTCCTCTAATGAATGGGACGAAGAAGACGATGTCGCGATCATGTTCAACAGGCACATGCAGCAACGAGCTTTGCGTAATCTCTCTTCACAACGAGATTTGCATCGACGTTACATTCGCTGCGAGAGAGTTGAAGACCATAACCGGTTGATGCGGGATTATTTTAGTGACAACTCTATTTACCCCGATTCTATTTTCCGATGGCGATTTCGAATGCGTCGTCCTCTTTTCATGAGGATACTTGAAGCATGTGTTAGTTATGATCAGTATTTTCAACAACGGTTAGATGCTACAAACGCCCCTAGCTTGTCACCAATACAAAAAATAACAGCTGCAATGCGGTATTTAGCGTACGGATCTTCTGCTGATGCAGTCGATGAATACGTTAGAATCGGGGAAACTACGGTACTCAAAACGGTACGTCATTTTTGTTTAGCAATAGTTAATATTTTTGGTCAGCAATATACAAGAAAACCCAACGCAGATGATGTAAACAGGCTCCTCGAAGAGAATAAAAACCGTGGATTCCCGGGTATGTTGGGTAGTGTAGACTGCATGCACTGGGTTTGGAAAAATTGCCCTGCAGCTTGGCATGGTCAGTATACAGGTCATGTCCATGAACCAACAATTATACTTGAAGCTGTTGCGTCCTATGATTTATGGTTTTGGCATTCATTTTTTGGCATACTGGGAAGCAATAATGATTTGAACGTACTTAACCGATCAACATTATTTAATGATATTCTTAATGGTTGTGCACCTCCTGCTAATTTTGTTATAAACAATCATCAATATTCCATGGGGTACTATTTGGCGGATGGAATCTACCCACCATTGGCTACTATAGTCAAAACCTATACTGCACCTGAGACACAGAAAAAGAAAAAATTTGCTCAGATGCAAGAAGGTGCACGTAAAGACGTTGAACGGGCATTCGGAGTTTTACAGGCTAGGTTTGTGATCGTAAAAGGGCCAGCTCGATGTGGGATGCTGATAGTCTATCTTATATAATGAAGACTTGTATTATTTTGCATAATATGATTGTGGAGGATGAAAGAGACGAAGGTTTACAGGATTATAACTACGAACAGAATTTATCAACTACATTCGTAACACCTAATACAACTTCTCCAACAGAACAGACAACTCGTTTTGCACGAAGCGTTGATTTACATGATCGACAGCGCCATCATACGCTTCGACAAGATTTGGTTGAGCATATTTGGAACGAATTTGGGGAAGCCGATTGACAATATTATTTAGAGTTTTAATTTTTCTTATTATGAATGGTATCTTTTTATGTTTTGTCCAATGTGGTACTAATTTCAATGTCTTTTGATATGCAATTTATTTCGTACTATGCATGATGGGAAGATTGTATTTCATACTGTTCTTAATTGCATGCTTGTAGTGGAAAAATTAATCTAAAGTTAATATTTCATATAATGATGGAAGAATTATAACTTAATACTTCGATACATAATTATGAAATAGGAATTAATATTAAATTGACGATACAAATATTTCACTTCTTCAAACTATTACAGAAATAAATTGTCTTACATTTTAATCCCTAATGAAACCTTGTTTTTCCATGATTTGACGTTGTCTACAAATAAAATAATAACGTTGCTCATCCGGATATTTTGTCAGATCCAACCCCATGATTCGATCTTCCTCGGCTTGCTCTTTCATATCCTGGTCTTTCTTTTTCAAAGCAATTTTCATTTGCGTCGCTTCTAATCTGCATCCTTGTGTCTCAATGTAGCAAGAGTTAAATCTTCTCGTCTCTTCAAGCATAGCCTCGTCAGTACCGTCGCCTTTATTTTTCGCTTTTCTTTTTCTGCTTTGCGCCCGGGGGGCCGGGACAGTGGTGTAGAGGATTCACCTCCCGCCGCTACGTCGGAGTTGGGAGAGTCAACATTTATAGGCATATGTTGACTGCTACTAACATCAAGTGATTGTGTTCCTAGGCCGTACTCAAAGACAGTAGTCGTACGTAGAGAAAATTTGGGTAAATCTTTCAGTAGTTGATAACATTCTTCAAATCGGAAAGCTTTTCCAGTAGATTGCATGTATTCCGTTCTTGCTTCCCTTATCTGGAAAAATTGTACAACAAAACAACACTCAATTCAAAACTCTAATCACAATGCATTCAAAAAACATTAATTTAAAGATTTAAATAAATATACCTTGTCAGCCTCCGTAGTTCCACTCGCTGCTCTATTTGTAACACTCGCCAATTTAGCAGCAAATAGCGACACGTCTTTGGAAATAACGTGAAATCTACTACTAAGCGATGCCGACGTTCGATCCGTCGGACTGCCTAAAATTGCTTTGAAGGTGTTGAATATACGATCCCAAAATTGGCTACCCGATTGGTCCACACCAACTGTTGGATCTTGACTAGTTACTATCCAACTCTGTGAAAGAATCACATCTTCATTTGTTGTATACGCTCTCCCTCTTGATCCCCTGGATGGAGCTGCCATTCTTGCTAGAGATTTTATTTCAGGATTAGCTCTCGGTGTGAAGTTCTCGGAGTGAAGAAGGATGACTAGTTTGGTTGGTTTAGTTGTTTGCTGTTAATCTTTTTACACCCCCGAGTGTTATTTATACTGTGTTTTTTTATAGACATTGGGGAATTAATAGCCGTTGAGATACGAAAAAGAAAGCGTTGGAGAGAACGAAGAGCCGTTGAATAGATCCGTTGGAGGGCAAAGTAGGAATCAAAAATAACAAAAACAAAAAAAAAAAAAAAAAAAGGAAAATTCCCGGACGGGGAATGATACCCCGGACGGGGTATCTATCCCCGTCTGAGGGATTTTCAACGAATCTAAAAATGGGTCAAATAGGTTGGACGGGGTTTGATACCCCGGACGGGGTATCATTCCCCGTCCTACCTCTTTTTTTAAAAAAAAAAACAAAAATTATGTGGGACGCTGTATCATACTCCGTTTGATAAGATTAAAAAAATATTATATAGAAGAGACGGGGTATCATACCCCGTCCTCTATAATTTGAGAAAGCTCGTGTGGTTTCTCATATTTGAGAAATAGAAATAGCAGCTTTGCCATATTATGCAAATTTGAGAAACGACTGCAGCATGGTTTTTGGGTTCGTTTGCTATAATTTGGATATTTGGAAATTTTAGCAAACGACTGTGGATGCTCTTAGAGAGTATATTTCTTAAGAATCATATCAATGCACTTGTTCGAAAAATAATAATAATAATTAAAGATAACTTATTTCAATTTAAATACAACAACAACAACAACAAAAATATTTTTTCTCAGCTAGTTGGGGTCGAGTACATGAATTTTGATTTTTTTTCATTCTTCTCGGTTTAGCGCACAAGCTATCATATATTTTCTCACCGTTTCCATCTAATTATGTTTATGTCTTCAGATACCTCTAAGTCTACTCTCGATATTTAATAAATCACTTATCTAACGAGCGCACTACTAGATCTACATGTTTCATATAGAGGATTATAGACAAATACAATTTTTTTATCTGATTTTTTTGTTCAGATTTAAATTGAAATAAGGACCCCAAGGGGTATTGACTCAATTTCACTTAAAGGATTTTCTTAGAAAATATTTACAAATTTAGAACACCCTCCAAATTATTTATAAAAGTAGGATAGTTGGAAGAAAATTTTCAAGGACGACCCTAACTTTAGGGATATTTACACAATACTTAAACTAAAAATTTACATATCTCACTACCCTATTTAAAAACTAGATATTTCACAAAAAATAAAGAAATTAAAATAAAAAAATCTTTCAAAATTTAAAATTAGATACGTTGATAGAAGATTAACAGAAAGAAAGCATATTACCGATAGGGAAATATCAGAATATTTGTTAATAATAAGAAAAATAACTAATAAACTACCCAAGGAAATACAAAAAGAGATAGCATACAAAGTATTAGATTACAGAAACGAAGAAGCAAGTTGGTATTACGAACACCTACTAGCATACAAAATATTAGGCTATGTATGGCCAACGAAGCAGTAGGATTAAATCCAAATATAGGACCAGAAATTTATATGATAAACATACAAGAGTTAGAACACTACAAGACTAACAGTCTTTACCGGCATTTTTTTCCACATTCACCGGCATTTTTAAACCCCGCTGTAGATACCACCGGCGTTTTATAAATCGCCGGTGCAAGTGTCGCTGAATCGTGTGTCACTGTAGCTTAGGGACATTCTCCGGCATTTTTTACGAACGCCGGTATAGATTAAAACTACACCGGCATTTGGAAAATGCCACCGAAAGGGTGGTTTCGTTTGGAATTATTGTTTTCGGCCATCACCTACACCGGCATTTTTAAAACGTCGGTATAGACTACCATTTTTTCCTGAAAGCTACACTTGTAAAAACGTCGGTATAGATACATATTTTTTAAAAAAAAAAAAAAACCTTGAACACTCTTGCAATCAAAACCAATTGCAAAACTAAAAGAGCCCCAATAAAATATGAATGAAGCATAATAGTATAATATCATCAAATTGTAATCTCATAGATGAAACTTATACTTTTATAATACTCATGAGATAACTGTCAATTGAAACCACAACATAAGTTCAAACAGGATTATTTCATCACTAGTCACTCCTCTGTAAATCATAGTATGCAACTTCAGTTACATAATCCATCTCATCATCACTTAAAACCAATGAGAAAGAACAATCTCATTTTCAAACCCAAGCAACGAGCATGAACATTATCTTAGAAACTGATACTCATCTAGACATCATAATATAATTGTATATAAAGTTTAGATAAAAAAAATTCCATCACTAGTCACTCCTAAAAAAATCATAGTGTGCAACTTCAGATACATTATCCATCTCATCTCCAAATTCAGACAAAAAAGCAACTCGTGAAGCTACACTTTTAGACAAACCATTGCTCAGTTCTAGAAAAAACGGCCCAAACAAGTAAGGATCAAATGGTTTTAACAAGTATCAAATAAGGATCAAAACAGCCCCATGTAATAATCAATTGATCAAATGGTTTTAACAAGTGAAAAAGAAAAGGGTAAGGATCTCCATCCACACAAGTGAAAAAGAAAAGTAAGCATTCAAGCATTTCACAAAGTTAATCCATACCTGGAATAACCAACTCTAACTTATGATACCAAGATAAAGCATTAAAGAACAAGGATTCGTGCAACATTTATAACAAAATCTACCTCTATGTATGTTGCCGCAACATCAGAATGCTTCTCGTTCGTCCTCGCAATGAAAATGTCCCAAAACACCGACCACCATTCGAACAAAAACCCACCAGGAGCATCAATAGCTAGTCCATTTTACACCACAACAACAACATCAGCACAAAAACCCACCGGGAGCATCAATAGCTAGTCCATTTTGTCATATCCAAACTATGACAAACAACTCTCCTCAAGCTGTACTTAATTGCTGGCACGTCAAGCTTAACTTAATTGATGCACTTATTTGAGCTAACTGATCCAGTTCACCACTATTACACTTCAGCTAAATGGCCTAAATTCATTATTTCAGCATGATAATAACATAAACATCTACTCTTGTATTTGTAGCTTTATTCCTCAAATGTCAATATTATGTAGCATTTCTCTCAAAAAAGAACTTGCAGATAAATTATGCTAAGTCAATTTTACAAACATCTTTCTCAACTTCAACATTATGTAGAACGTTTTAAGTAACCAAATTAATCATTAAAGTACTGTTATCTATTAATATTTAATATTACTTATTTCTCTTTTGTTTTGACAGTTTTCTCAAATAACAATTAATTTTTATTGCATTCCAAATTAAACTCCTGTAGATTCCACAAATTTTAGCCATATCTCTAATTTGTATAGTTACTACTGCAAACAATGAACACCACAGAGCCCTCATATAAGAGTGCCAAGTTCATTTACATCAGTGCAATTTTACTGAGAGTTTGGGGATACAAGGAATAAATGCCCACATTTGGTGTCTCTCCATCAAATGTTTGCATAGTATAGTTGGTATATATCGTTCGCATCGATATGACTATTAGACACTTGTTTCTATTCTAGCACCTTTCAAACAATTCTTTTCATTTTGGCCTAAAAACCAACTCCTAGTCTCTCCGAACAGAATAATATCACTCCTAACATATTGTGCATTAAAGCACACTATCAAAATAAATATTGTCATCTATTCATCAAAGGAGACAAGTTTCTTCCCATGGCCCAAAGTAAGTAGCATGGTCTAGCTGGATCATGTAGTTTACTTAGTGCACTCAGTATCATTATGCTCACCCCAATATATGAAAGGAAACAATAAGCTGGCAGTGGAATCCTAAAAGGTAAATAAGTAACACAAAAACCATGGACATCAAGGATAAGCAATGTTTTATCAATATGAATAATTAAGCAAGCTTTTATGTAATGATGAGAACCCGTATCAGAATTTCCTTCAAGCTAAGACATAACATCTAAAGGCCTAAAAACAACTCCATATAAGAACATGAGCAATCAATACCCAATGAATACAACCTAATGTTTTATAATCATTCAAACAAAACACAACTGAGCAAATAACTTGCAACTCTTATCTAAGATCAACAACCATGTCAATAAAAATTCAACATAATATCTAATGAACCTAATCATACCAATAATAAACCAAAATCTCCATAAACTCATATAAGCAGACAAAACAACCCATATCCTCAACAACAAAAAAAATTACCTACAACCCAATACCAACTTCGATGTTATATGCAAATTGGCCAACAATCCAGATCAAATAATCGCATAAAAAAACAAAATAATCACATGGGCATCTAACAAATAGACAAAAGTCAAATAAATAGAAGATGGGGTTTAAATCATTAGTTACCAAACCTCGAAGAGTTCAAGGAGGATGGGATCGGGGATGGAAGGGGATGGAAGAGAGATCTGAGATGTGGGAGATGTTAACGAGGGCGGAGTCAACGATGGAGAAGGGCGACGCCGGAGGAGGGGGCGGCGATGGGGGAACAGTCGACAGCGGGGGAGGAGGCGGCGACTCCCGAAAGAGGGGGCGGGGGAAGGGATGGGGGTTTTCGATTTGGAAGGAGGGAGATGGAGAGAGAGAGTGAAAAATTGGGGGAAGGGGGGAAATAAAGTAAAATGAGTGCGATAAAGAGATGTCAGGAGTATTTCACTTATCCTTCTCATACACTGGCATTTTAACGCAAAAACGCCGGTGTATATATATGTACATACAGCGACATTTTTCACATACGCCGGTGTTGAACTGTATTTTTTTCCCTGCCAAATTACCTGGTTTCTACAGCGGCGTTTCTACCAAAACGCCGGAGTAGAAATGCAGGTGTAAAGCTATTTTCTTGTAGTGGAAGGAGATTACAATGGTCTTGAGTTTATAAGAATTATAAGAAAAGATTTAAAAATCATAAATAAGAATATAAAAGAATTAGATAGGTATATAACTGATGACACAGAGGAAGATTTGGGCATAACGTAAGAAGGTATGAAGAAGTGTTAGAAGCCATAACAAAACTTAATATAAATATTTTAGAAATAGAAGATTTAATGGCAAATCTCAATTCAGTAGAAGTAGAGGAAGCTTTAAAAAACCTCGATATAACGAATGAAGAAATAAAAATGGATCATAGAAAAGATTATAGTAAAACCTACAGAAACTCAACTGACATGTACGAAATCTTAAGACCACCACCTAACAAAAGACCTTACCAATTACCATGGAAATGACAAAACATAAAAAATAATAAATTAGGAAGAGACAAAGAAAAAAAAACTTCAAAATATGAACCTGTAGAACTCTACGAAAAAGGAATAGCAGAAAATGGAGACTGGCTAGATCTAGACTGCGTAAAAGACGTAGATAGAACAATAGAAGAATGGATAAAAGCCTTACTAATAGTAGGATTTAGGCAAAATCTTCCAGGAAACGCATTTGAGAAATTTATAAAAGCCACCTTTATAGGAGTAGTAGCAAAATGGTGGAATGGACTAAAGGAAGAAGAGATAAATACTATAAGAAAATAAAGAGCAATGGATGATAAAGGAACTGAAGAAACATCAGCACAACGAACCTTAGGTTTGAAAGAAATAATTACAAATTACGAAATAGCAATAAGAACAAAATTTAGTGTCTACGATAAAGGAGAAAAACACACTATACACAAAAAGAATCAAGCAAGATGGAGACTAAGCAGCTTAGAAATATGCGACATGTGTTATTTTGACAACTATGTTTGTGAATTTCAACAATATTTTTAAGATAGTTATTATACAAAAGAAGGACGGAGTCTAATTTTGGACTCATTCTTTCTAAAACTACCTGATCCATGGAGTATAAACATATATAGTGCATACATAAATGAGAAAGTAAAACCAGAAGTAGATACTTTAGGGTATAGAATACAATTTGTAAAAGATTATAGGGACAAAGTATGCCAAGATGCTAGAGCAACAATGAAATACTACAGAACTTATAAACAAAGAATTTGTTGTGAGGATGCTAGACCGAATCATTGGGGATGGAATAATAACTATAATTATACAAAGAAGAATAATCACAAATTCCAAAAATATAAACCAAAATATAGAATTTTTTTTAAAAGATATAAAAAACCCTATAAAAAATTGTCACGCCCCGCTTCCCAAAAGAATACGGAATACGGTATGTGACTAAGCCCAGCGGATAATTTTCATCATTCATAAGCTGTACGGACCTGCTTGACTCATTATAGTAGTAAATATAACATCATACTCCAACCAGGCATGGAAAAACAATCATAACTCAAACAGTATTTATTGCATCAAATATAATTGTTCCAACAAATACTAGATCCAAAATAAAACAATAATCCTGGGACAATAAGCCCAAATACCATCTCAATACAGTTCATGAAATAAAATGGTTCAATGCAAATAGTAAGCAGTAAATTTCCATTAGCGCAGCTCAAAATTTTTGTTCACCAACTCCAGTAGGCAATGATCAGCAAAACCTGCTCATATGGCAATTACAAGGGAAATAGGAAAAAACAGGAAAATATATTGCCCATTAGATGCAAGTCCGGGCCGCAAGCAATACAAGTAGGAAAATTGGGGGGGGGGGGGGGGGGGAGGGGGGGGGGGAATTAAACTAAATAGGTAATATTAATATGAGGAAAGCAGTAAATATAACAATCTACAGATGATAGTAAACAGTGTAGTGATAACAGAAGAAGCATAACAGTAACAGTAAGGATCAACAGTAACAGTGTGTCAACTGTAACAGTAATCAATAGTAACGGTAAAGATCCATAGTAACCGTAACAGGATGTAAAAGTGTAAACAGTTATTCTTATGTCTAATATTCATTACTAACTAGGTAGCACTTCATGCATCCTAGATTTTACCATATGGTTGCTACATCAAATAGTTTCGCTTTAAGATTTTGTAGTAGAACTTCTATAGGACAATATATTCAGACAAACAGTAACAGTAACAGTAATAACAAACAGTTTCATGGATCATGCCCTAAAGCATTCAGAGATAAACAGTAGGTACCACAGTAAACAGCGAGGAAACGAGTCCATTCTGAATATATATTTCTATGTTGTCCACTACTCGATTTTTTCCCTTAAAAATCCTGGCTTGATTTCTTTTATTATTAATAAACATGTGTGAACGAATGCAACCAGACTAAAGACATGGTA
The DNA here is from genome assembly GCA_017893485.1 of Hemerocallis citrina. Taxonomy (NCBI): domain Eukaryota; kingdom Viridiplantae; phylum Streptophyta; class Magnoliopsida; order Asparagales; family Asphodelaceae; genus Hemerocallis; species Hemerocallis citrina. The sequence goes on along the minus strand of JACEHZ010000130.1, from coordinate 79,025 downwards.
TGAACAAAGGATAAGTCTAAGATGAAATAGTGATTACAACGGTTGATAAAATAATTTATAATAGTCAAAACAACAAAACTTTCAGGCTGGACAACAAGATACTACTGTACCAAATCTGAGATTCCCGTTGCTAAAGAATAGCAAATCCAGATCCGTCAGAAAATCTAGAACCTAGACTCTCTACTGATTCCAGCACATATATATAAGTCACATATCAGCCACAGAAATAGGGTTGAAAACAGCAATTAATACAGAAATCGTGTTCAGCCAGAAAATGCAAAATCTTGTTTATAAGCATGAAAAGAGTTGAAAATCATCATAATTAAATCTGAGAAAATTCTAGAAGATCTACCAACATATCTAGTTCCAAAATATAAATTATCATGAATTTATATTATAGATAGTATAGTCAACAAAATTGGGAAAACAGAGTAATGCAACAAAATCTTAATTCTGAAAGTTCAGACACAGCAGTACCAAAATAGCAATAATTCATAAAATATAATTTGAAATCCAGATCCGTCAGAAGGGTGATAAAATAGACAAATAAGGCTATAGTTCTTATTCACAATGTTTCCATAAAAAACAAATAGGATCAAATTGAAAACATAATTTTTTTATTGAACAACATGCAGTTTGGAATATTTTGGTTGGTTTCAAAAGCATAAAATGAGATTAAAAAAAATTATTAATTAATTCCACAAAAATTAGGAATTGCTCCCAATCATATTTAAACATACTCAGCAAAATATAGGGTTCAAATTCTACTTTTAGTATCAGTTTTAAAATAATATTTCATACAGAATACAAATAGTTCAGAATCTGCAAAATACGATATGTCTGCAGTAAAATGGCAATAACTCATGCATCAAAACTCGGAATTCAAATCCGTTTAAAGTTCTCGAAACTAGAAATCAGAGGCTACAAATCATGTTCACAAACTTATTTATTTTACTGATGTTAACAGGGTCAAAATCAATGTACAAAAATAGGACAACAGCAACCAAAAGTTCTTTTATGCATTTTATCAAACAACTTAACTACAAACGGTTCAATCTAGATGTCATACGAAGCATGGTATATGTGGGTTACTCAAATCAGCATGGCATGTGAATAAAATGCTCTATAATGAGATATACATCCAATAAACACCTATGGAACAGTTATCTACAATATACGGTGTGTCACAAACAACATACAATCAAGATGTCATCTAATCTAATTGTTTTTATGCAACGGGTGTCAATTATTATAACTACTCATGATCAAGAGATGATGTCAACGGTTTAAACTAACAAATAGGATCATTATGAGAGTACAAATATTTTCACACCAGATTACTTACGGTATTAACTTGTATGACAAAAAGAACACATACAAGTTACTTGCCTGATTATGAAGACGACAAAAACGAAGAATAGAATAATGGGAACAGATCCCGGACAACAAACACAACAAACGCACGAACAAGAACAAGAACTCCAAGCCAATGAAACACGTGCACACAAAAGCACACACACGCACACACAAGGGACAACAGCCAACGACAGCAGGACCGGCAGCACACCAGCACGGCGGTGGCTAGGCAAAGATGACGACAGCGACAGTTGCAGGGGGCGGCACTGCGGTGCTGTAACTGGGCGCCGTGGCTCGGATGGGACAGGGACAGTGGGTGCAGCGGGCGGGGGAAGTGGAGAGGAGCACAGGGAGAAGGGAAGAGGAAGGTGTGGTGGTCGGGGGGTGTCGCTGGCGTCGGAGGTGAAGGACGACAGCGAAGAGGAGAGGGTCGGGAGAGAGAGAGAAAGAGATCGGGAGAGATGTGGGCGACGGCTAGGAGAGAGAGAATAGGTTTAGGGTTTGGTAATAAGGGTTAGGGTTCAATTATTGTAATTATATAGGGACAATATGGGTTTGGATAAACTGGGTAGTATCCAATAGGGTAAAAAGAATCTAATAAGAGACAATTAGGCCATAAAATATGTTAAAATAATAGGCAAGACCATGAACAAATTGTAGGCCAAATAAAATGGGAATAAAAAAGTAGAATCAATGCAAAATGAATCACAAGAGAGAGAAGAACAACGCACCAAACAAAAGAAATGAAAATAAATGCAACCAAAAATAAAGTAGAATAATCAAGAATTTTATTAAATATAATTAAAAATACAAATATGAGCAATAAGGGTAACAAAAATACTTTACAAAAATAAATAAAAATAAAAATAGAAAATATACCAAAAACCCTAAGAAATGTAATTGTTACATATGTGGAGAGGTAGGACATATATCACCAAATTGCCATAAAAGAATGAAAAAAGAAAATGTAAAATACGTAGAAAAAATTGAAGAAATGAACAACATAAATTATGAACCCATAGAATATGAGGAAGAATGGTCAGAAATAAGTGAAGATGAAGAAATAATGGTAATGGAAGAAGATAGTGGAAGTAGTGATGGTGAAACAGAAGAATGTAAAATAAATATGATGACAGAAATAACAAAAAGAGGATAACCATTAGAAAGAGAAGAAAACAATGAAGAAGCGAAAGAATGTGCTTTGACATACAAAAATATAATAAAATAAGAGCGACCAAATTAGATATAAATCCAAATGAAAATTTTAAACTACCAATATTCGAAAGGATGAAAAGTACCGTCATAATAGCCAGGAATAATGAACAACCTATACACAGTGAACAAGCACAAGGAAAAACCATAATCTCATTAATAACCGAAAGAATAATAAGGTAAGAGATGGAAAAAATAAGTTAGAAAACCAGAAAAATATTAAGACACATACATTTAGAAGCTGTATAAATAATAATAAAAGCCTATTTTAAGGAATGAATAAATACACCCCTGAAAATATACCTAATGGATGAAAGAATAATATCAAGTACACAAGATGACTTAATAGGAATAGTACAAGAGAACCTAATGTACCAAAAGATAAAATTTACAATAAAACCTAATTTCTCTATAAGCATGACAGAAGAAAATAAAGATAAAAGTCTAGTCATGCATCATAGATTATCAGGAATAGAAATGATAAAGCGAAGTTATGAGTATATAAATAAGAAATATTTATGCGTTCATTAGTAAGCATGAAGTAAAAATACAAATACAAATAATTTTAAAATAGATCCGCTATTCAGCGAAATCATAAGATATAAACCAGCTAGAGAAAACCCTGAAATGACTATACCAAATTATATAGAATTTGACTTTAATAAAGCAAAAGAAATTGCAAAAGGAAAAGCATCACAAATAATATTCGGAAAAAGATCACTATCAATACAAAACAAACAACAAGCATTGGAATCAATACCAATAATAAATACATGAGAACACCAAAACAACAACCAATTTAAAATAGAAATATAATTTTATGACAATGGAAAATGGAATAAACAAGTAGCCTTAGTAGATATAGGAGCTACTAATTTACATATTCAACAAACAAATATAAAAACAACTGAATTAATGCCATTAGAAAACTCATATTACTACCTAGACTATTACAATAATAGACATTCAATTGTACATAAAATTATACTACTACTAAGGATAAATGGTAGAAATGAAATGTTATTACACTTACACGTAGACCCAGAACACCATGTTAATGAAATGTTATTAGGAACTGACTTTCTTACTGTAACACCCTGTGTTAAAATATAGTATATATATATATATATATATATATATATATATATAGGCAACTTGCTCATTTAGTAAATAAGCAATTGATTATGTAGCATGCATGTGATACATTGGAGGCTATGTTTGTTTTCATATTCTGAGTTGCATATTCTGAATATCTAACTCAGAATACCCGTTTGTTTTGGGCGTATTCTGAGTTCCATATTCAGAATATTGATATCCCTTCAATTCTCGATATCCCCAACTATAGTCACGGGCTCTCTCTCTCATACGACCTCTCTCTCTCTCCTCGCTCCCCAAAACAAACGGGTATTCTGAGTTGTCTTCTACCTTCAGATCTCTTCCATCTCTCTCATGACCTCTCCCTCTCTCCTCGCTCTCCAGGTCTGGCCATCTGGTCGTCCTCCATATTCAGATCTCTTCCATCTCTCTCACGACCTCTCTCCGTCTCCTCGCTCCACAGATCTGGCCATTCGGTCGTCCTCTACCTTCAGATCTCTTCCAAACAGTGTTGATTCCAACCCATCTCTCCTCTCTTCTCACTCAGATGCTCTCTCTCTCTACTCACCCAGGAGAGCTCGTCGACTCCATTGTCTCCCCCCTCCTTCGAAGATCCCAGATCTGATCTAATTACCCCCCGCCCCCCCCCCCCAACCCCAAATCAACGAATTCCCGAACGATTCCACTGTGAAATCGAACGGAAAAGTGTGAGTGCGCCGCCGGCGACTTCGCTACCGGACTGGTTTTTGCGGTCGACTTGGTGAGGGGTTGAGGGGTTTGGGTAGCGGGTTAATGGTTTGCACCACCCGTGCTGCCTATCGGAGAAAAGCTAGGGATCGAAGGGCAAGGAGAATCAAAGCACTACGCAAGGTTGAATCCTGTGCTGACAATTTCATCCTTCTCCAAATCCAATCAAAGGTATGAAGACAGCGATTGTACTATTTATTTGGTTGGTTTTCTTTACCAATTTACTGTGCTTTTTAATTGCATTTGGTACCGGAATAGCTTTTGGGATTGAGGTGCACACTGCACACAAACTAATTCACTGTTGAGAGTTTTTAGGGTGTAATCGGTTGCTATTTGCAAACTAGGGTTACCCGATCAGCTATTAAACTAATTGAAGGAATTTGGCCATTTTTTTTTTTTTTTGGATGTTTGTTCATACTAGATGAGTAATGCGGGTAGGGGAAAGGGGAAGGCAGTGGAGGAAGATTATGGGCTGTGGACTTCTCGTATTACAGCTGATTTTATCAGCCTTATGGAGGGGGCAGTTGACAATGGTTTGTTAAAGAGCACCACATTCGATGGTAAAACCTGGTCTAATTTTGAGCAAATAATGAATTCTACGACTGGGCGTTCATTCTCGGTGAAACAACTGAGGTCGAAATATGGACGACTTAAATCAGAATGGGGGGTGTTTCACAAAATGAGGAAACAGAGTGGTTTCGGTTGGGATGAAGCCAACCAAACCGTTACTTGTGAGGCTCCGGTTTGGAAACAATATATTCAGGTTAATATATATAATCTCAAACTTTGATTTGTTGGTTGTGAATCCTTTTTATTATACTTAATCATTTATCTAATACTTGCATAGTAACAACATATTATGTGAATAGATGCATCCTGCTGCAGAAAAATACCAAAATAAGGGGTTGCCACATTATGATGCATTGACCAAAATATTCGAGGAATCTGTAGCCCAGGGCAATGTGGCAAGGGCCTCCACACAAGGGGGGTTCAAGGATGTGGAGGCGCGGCGGATGAACTATCAGTTTGGCCACCCCCAACAATCACACGTAAATGTGATTGATGAGTCTGATGATGTCCCAATGGGTACGGGGTCCGGTTCACGCAAAAGAAAATCTACTGCATCAAGTGGCCGCGAATCAATGTTGTCCAAGATGTCGGAATATCTTGATGTAGCTAAGCAAGCTCAAGCGGAAAAAAGAGGGAGGTACATGAATAAAAATGAAGTGGAAAGCACTCCCTCAATTAACCCTGTATTCCCCGAACAGGATCAATGCCAAGATATAATTGAATCGATGACAGGGCTTGATCCGATTGTAGCCGTAAAAGCTTCAACCTACCTCTTTCAAAATCCTAACTTTGCTCATGGTTTCCTTCGTATGTCTCGAGCCCGGCAGGAGGCCGCGGTCCGTTATTGGGCCACCCTGTAGTAATCCCATTCAGCGTAATGGGTTGAATAAATCATGTTGTAGAACTTTTCTTAACATTATTTCCATATTTGTTTGCGGTTGATTGTAATATGACGGCTTTTAGGATGAACAAATTGCTTACATAATTTAATTTAAATTTGTAATGTTATATTTTAAAAATAATTCCTGGAATAGATCTGCTAGTAGTAGTATCCCTTGTTATCTTAATTCAATTGCACAGGCTTGTGGAATCCTGCCATCTCTCAATATGTTGTTTTGTGATTCTGTAAATCTCGTTACATACATTCGTATTATTAATACTGTGTGCACTTGATATTGGAATGCCCCAAACTGATTTCTATCTTCTTCTTTATAGTGAGTCACTACTGGAATTGCATCCTCTGTTATGGATATTTCTTCATCCAGTAGTGACGAGACCGAAGAGGTGATGACTGCAGTCTTGATAGCTGACTATTTATGTGAAGAACCTGGCCGTACAAGGTCCACTAATAAAAAGCAAACGGAACGTGAATATCTGGAAAATATGTTAGCGGGTTCCCAGGCTGACTTTCATGATATATTCCGTATGAACCAGGATTGTTTTATGACCTTGTGTGCTTTCCTGCGAGAAAGGAACCTCTGTGAGGAAACAGCGGAGTCTTCAAGCCATAAGTGAGTTACTTTCGAGGAAAGCGTGGCTATTTTCCTGTTTATTGTCGGTCATAGTGCAAGAATGCGACTAGTTCATACCACGTTTAACCACTCAACCCAAACAATCCAAAAGCACTTTAGTATTGTCCTGAACGGTCTGGCAAGAGCAGCCCCACTCCTTATCAAACCTCCTGATTATACAACCGTACATCACAGAATCAGGGGATCAGAGGATTTTTACCCGTGATTTCAAGTAAAGCGCCACCCTAATTGCATCATGTATTATTAAATTGTTTTCCAAGTTTGGATTTGGGATATGTATTATTCGAATTATTAATCTGCAGGGAGCTATTGGTGCTGCCGATGGGACATTAATAAAAGCTACAGTTCCCGCTAGCCGAACCAACGCTTGTCGCTCTCGAAAGGGTATTGTAAGTCAAAATGTATTGGCAGCATGTGATTTTAACATGATGTTCACATTTGTTTACGCGGGATGGGAAGGCAGTGCCAACGACTCCCGTGTAATGCATACTGCATTAGCACAAAAACTGTTGCCAATCCTACCGAACGAGAGGTACTACTTAGTGGATTGTGGTTATACCAATATGCCCGGGTTTTTGGCACCGTACCGTGGTGAACCATACCATTTACAGGACTATCAAGGGGCCAACCATGCACCAACCCATTCTAGACAACTATTTAACAAACAACATGCTAGGTTAAGGAATGTGATTGAGAGAACGTTCGGTGTATTCAAGAAGAGGTTTACCATCTTCGAGAACATGCCAAACTATTATTATACCAGACAAGTTATGATGGTCACAGCCTGTTGTGCACTTCATAATTTTATATGCCTGCACTCACGAAACGATGCATTTTTAGTGGAACTCGGTGGCGAAACAATAGTACATCACCAACACACCGAAGATGCAGCATCCACATCGCAAGATTTGGATTTATCATCTTCCCAATTGAGACATATGAATAGCAAAAGAGATGAAATCGCCCTAGCAATGTGGAATGCTATACAGTAATGTATTTTGAATGTACACATTTTCAGCATATCCATTTGGATATGTTTGTATCTTTGCAATATTACTAATATAAATAATCAGCATGCAGATCTTCCTTTAAGCTTTTTATTCTTTTTTTTGAGATGTCGTCTTTACCAAGCACTTCATTGTTGTACAGGTGTTGCACATTATTCTTCCTCGTTGGTTTTGAGTTATGATGAGATGGATTTTGTTTCTGAGGCTGCACACTATGAACCATTTATCGAATGATTTGTAGGAGTGGCTGGTGATGAATTAATCCTCCTCTGAACTTTATTCTTCCTCGTTGGTTTTGAGTTATGATGAGATGGATTTTGTTTCTGAGGCTGCACACTATGAACCATTTATCGAATGATTTGTAGGAGTGGCTGGTGATGAATTAATCCTCCTCTGAACTTTATTCTTCCTCGTTGGTTTTGAGTTATGATGAGATGGATTTTGTTTCTGAGGCTGCACACTATGAACCATTTATCGAATGATTTGTAGGAGTGGCTGGTGATGAATTAATCCTCCTCTGAACTTTATTCTTCCTCGTTGGTTTTGAGTTATGATGAGATGGATTTTGTTTCTGAGGCTGCACACTATGAACCATTTATCGAATGATTTGTAGGAGTGGCTGGTGATGAATTAATCCTCCTCTGAACTTTATTCTTCCTCGTTGGTTTTGAGTTATGATGAGATGGATTTTGTTTCTGAGGCTGCACACTATGAACCATTTATCGAATGATTTGTAGGAGTGGCTGGTGATGAATTAATCCTCCTCTGAACTTTATTCTTCCTCGTTGGTTTTGAGTTATGATGAGATGGATTTTGTTTCTGAGGCTGCACACTATGAATCTTATGTTCATATCTGCCCAAAGTTTGAGTTATGCCAGCCTTGATGGACCATATTATACTGCATCCACAACAAGGAGAATGGGTGGCGATGGAGTAAGTTTATTTTACTGTAAAAGTTAACTCCTACAATATCTTAGATTGGTTCTAATTATTGTTCTATGGTAGGTTGTGATGGGAGATAGCAAGGAATTAGTTACTAATAAAGGGATCGCTGCAATCTGGCTACTTTGTGTCACTCTAACAGATCAATTGTTATAGTAATCCTGGGCTGTGATGTACCAGGTTTGATATGCTGAGCTTTTATTAGTTTCTGATATATACAAATACTGTTGTATGTTTCTTTGGCTGTTCATGGTTTATGGATACTGATAAATAACTTTGGCTGCTCATGGTTTCAAACTATTGTTTTCTGGAGTCTATTTGAATAGTCTTGGATCCTTGATCATTACAAACATCCCGAGTTTATTTCAGGTTGGTTAATGTTGGCCATTGTCTATCCTAAGAATATCATGCTTCTATCCTGAGATTGAGTATAAATCCAGGGATGTGATGTACCAGGTCTGATATGCTGAGCTTTGAATTCCTGATATGCACAGACTGCAGTCTTTTTTTGGGGCTGTTCATGGTTTGTGGATACTGATAAATATCATTGACTGTTCATGGTTTCAAAGAATTGTTTCTGGAGTCAATTTGAATTGTCTTGAATCCTTGATCATTGGTTAAGATGATGCCCACACCGATCATACTTCAGACCTTAAAAACAATTGATGCACATTAGTTCTTAAATCCTGGGCTGTGATGTACCAGGTCTGACACCCTGAGCTTTGAATTCCTGATATGCACTGATACTTTCTGTTTCTTTGGCTGTTCATGATTTATGGATACTGAGAAATATCTTGGGCTTGTCATGGTTTCAAACAATTGTTTTATGGAGTCAATTTGAATTGTCTTGAATCCTTGATCATTGGTTATGATGATACCCACACTGATCATACTTCACACCTTAAAAACTGTCTGATGCACATTAGTTCTAAAATCCTGGGCTGTGATGTACCGGGTCTGATATAGCTGAGCTTTGAATTCCTGATTTGCACAGATACTGTCTGTTTTTTGGGCTGTTCATGGTTTACGGATACTGGGAAATACCATTGGCTGTTCATGGTTTCAAACAATTGTTTTCTGGAGTCAACTTGAATTGTCTTGAATCCTTCATCATTGGTTATGATGATACCCACACTGATCATACTTCACACCTTAAAAACAATTCATGCACAATATTTCTTAAATCCAGGGCTGTGATGTACCATGTCTGACATGCTGAGCTTTGAATTCCTGATATGCACTGTTTGTTTTGGTATTCTGAGTTACATCTTCTGAATATCTAACTCAGAATACCCGTTTGTTTTGAGCGTACTCTGAGTTCCATATTCAGAATATTGATATCCCTTCAATTCGATATTCCGAACCATACTCACGGGCTCTCTCTCTCTCGACCTCTCTCTCTCTCCTCAATCCCCAGATCTGGTTATGCATTCGGTCGTCCTCCCAACCATACAAACATAACGAAGTTGATGTCGTTACAGTCGATGATGATCGGATTTTCAAGAACATTGCTTTGTACTAGTGGGCGTGGCATTGGGAAAAATGCAGCTCTAGTATGGAGTTTTTATGAATGAGCACTATGAATCTGAGACTGTGACTACTTTTACCAATAAACTCAGGATATTACCAATGATTATCGAATCAAGACAAGTCAAATTGACTCCAGAAACAATTGTTTGGAACCATGAGCAGCCAAAGATATTTCTCAGTATCCGTAAATCATGAACAGCCAAAGAAACAGACAGTATGTGTACGTATCAGGAAATCAAAGTTCAGCATATCAGACCTGGTACATCACAGCCCAGGATTTAAGAACTAATGTGCATCAATTGTTTTTAAGGTCTGAAGTATGATCAGTGTGGGTATCATCAGAACCAATTCTCAGAAAAGCAATAATCGAAACAATTCTCAGAATATGTTTTTCTGGGATTAAGAAGATGTTGTCTACGTAGTCAATGATGAATTCTTCTTAGTCAATGTTGACAATGTGCTTTGTACTAGTGGGCGTGGCATTTTAAAAAATTGCAGCTCTGGTATATCGAGCCGTTTGTATCATTGATTTTATGAATCTGAGACTGCGAGTAGCCCGTATTTTTTCTGCATTATGTTGTTTTCATAGTGTTTGACAAGAGGGGATATCTGTATTCTGAATAGTGGTTAAGCAAATCTGAACTCCGGTTTTCAGATTTCCGTTTCCGTTTATGGTTAATGTAGGAAGTTACTGCCGCACAATTTATTACTCCTCCCCTTTTTTTGGAATTTTAATGCAGCATTTTTCTCAAATGATTTCTTTGTTTATAGATCTACCTGCTCTACAGTTTTCAAATGAAGGAGTTAAGAAGCAACAGCAGCAGCTCCAGACAGCATGCAGCGACTGGAGACAACAAATAATGATTTAACAGTATGCTTGTTTGTAATGATGGCTGACAACAAATTGTACAACTTATTCTCATAATATATGTATCGATCCCATGTCATTAATAATCTGTTACGTCATTATGTTGAACAATGTAAACAAAATTAATGAAGTAAGCTTGCTTTGGTGAATAAATTGGTTGAGCATAGTTGAATTGGGTCCCGTTCTTATTTTAAATTCCTACTGCTTTTTTGTCTGAATAAATTGCTTGGCTTAGGCCGTACAAATTATCTTTGATATAGCAAGTGATGAATGCAAATTGATTTCAAAAATCCTGAACAAATATAACCGAACAGCTTTTAAACTCGTTCTTTCAGAAAAACAGCTTTCAGATAACAGCTTTCAGCAAGAAATATAACGGAACAGCTTTTAAACTCTTTTTTTCAGGAAAAACAGCTTTCAGGTTTTAGTTTTAAGCTAGAAATATAACAGAACAGCTTTTAAAATAGTTTTTTCAGCAAAACAGCTTTCACATAATAGTTTCAGCAAGAAATATAACAGAACAGCTTTTAAACTCGTTCTTTCAGAAAAACAGCTTTCAGATAACAGTTTTCAGTAAGAAATATAACGGAACAGCTTTTAAACTCTCTTTTTCAGAAAAAACAGCTTTCAGGTAATAGTTTTCAGCTAGAAATATAACAGAACAGCTTTTAAACTCGTTTTTTCATAAAAACAGCTTTCACATAATAGTTTTCAGCAAGAAATTTAACCGAACAGCTTTTAAACTCGCTTTTTCAGAAAAACAGCTTTCAGATAACAGTTTTCAGCTAGAAATATAACAGAACAGCTTTTAAACACGTTCTTTCAGAAAAACAGCTTTCAGACTCTCTTTTTCAGAAAAAACAGCTTTCAGGTAATAGTTTTCAGCTAGAAATATAACAGAACAGCTTTTAAACTCGTTTTTTCATAAAAACAGCTGTCACATAATAGTTTTCAGCAAGAAATTTAACCGAACAGCTTTTAAACTCGCTTTTTCAGAAAAACAGCTTTTAGATAACAGTTTTCAGCTAGAAATATAACAGAACAGCTTTTAAACTCGTTCTTTCAGAAAAACAGCTTTCAGATAACAGTTTTCAGTAAGAAATATAACGGAACAGCTTTTAAACTCTCTTTTTCAGGAAAAACAGCTTTCAGGTAATAGTTTTCAGCTAGAAATATAACAGAACAGCTTTTAAACTCGTTTTTTCATAAAAACAGCTTTCACATAATAGTTTTCAGCAAGAAATTTAACCGAACAGCTTTTAAACTCGCTTTTTCAGAAAAACAGCTTTCAGATAACAGTTTTCAACTAGAAATATAACAGAACAGCTTTTAAACACGTTCTTTCAGAAAAACAGCTTTCAGACTCTCTTTTTCAGAAAAAACAGCTTTCAGGTAATAGTTTTCAACTAGAAATATAACAGAACAGCTTTTAAACTCGTTTTTTCATAAAAACAGCTGTCACATAATAGTTTTCAGCAAGAAATTTAACCGAACAGCTTTTAAACTCGCTTTTTCAGAAAAACAGCTTTTAGATAACAGTTTTCAGCTAGAAATATAACAGAACAGCTTTTAAACTCGTTCTTTCAGAAAAACAGCTTTCAGATAACAGTTTTCAGTAAGAAATATAACGGAACAGCTTTTAAACTCTCTTTTTCAGAAAAAACAGCTTTCAGGTAATAGTTTTCAGATAGAAATATAACAGAACAGCTTTTAAACTCGTTTTTCCAGAAAAAACAGCTTTCACATAATAGTTTTCAGCAAGAATTTTAACCGAACAGCTTTTAAACTCGCTTTTTCAGAAAAACAGCTTTTAGATAACAGTTTTCAGCTAGAAATATAACAGACCAGCTTTTAAACTCGTTCTTTCAAAAAAACAGCTTTCAGATAACAGTTTTCAGCAAGAAATGTAACGGAACAGCTTTTAAACTCTCTTTTTCAGAAAAAACAGCTTTCAGGTAATAGTTTTCAGCTAGAAATATAACAGAACAGCTTTTAAACTCGGTTTTTTCATAAAAACAGCTTTTACATAACAGTTTTCAGCAAGAAATATAACCGAACAGCTTCCAAACTCTCTTTTTCAGATAAACAGCTTTCAGAATATCAATATTCAGAATATAGGCTAAACAAACAGCTTTTAGACTCATATTCAGAATATCTCTATTCAGAATATCATATTCAGAATATCATATTTAGAATACTCAATTCAAAATATCAAAACAAACGCAACCTAAACCTTTTAAGGATTTTCCAATCACATGCATGCCACATCATTAATTGCTTATTTATTAAATGAGCAAGTTGCTCATACCCCTTTTTCCCATATATATATATATATATATATATATATATATATATATGGTGAAAAAGTAAATGAGTGGCTGTTTGTATTAAGGAAGTGGTAAGGTGGCATATTGGTATATATATATAATAAAGGAATAATGTGAGTGGTGGGGGCCTACAGTTTCAAGGGAACAATAGAAGCAAAGCTTTTGGCCTTGCTGTGACATCACAGAGGTGACGTGGAGGCCTGAAAGGGGGGCCCATCTCTTCTCACGGCAGATGAGAGGAAAAGAGGAAAGTGTTAGTGAAATTGTCCTACATCGGTAAAATAAATAAATAAAATAATATATAAATATAATAGCCTATGATCAAGAGTCACCAATCCGGTTAACCACCTTTTGAGAGGCCGCCTGTGGTGGGCAGTTGTACTACATAGTATCTAATTTATCTTATAAATTGTATAAATTGTCCGAGCTCGGGGCATGGGCGTTACAAATGGTATCAGAGCCGACTTTTGACACAGAGTGTGGGTAAGAGTGGGCAAGATGTATGCCTGAGTGGAGTACGCTGAGAGGGAGCCAGGTGGCGGCCTAAAATAGTGGACCACCCGAAGAATCAGGGTACGGTGCAGCTAGCAAAATCAGGGTACTCCACTCCACATCGGCTAGAAAGGAGATCCTGCACTAGGTTGTGCATGCCCGTGCTAAGTGAGTATGCTGATTTTTGAAGGGGGTGTCTGCAACACCCCGTGTTAAAATATAGTGTATATATATATATATATATATATATATATATGGTGAAAAAGTAAATGAGTGGCTGTTATATATATGGTGAAAAAGTAAATGAGTAGCTGTTTGTATTAAGGAAGTGGTAAGATGGCATATTGGTATATATATATATAATAAAGGAATAGTGTGAGTGGCGGGGGCCCGCAGTTTCAAGGGAACAACAAAAGCAAAGCTTCTGGCCTTGCTGTGATGTCACAGAGGTGACGTGGAGGCTTGAAAGGGGGGCCCACCTCTTCTCACGGTAGATGAGAGGAAAAGAGGAAAGTGTTAGTGAAATTTTCCTACATTGGTAAAATAAATAAATAAAATAATATATAAATATAATAGCCTATGCTCAAGAGTCACCAATCCGGTTAACCACCTTTTGAGAGGCAGTCTGTGGTGGGCAGTTGTACAACATAGTATCTAATTTGTCTTATAAATTGTATAAATTGTCCGAGCTCGGGATAGGGGCGTTACACTTACATCAGTACAACCTTACTCAATTCAAGAAAAAAAAAATCACAATAACAGTAAACAATGAAAGTACAGTAAAAATAGAATATTAGACAAATAAATTCTTTAAGAACAACAAAAAACACATTATACATACTAACAGAATTTATTTACGAAGGATACAAATCAAGAAACTATCATGGTCTAATAGACACATGAGCAGGCACTAGCTTATGCCGCGAAAAAATTCTACCAAAATGGAAACAAGATGGATATAATAAAAAAACAATAACTGGATTAACTGGACAAACTATCATACTTGATAAGTATCAACAAAATGTTAATATACAAATAAAAAATTACATACTAAAAATACCAATAATATACCAGTTTGATGATATGAATAATGATGTGCTATTTGGAAATGACTTTTTCCAACAATACTATCTCGTAACCATATCACATAAATCAGTTGTATTTACGACACCTTGTCGACACCAAGCAATAGAAATTAGAATAACCCAATCTTATTCTAGAATCGATCTGCCACACATCAGAGTTTCTTCAACCCATTGTGGTGAATATCAATATTTACCAAGCTGTCACGCTCTGCTTCCCAAAAAGAATACGAAATACGGATACGCGACTCAACCCAGCAAATAATTTGTATCATCCATAAGCTATTCAGAAATCTTACAACAAATCTCAGAATAAACAGAGTCAGAAGCCAAAAGAATCATCCTCATACAGACATATATATCTAAAAAAAAAACAAGTGCCAACAGAAATTAATTAAAAACCAATGATATAATAGTCTCAAATAACCAGATTCGAACAAGTTAACATCCTGGGTCACATCGCCCAAATACAAATAAAATCCATATACTCAAATACATTGTTCAAAAGCAACAGATAATAATAATAGCAAAAGAAGTCCAACACTAATATTTCATTCCTCCAATACCATCGGGCAAACGACCATCCTGATCTGCAATCTATAAATTGCAGGAGAAGGAAAAAGAAAACAAGTAGCCGTCAATGCAAGTTACGGGCCGCTTGTAATGCAGGATACAAGTACATAGTGACTAACAAATCTAAATAATAGCAGAAATAGATATAGCATGGTATAGCAGAATTAACTAGCATGGTATACTAATATGTGTCAAGTGTCAAAAGTTAAATAGCATGCAGATAGATATAGAGATAATATCAAATAATGATGTCAAGTGATAGTGTCAGACAGATAAGAGATAATCAGATAATCGAATAGCCAGATAGCAAATTCAGATAATAGATTGAGATTCAGATACAGATGCCAGATACATATTCTTATAAGTCATGTATTAATTACTAATTAGGTAGCACTTCATGTGCCATCTTTTTATCACATGATTGCTACATTCAAAACAGTTACGTTTGCAGATTTCGTAGGGGATCATATAGGATCATGTACTCAGGGTTCAAACAGATATCAGATAACAGATCTAGACAGACAGATAGAACCTAGTGGTTCTCTTCTTCCCTACACCTTTCAATAGGAAGTAATGTAGACAGGGTACAGAATAACAGATAACAGATAACAGATAATCATATGGAAAACACGGGCCCCCTTCTAAGTACACATTTCTATGCTTTCCCACTACTAGATCTTTTCCATAAACCCGGGCTTGATCATTTTTATAATTATTATCAAACAGATGTGTATGTGCATGAAACAGAGTAAATCTAGCATGATATAACGACCCACAAGTTCAGAATAACAGATAAGCATGTACAGATAATAAATAGTCACATAACAGAACAAAATACAGTACTTCCTATTTTAGGACAACATGACAGTACAGTACTAAAACAGCGATTCCCGTTTCCAAAAATATCAAAACTTGAATCCGTCGGTGAATCTGGAAAATAGACTTCCAACCGAATCCAGCGGATACATACAAGTCATATAGTGTTTTAGGCACTGTTTGGTTGGAGGGGAGTGGAGGGGAGGGGAGGGGAGGGAAGGGGTTTTTTAATACTTTTCTTGTTTGGTTCATTTTTTAGGAGGGGAGGGGAGGGAAATGGGGGGGTGCAACACCCCTCCTGAGCTAATTTTGGCTCCCCTCTAAAAGTAGAGGGATTTGGAGGGAAGAGAAAATAGGGCTAATTTTTTAAAGTGGCTGGACTAAATTGCCCTTTAAATCTAAATCCTAATATAATAAAAAACCTCTCTTTCTCCCTATCTAGTTGCCGACTGTTTCTCTCCCGCTCTCTCTTTCTCCCTATCCTCGTCGCCCTCGACTCCGCCGTCCGCACTCCGCCGTCTGCCTCAAAAAAAAATATTTATATATATAATTATTAGTTTTTTTTAAAGATAAGATATGCATGTATATCTTTATATATAGGCGCTGCTTTAAAAAAAAATCTTTATATATACATGTCAATTAGAGCCATCGGAGATCTCTTTCTATATACATACTGATTAGTTATAAGCATATTATAGGTTGTCTTTTTCACTAACACAGAATGGTTACTGTCGAACTGCAAAGCATTGACATCGGCATCATCTTAGTCTTCATTGTTGTGGTATCCTTCTTGTACGAGAAGTTCTTGCCTCCAACACGTAGTGTCGTAAGTCACAGAGATGGCACAAATCAAGAGGAGGTATGCATTGATATAGAGCACAATGATAAACCTGTGGAGATAATGGCAGAGACTACTACTGAAGTCAATCTCAACAAAAACACACTTCTCGGTGACATTTACTTTTGATTGTTCTTTCGATTGATACATCAACATATTTTCCTCATAAATAGTTCGTTGTTGTTTCAATTCTTATTGTATGAAGTGGTTGTATGAATTTCTTATTATATGCAAAAGGGTATAAAAGTAATTTTATTATAAAATCCATTCCCTTCCCTTGTGAACCAAACAAGAAAATAATTATTTTCCCTCCCCTCCCCTTCTTTGAACCAAACAGAGTTTTCATTAAATCCCTCCCCTCCCTTTCCTTCCCTTTCCCTCCCCTTCCCTCCCCTCCATTAAAATCCCTCCCCTCCCCTCCCCTCCATTAAAATCCCTCCCCTCCCCTCCCCTCCTTTGAACCAAACAGACCCTTAGAAAAACATAACTCAAAACTGATTTGAAACCAGAAAATACGTTCAGCTAGAAATCAGTAAATCGAATTCACAGTCAGGAAAACAGCATCAAAACACCTCAAATAAATCCAGAAAAAATCTGGGGTATTCCCCTATATGTCTAGTATCAGAATATAATGTTTCAAAATTTTTCAGTAAGATTAGTTTAGCCAACAAAAATCAGAAAATATCAAGAAACGATAGTTTAGCAAATCTGGAATTCCCAACATGCTGTACGAAAACTGTAATATCTCGCAAACTGTGAAACGAAATCCAAAAAAGAGAGATGAAAATAGACAAAATAAGATAACTTTCATATTTCATAAATATTTTTCATACAGAAAAAGGAATTAAGGTGAAAATACAAATCTTTACAGAACAGTGAGCAAAATTCAGCAAGTATAGTTTTTATAAACAAGCATGAAACGGCATATAAAAATCATCAATAAAATACACCAAAATTCTAGATATGGAAATACTGTGAAAAATTTCAGATCAAAATAATATGCTTATCACTAGTATCGAAATCATCAAGAACGAAATTTGAAAATAAAATACACCTCTGTAGTAAAACAATCATATCTCACACATACGAAAACGAAATTGATCTAAGTCAGAGAGTTTGGAAAGAAGACAGATTTCTCTAAAAATCATGTTTAATAATGAAGTTAAGATACTGACCTTAATATGGTCCAAAATACCAATCAAAACTGATCATCGACATAAATACATATTTTCCTCTTAACAAAAAATCAACATACAACATACAAAACTCGTTCCAAAGACAACCAAACATGTTATAGAGTCTACTAAGTATCCAAACATCATGAAATATGGTATATAGCATGTCCACAACAAGTATATCACATGGATCCAAACAAACACACGATTTTTCATAATTATCTCACAAATATAATCACATCAAGAACGGTCAAAACCTAAGTTGTTTCATGTCTGATTTGTGTCATGAGACAACTATGGTCAATAGAACTATAGAGACAATACTCATTAAGATACATTACATACGAGTTGTCTCTAGAACCCAACTACACTACATGCGAAATTTATGACTTGTATCATACAAGGAATTGAGTACAAGTTACTTGCCTTAACCGAAGACGAAACGAACATTAAGAATAACAAAAACGGATCCCGACAACGAACAAAATCCACGAACAGAAACCACGAACCAAGCAATCACACGATCACACACGTGCAAGCCACGTGCACGTGCAAGCCAAGAGAGAGAGATGGCCAGGAAGGGGGACACGGCGGCGGCAGCGCAGCCAAGTGCTGACACTGCTGCTGCTGCTGCTGCTTTCATCGGTGCCGAAGAATGGGGAGAGTGGGAGAGAGACGGACGGAGGGAGAGAGATATGGAGATGGAGATGGTGGAGCTCTCGGTGATGGGGTAATGGTGGCTAAGGGATGTTGGCAATCAGGATGAGGGGAGGTGCAGTCGGGAGGTGGACCAAAGGGGGGTGATGGGTGTTGACGGCACAAACAGAGAGAGAGGGAGAGATCGGGGGTTAGGGTTGCACAGGGTTAGGGTTTCGGTAGGAGAGAGGGAGAGGGGTTTATATAAGGTTTAGTTATTGGGTTGAGGGTATTTGGGTTAATAGGTGTATTTGGGTATAATAGGAGTAGTAATAGGAGATTTGAGTTTAATAGGATTTGCAATAGGGTTTATAGGCTATTTTGGCTTTGGTAGTTGATTAGGAATCAAAAGCAATAAGATTATCAATAGGATTGGGCAAAACAAAGAACCACGAGTACCCACCACACGAGCAAAAGAAACAAAGCAAGAATCCAATAAAAAAGAAAATTACAATTGATAAAGAACGAAGCAAAAGATAAACAATCAAACACAAAGAGCTCAAAATGAAATAAAATGAATATATATTGAAAACAACTCCAATATACAGTCCAAAATACAAGAAAAGTACAAATACCAAAAAAGAAAAAAAATACACCAAGAATACGAAAAACGAAAAATACGGGTTACACAAACAAAACTAGAATACAGCAAGTTCAAGAAATAACTACAATTTTTTTTACAAAAACAATTAGAAGATTTGTGCGGAGAAGACCCCTTACCAAAATGGGACTTATGTAAACCCACAACACATATAGAGTTAAGAGATAAGAATAAAATAATAAAAATTTGTAACCCATGTTTTCCATTTTGTGTATTTTTGAGTGTATTTTTCGTTTTTGTGTATTTTTTTCCTCTCTCTTTGTATTCCTCTTGTATTTCTCTTGGACCGTATATTAGATTTTTTATTTTGCTATATATTCATTTTATTATTTTCTATCTTCTTTTATTTGAGTTCTTGATCCTTTTAGTCCATCTTTTGTTTTGTTCCTTTTTATCGGGCCATTATTTTGATTCCCAATTTTTTTTTATCTTTCATGATTTTTTTTATTCGTTGCTCCTACATTTCTTTGTTTCGGATCTTTAACCCTATTAGACCCTAATTACTATCCACTATCCATTTGTATTATAATACCCTGTTATTAAATACCCATTACACAAATCCTATTAATTAACTATACCCAAAACCCATTATCAGCATATGTGCAGAACCACCCAAAAACCCTATTAATTAACCCATTTCATTAACTACCCAAACCCTCTTCCCTGTGTGCTTAATCCATGCAGACCCGAACCCGCTCTCTCCTTAGCCGACCCGTTAGCCTCACCTGTGCCGCCTCCAACTTCTTCCCTAACCCTAATCTTACGACCTATATATTAACCCATGCAAACCCACTTCTCAGCCGCCCTATTCTTTCCCGTTCGTCCCTCTCTCTCTGTTCCTCGTGTGCACCACGACCTCCTTTCCGTTCTCTCTCCTGACCAGCCTATACCCCCCTCTCTCGCTCTCTGTTGCGATCTCCATGCCACGCAACCGGCCGCAGTGTCGCCTGGTTCCCTCTCTGCCAACAGCAGCCATAGAAACAGCTAGGCGACAGCCCTCCGCTGTCCCCTGATGTCGACAACCCGCGAGCAGCAGCCGTGTGACTCCCGCGCTGCTGCTCCTCATCTCGTTGTCTCGTCCGTTCGCTCTCTTGTGGCACGTATGTGAGTGCACGTGTTAGTGTTGTTGGTTGTTCACCGTTGAGTTGTTGGTTCCCATCTTGGTTCGTGGTGATTTCGTGTCCGTTCGATCGTGTTCGTGCCCAGGGAATCCATTCCCATTATTCTTGCTTGGAGTTATTTTCGTCGTCGGTTAAGACAAGTAAATTGTATTAAATTCCTTTATAAATACAAGTACTAAATACGGTCTGTAGTGTAGTTGGGTTCTAGAGGTAATTTGTGTGTGAAATCTCTTGTTGATATTGTCTCTATAGTGATGATTTGACCATAGTTACCCCACGACATACATGACATGATATAACCTAGGATTGACCATATCTTGTTGCATATATGTGTGTTATTCATATGATATCATGTGCTCATTCGTGTTATTCGTAGTAGACTTGCTGTGGACTTGTGTAATACCCTATATTATATTGCTTGGACATCTAGTATACTCTATTTTGTGTTCGATTATGTTTTGGATGAGTTCTATGTGAACTAGTGCATTTTGGCTCTGTATCAATGGAATCTCATCATCCATACATAACGAATTGGTTTTGTTGGATTTTCCATTTTGATCAGTATTTTAGACCCTATTAAAGTCAATATTTGAAAATATTTTATGAACATGGATTCTGTCTATTTTTCAACCCTTTTTTATGGATCTCAGTTTCGATTTACGGTTTGTGAGTTATGTTGATTTTACTACAGTGGCGTCGAAAGATTTTCAGATTTTGTTTTCTATGAATTCTGAAGAGTTTTCTATTTTCATTTTGGTGCTAAAATTATTATTTTGATCTGAAATTTTGCTCAGTTATTCTTCACTTGATTGGGGTTTATCCAGAATTTTGGTGGATTTATTTGAAGAGTTTTACAAACCTTTTAATGCTTGCAAATAAAGATTTTACATGCAGAATTTTACTACTGTTCAGTAAAGAACCTGATTTTTGACCTATTTCTACTTGCTGTTTCTAAAGTATTTATGTATATGAAAGTTAGCCTAATATATCTATTTTATTACTCTTTTGATGGATTTGGATTTCGATTTATGGTTTGTGAGATATTACTGTTTTCGTACTGCAGTGTTTGCAATTTCAGATTTGCAAAACTGTTGTGCCTTGATGTTTTCTGGTTTTACTTGACTACTCTATTTATATTGAAAAATTATGAAACTTGATTTTCTGTTACTATACATATAGAAAAATATCCCAGATTTTTTGTGGATTTAATTAATGAATTTTCATGTTGTTTTCCTGTTCTTGAATACAATCTTATGATTTCTGGCTAAACGTGTTTTCTGGATTCAAATCAGTTTTGAGACTTGATTTTGTAAAATACTATGTGACTTATATATGTTTGCTGGATTCGGCCGGAAGTCTATTTTCTATAACTTTTGAAGGATTTAGATTTGCATTTTTATAACAATGAGAATCTCAGTTTTACTGCAGTATGTTCTTGTTGTCCTGAACTAGAAATTTGGTTATTTTACCCTTTTGTGTGTTATCTTTCACCCATACATGTTTATCTTACAACTTGAACTTATTACTTGATCATAACATGATATACTTGGCCTGTTCGTAATACATACATGCTTTTTTGACATTAATAATAAATAACCAAGCCGGGGTTAAAGGGACAGATCTAATAGTAAAAAATACAGACACGTGTACTCGGAGGAGAATCTATTGATTCTATGTGATACTTTGCTTGATACTTGAGACTTGGCTTGATACTTGAGACTTGAGTCTTGATATTTCACTACTTGAGGCTTGATATTTCACTTGGTTAGATACTTGATACTTAAGGCTTGATACTTCACTCTTGAGGCTTGTTTACTTGATACTTGAGGCTTGATACTTGATACTTGATTTCTTGAGGCTTTTCCCTTAGTACACTGTCCTATATGATCCACTATGAAATCTAAAACGAAACTGTGTTGACTGTAGCAACCATGTAGTGAAAAAATGGATGCATGAAGTGTTACCTAGATAGTAATAAACACAAGACTTGAACATGATCACTTGACACTTGCTACCTGATACTTGTACTTGACTACTTAACACTTATTACTTGTTACTTGATTTCGTGATACTTGATTATTGATACTTGTTACTTGTTTACATGATACTTGTTCTCTTGACACTTGATACATGTCACTTGCACTTGTTCATCTTGCCATGCTAGTATTCTATTTTGTTATCATGCATATTCTATATTATTAGTTAGTTTTTCCTATATACTTGTATCCTGCACTACAAGCGGCTTATAACTTGCATTGATAGGAGTTTGTTTTCTTTTTCCTATCCCTGCAATTGTTAAATTGCTGATTTTAGAGAACAGCTACCAGATTGTGCTGGTGATATGAGATATTAGTACTAGATTTTGCTATTATTATTTCTTGTTGCTTGCTTTGAATAATTGTATCTTGATTACTTAGATTTATTTGTATTTGGGCAATGTGACCCAGGCAGGGGCGGATTCAGAGGGGGGCTGAGGTATGCTACAGCCCCCCTAACATTTTAGCATCTCTCTCTATAGACTATATATATGTATGTTTTTTAAAAGCATTTGAGACTGTTGTATGCTTTGATTGCTTTCAGTCCCTCCTAATTAGTTTTAAAATTCATGTTTCAGCCCCCCTCCTAATTAATTTTAAAGCCCTCCTATATATATATATATATATATACTTTCTCTCTCTCTCTCTCTTTCTATACATATATATATTTGTTACTCTCTCTCTCTCTCTCTCTCTCTCTCTCTCTCTCTCTCTCTCTCTCTCTCTCTCTCTCTCTCTCTCTCTCTCTCTCTCTCTCTCTTATAGCTCATATTTACATTTGATAGATTTGAATGTTAATTAATAATTAAGATACATACAAATATGTTTGGATATGTGTATATGGTTGATGTGAAATAAGGAAGTAAGACATGAAATTAGGAGTTTGTATTTTCTTTAAAATGTCTATTTGAATGTATAATATTAAGGGTTCGCACCAATTTATGAAAGATGCGTTATCTCGTCCCGGTCATTTTGACTACTTGTAACGATTATGCAGACTACTAAGTCAGAAGTTATGACCATTTGAATCTTGAATTAAACTATATACATTAAGTTTTTATCTTCTTTTAGGGATATGAAAATTATGTTTTCTCTTCTTTAAATGATGGAATAAAAGTGCGGCCTATGAGAACTGGTCCATTCTAAAAATTTGTTTGGAAAGTGGGTCATTTTGGGAAAAACAATTCTAAACTATGACCATCTGCTTCTCCAAACCCGACCCCCTCCAATCCAACCTAAAAAGAAAAAAAGAATTTTTTTTTTTACAGCCCCCTCACTTTTCAATCCCGGATCCGCCCCTGGTCCCAAGATATTGACTTATTCTGATCTAGATTATTTGAGATTATAATATTTTGGTTTCAAGTATTCATGTTGGTATTTTGATTCATATGTGCATGCTTGGTTGATTCTTTTGCTTCCGACTCTGATTATTCTTGTGATATGTTGTAAAAAATCTAAACAGCTTATGGATGATGAAATCATTCGTTGGGCTTTTGTCGCGTATCCGTATTCCGTATTCTCTTTTAGAAAGCGGAGCGTGACAAAATTAAACCTATAAGGCACACTTTAACAGATCTAGAAGAGTTCAAAATACATATAAAAGAATTAATGGAAAAATAATTACATAAGAAAATCACAAAATCCACATTCATTACCAGCATTCATAGTAAGAAAATATTCAGAAGAAAAAAAATATAAATCTTGAATGGTAGTAAATTATAAGGAACTAAATAAAAATACTAAGAGATTTGGATATCCACTACCAGATATGCAAATACTACTAACACAATAAGGAACAAGAAAAATATATTCGAAATTTGATTGTAAATCAAGATTTTACCATGTAAAACTAACAGAAGACTCAAAACTAACAACATTTAGCACACCCCAAGGTATCTATAAATGGAATGTATTACCATTCGGATATAAAAACAGTCCAGGAATATTTCAAGAATATATGGATAAGTTATTTAAAAAATACAACAATTTCATATTAGTGTATTGAGATGATATTCTAATAGGATCCGAAAACGAAGAACAACTTAAAGAGCATCTACTAAAATTCATAGAAATAGTCAAAAATATAGGTATTATACTACCAAAAAAGAAAATGGAATTGTTCAAAACTGAGATAGAATTCTTAGGAACAAAATTATCACATGAAGGAATAGAACTGCAGCCACATATAGCAGAAAAAATAAAGACATTTCCTAATGTCCTAAAAGAAAAAAGAGAAGTACAATCTATAATCGTGTTACTAAATCAAAAAAGATGATACATACCAAATTTATCAACAAAAACAAATTAGTTACAACAAAAACTAAAAAAATTTAAGAAATGGGAATGGACCCCACAAGATGAAGAAAAACTTAAAATATTAAAACAACAAACTTCAAAATTAAATAAGCTAAGATTACCTGTTAAAGAATGTTCATGGATAATAGAAACAGATGCATGTAAAAATAATTGAGGAGCCGTATTAAAATTCATTGAAATAGGTGAAGAAGAGGAAAGATTAGCCAGATATACTAGTGGATCATTCACACAGACCCAACAAAATTACCACATAAATGAAAAAGAACTACTGGCAATCTTAAAAGTTATAAAAAAGTATGAGTTATTCGTAATACATACAAAATTTACAGTAAAGACAGACAATACACAAGCAAAGAGTTCGATTAACAAAATAATAGACCCAACTATAGCAAATAAAAGGTTGATAAGATGGCAAATGGAGTTAGCATATTACAAATTCTCAATAGAAAATATAAAAAGAAAAGATAACATCCTAGCAGATTTCTTATCAAGAATCTAACAATTTCATTTTTACATGATGGAAAATAGAGTCCAGCATATAGAACCGAATATAGTCTACCTAAAGGAGACTGTGGAGCAATTAAAAGGAGCATTTAACCAACTACATCTGCAAAAATGTGGTCTTCAAAGTATATTTTACCAACATATAAATGCAGATCATATTGAAAAATGAGCGAAGGGAGTGAACCTATTAACTCACAAAATACAAGTGAGATCACAAAAATAGCCACACAAGAGGGAAACTCTACATTCATACAGCCTACTACCTACAAAGAGAGTTTACTCTCAGATCCTCCAAAATACTCCAAAAATGATTTATTTTTACAATATATTGAGAAATTATGCCAGACCACTCAGGTCAACCAATTTATCAAGACTATTTTTCAACAACATATAAACAAAGCGATCATACTACCAGGAGCAAATCCAAAAATAGTGAGAGTATTGTTCGAAAGAGGACTTATCCACTGCATATACCCATCTCGATAATGTGAAGAACTTAGCCATTTACCAAAAGAAGTAAATAAAGCTACTAAAAGTTATTTTGGTCTTACAAAGGCATCCAAAATATATGTCCAGGTATTTTCTGCTATTCTAGAATTTCTTGAAGAAGATGAGGAACTACCAGCTGAACATATTATAGAGATAGGGATGACTACACAAATCATGTTTGGAGCAAACAATATTATACCATATAAAAATAAAGAATTTGAAAAATTGATTCCAGAAAGAAGAGCTACGGGATTTAGAACAATATATTGTGATTTGAAGGACATACAAAATAGAGACGGTAACATATGGATCTATGATATCCCTGACCTGCAAAAATTAATGATTTACAGCATAGTAAAAATTAAACAACCACAGTCAAAGAAAGAAGTCCTTGACAGCTGGTATAAAATTCTGCATAAAGGAGCCATGACAATGCCAGAAGAAACAGCTGCCCACTATTGTAGATTGATAGGGATGGAACCACAGTATGAATGCAGACAATGCAGAAAAGAACAAGAAGAGACTGACGAAGAGCTATTTCTGATGTGAACCACGTTAAGATGTTGGCCAGAAAAGAATCTTCAACGTAAGCAGTAACGTAATTGGCTCAATTATTTATCTATGATGTAAGCAATGATGTAATCAGAACAATAATTGTAACTAATGTAAAGTCATCCATTCTTCTATAAAATGGGAGGATGGGTAAGGGAGAAAGGCAGAACATTTAGGAAGGAAGAAATTCCATACAAGTTTGTAAGAAGAGTCTGTAAGGAGATTGAGTGGAATAAAAATTTTCTTTCTACAAAGTCTACTACAAGATCTTATACAAAATAAAGCATGGAAAGATAAATTTTTCTTAATTAGGGAGAGTTTCGTAAGGTTCTGCCTAAAGGATCTTGCAAAAACACCCATTTGTAACCTTCTATAGTTAGACTGTACACCTAGTAGCAGGAAACGAGCTAGGTTGTAGTTGCCTGTATCGAAGTGCTACTAGTTGTTCCAGATGTATCTCTCGGATGAAGCTCTCTTGAGAGCATAGTAATTCTGAGATGGGAGAAACGTAAAAAGAGCACTGAAATCAGGGTGCATACCACAGGTATTTTACCCACTGGTAGTAACTGGTATAGAGCAGCTCGGAAAGGTTTAACTAGGTTGGAAGCATGATGGACTGTTTTGTTTTGATTTTTAGGGTATTCTTAGAAATCTCTCTCTCCTCCTGATTTTATAATTATTGTTGCAAAATAGGACTAATGGATAATAATAGTTTCAGTATTGCCTCAAATTTTTTTGAATTGATGATTAATTATCAAAGAAGTGATAGAATACTAGTTTTTGATGTTTATTATCCACATAGAGTAACAAGCATGAATGATTATTATGAATTCAAATTCTTCTTCTTCAGTGTACAACGAGTAATAATTATAACAATAAATGAAATAAATCTTGGAGAGACTAGTAATATAAATGTCGAAATAATTGATGATCTAACTTTTTATGAAATATCTTTATTATTTTATGAAAATGGTGTATTTAGCAATTATATCTGGAGCCCTACAACAGCATATAGACAATTTCTAGAAGAAAATGAACATATTGAAGAAGGAAATAGACATATAGAAGAATTCGAAGAACCCCCTTATGATAGTAATAATGAAATATCTGAGACAGAATCAGAATCTATCGGAGATTTTGAAGACATGTTTGATCACTTTTTTGAGATAGACAATATACATTATTTCGAAGAATATTAGGAGATTTTACGCTTATTTCACGCTTCGTAACGCAGTAGCTTATGTTATCAGAGCCTCGTTTTTAAGTAAGAAACTCTTACCTGGTTTTCTCAAAATTTTAGCAAAATATTTAGTACAATTTAAGTAATTAAAAAATTAATTAGATAAGATAAATAGAATATATTACAAAAAACAAACATTAATTTTGCACAAAGATTACACTAACTATAGAAAAATCTATAGGATAATAAGCATAGAATATTAATAAAAAACTATTCCTTAGTTGCAAATATTTTGGTCATTGTCCTCTTTATACAAATATTTTTTTAAAATTAGTCTTAAAAAAATAATTAATTCAGGGGTATCCATTTCTGTAGAAGATGGAGGAGACACGCATACGACAGACTGCGTGCAATAAACCAACAAAGGTCGATCTTCTCCATCTTCTACAGAAATGGATACCCATTGGGGTTCTTATTTCAATTTAAATCTGAACAGAAATAATTGGATCCTAAAAATGTATTTGTCTATAATTCTCCATCTGAAACCACCGCAAATAAAGTCAATCCACTTAATTTTCTTTACGTGTGCGTGATCACCTTCGAGAACTAGTAATTGCAATAAGAGAGCGGTTTGTACGTCGAGCTTCAAGACAATTCATACTTTTACTACAAGGAAAAAACAATGTTGATAATTTTTTTTTACTTATCTTGTTTGCTTGTTTGCATTTATTCTTAGTCAACGTTTTAGATATGCTAGTCCTTGCTTTTTTATGTTGTCATGAGTAGGAAAACAAATAATCCATTTTCATGTTGCTTTTCAAATTTTATAACTGATCTTGAATATTTAGATCAACAACCAAAACTAAATCTTTCTTTGTATCAAAAGAGACCAATTCTACGTAACCAATTTCGAGAAGGACAAAAAAGGAAAAAAAAAAAAAAGTTGTAAGGTAGGTGCCATTCCAAATCGCCACCTACCTTTTGCTTGAATTTTTAACCATTTACAAATTTATTTATCTAAAATTTGTTCAACGTTTAGTAAACACAAATGGATCTTTTTACTTACCCAAATCCAAATGAGAAAAGACAACCCGGTGAGAACAATCAAGAAAAATTAAATATTTTGAAGATTCAAGATTGAATGAGACGGGCGTAGTAGTGGGCTAACGACTTTGACTGAGATGTGGGGTCCGTGATTACTACGCCGCTATTTTGACTGGGCCCCGTGACAAAAGCCCAGCCCTCTTTCTTTGAACAGAACAAGGAAAGCAAGATAGAGAGAGAGAAGTAGGGCGGGCCCACGATGGTGACGTGCAACAAAAAACAAAAAAAATCAAGGTTCCAACTGAAAATAGCGTCGCTCAAACGCATTCTCTTTCCTTTCCTTTTCTGGGTGCGTTAAGTGGGTCCCACTTTCCAGTCGGTCAAAGAAGAGACAACTAGGTAGGGTAATGCTACACCTACAACCTTACAACATTAGGTGACGCAATCTTATTGGAGATGGGTACAACTCACTACAACCTACTCTACAATACATTCCAATGAAATTGTGCCACCTAAGATTGTAAAAGAAAGGTTGTAAGAAAAGGTTGTAAGAAAAGGTTGTGGGTGTAACATTACACCCCAACTAGGTAAGATAACACAGTTTTTTAAGAGATCTAAAGGGCACAGGATGTTTTTTTTTTCTTTTTCCTTTTTTCCCTTTTCCTACAATTTGAGACAATTTTGGTCGTGAACATGTGAGAATGGAGATCTAAAGGCACGGGATGGAGATCTAAAGATTTCGATACAATAAATTGTTATACATGAGAATGGATATAGCAATATACATAATATAAAGAACGAAATATCATATTTTGTCTGTAATAATTTATAATTTTTTTATTCAATCGGACGAAACATACGAAACATGTTTCGTCCGATTGATATTGTGTATTTTAAAATAACTAATAATCTGTACGTGCAATGCACGTTCTAAATTTTTTATATATAATTGATATGGGTCGGATGACGTGGCCCCTCCTGGGCCACAGGATTCCCTCTGGAAACGTGCACCTCCAGATCATCCGGATTCGCCACGTCAGCATCAGAAAACCGCCCAGGCCTCTGCCATGTCAGCCAAAACTGTCCGGATCTTTGCCCAGCCCTATACCGCTCGGGTTTCCACCGCTTCAGCCCCACGGGCAACCGGGTCCAGACCCGGCCCCAAACAGGTCCAGACCCGGTTGGCTTCTCCTATAAATACCAGACCCCTACCACTTATCCAGGTAATCAACCTTTTCCCACTCAAGCCCTAGTTACTGTTACTCTCTCTCAGTAGCTGACTAGATCGTCGGAGGGTCTGCCACCTGGACCAACCCCGGTGTTCCTAGACCGTCTACAGGTACACGAGACCTCGGATCCGAGCCTCCCGATCCGAGCCGAGCATCCAGCCTCCATCGCACTCGAGCCTACTTTCGTACCGTTCGCCCAGCTGAGGGTCGGCCGCACCGGAGCTTCCTCCACTAAATACAAATCGAGTAAAAACTCACACCTGGTGCATCCACACGCCTCCCAAAAACAAACCGCATCAGGTTGGCGCCGTCTGTGGGAAACTTCTATTACAGACGCCGGCCCGAGCTCAGCCATCAACGGTACCCCGTCAAACCGAGCTCACATGGCACCCAAAGCCACTAGAGCTGTTACCTTAGCGCGTCGGCAGGACGTGCCTCCACAGGGCGTCGGTGCCGACGCTCAGGCATCCAACAACCCGGGGGTCAGTCACAGACTCCAACAGGGTGCCTCCCGACCAGTCCAGCCCGACTTGTGGGGGGTAATCCAGAACCGGCAGGCCAGCCGATCTAGGGGAGGGGCCGCTTCCAACTCGGCCCCGAACCATCCCAGACCTCCGTCCCAAGGGCGAAGGCCAGCACTCAGCTGCGTCGGCCGGCCCCCATCGGCTCAGCAAAATAGAGCTGAATGAGCTCTGGTCACCCACCAGGAGTTCCAAGACTTCCGAAAAGAAATCATGGAGGCCATCCGGTGCACCCCCGTCGATGATGACGTCCGCCGTTCTCATTCCCGTTCGAATGCCGAGGCCAGCGTGTCTCGCGTCCTAACAGCACAGCCGGAATTTGACGACGACGTCTGGAAGCGCCTCCAAGAAATGGAAGACCACCTTGACCGCTTCAGGGACGGCGGGCCGAGACCGGCCCAGGGATACAGGCCCATCCGACCTCCTTTTCCACCGCTATTTTGCGGGTGGAAATACCCCGGAACTTCCGCCCACCTCAATTCGAGACTTATGACGGGGAGGGCGATCCGGCTGATCACATGGAGGGCTTCAAAACCCTCATGATGATTCACAGCGCATCGGATCCCCTCCTGTGCCGCCTTCCCTGCCACTCTCCGGGGTCCGGCTCGGGAATGGTTCTCGAAGCTCACCCTCGGCTCCATCCATTCCTTTGATCAATTGGAGGGCAACTTCCTCGCCCACTTTGTGACAAGCCGAAAGTCCGAAAGGACAAGTGCATCCCGACTTGGCCTCCGGCAGAAGGAGGGAGAGTCACTCCGAGTGTTCGTCCGAAGATTCACCGCTGAGGCGAGATCGGTCTCCTCCCTCGACCCAGGGGTCGCCTCGGCAGCATTCCGGCACAACGTCCATCACGGACAACTGAAGGCCTCCCTGGCGAAGAGGCCCCCGATAGATTTCCCCGACCTCCTCAATCGGGTCGAGAAGTACATCCGGACCGAAGCGGCCCTAAATCCAGACAACTCGAAAGAAGTCCCCGGGAAGGGAAAGCGCAAGGCCGACGAGATCGAGCCCGCAAAGAAAGCTCTGAGAGACGGGGGCGCCGCAAAAAAGGTCCTGCCGGTCCCTCGCTTCGAGAGATACACTCCTCTGACACAGAATGTGTCCACCATTCTCTTAGCAATCGAAGACAGGTACCTCGTGCAGTTCCCCCCTCGACCGTCCAACAACACCAGTAAGAAGAGGGATCAGCGGTTCTACTGCCGCTTCTCCCGGGACAACGGGCACGACACAGATCATTACGGTGCTCTGAAGGACGAAATTAAGGCCCTCATCCAACGAGGGTACCTCCGAGAATTCAAAAGAGAAGGCATTCGGGAATAGAAGGATACCAAAAACAGGAGGGATTCCCCTCCTCGAGCACCCCGACAGCGCCCCAAGCGGGATTCGGAACCCGAGGAGCCCAAGGGTCAGGCGATCTTGCGTTGCGTCTACGGAGGGCCCATGGGAGGGGAATCCAACACTTCCTGCAAGGCGTTCGTCCGGGATGTCAACACCATCCAGGGCCCTCTCTCCCCCAGGTCCGGCAACTCCCTGTCTCTTTCTCAGGGGAGGACCTGGAGGGAGTCCGGCTCCCTCATTGTGACGCACTCATCATCAGCCTCAGCATGGTGAACTTCGAGGCCCGGCGAATCCTCATGGACAACGGGAGCTCGGTCAACAACCTGTTCCTAGAAGTATTCGAGAACTTGAAGCTCTCTCGGGACAAGCTAAAACCAGCTGGATACACACTGCATGGATTCTCCGGCGTCCCGGTGGCAATAGAGGGTATCGTCACTTTAGACATCACGGCGGGTATGACCCCAAACAGAAGGACCGTGTAACACCCCGAATTTCAAATAAGGATAAATTCGAGATTTCACAGGATCTTTACTTCACTTCGTACAATTTTACAAGGAAAATTTAAAACTTTTTCAATAGTACATCAGAGTTCAATTACAACTTAATTTTACACAGCGGAGTAATGAAATTTACAATAAAATAGTTACAACATCTTTAAAATAAAAACAGCATCAGCATATCCACTCCATAGCTTCATGAATGGTCCTTTACGTGCATGTTAATCTGTGGGCTCGTCAGTTACTTACAACTGACGAAATGTTATACACGGCTATCCTCTCTATGCCGGGAATAGTATAACGATCTCATACTTTAACAAATCACAAAAAAGATTGAATGAACAAGTAAAGTGTCAAAAGTGATTATTCTAAATATAAGTGTATGTCATGCCTTAATGCCTAATGCACACAATTCTACACTAGGATGACACTAATGCACACTTGTTCAGATTCTATGCATCTCATACTACATAGGTCTGAGGGCAAGTGCCTACTCCACATTGAAGGGTTCGATCCCTCGCCAAGAGACTACCCAGTAATAAAACAAGTTTTAGAGTTATTTCACAGATACGGATCTCAGCCTCCCTGGCTAGCCTCCCTGGCTATAAATACAGATCCCAGCCTTCCTGGCTATTATATCGTGAGAATAATCCCGTAAATGCCCCTCTAGCTCCGGTATATACATATTCTTTGGAGTATGGTAAACATCCGTCGACTACCCTAAGTCCCGGATAAAATACAGTCCATCTCCTATGGGGCAACCACAGTCCACCAACTGGGTCTATAGCCACGGAGATCCACCGTCGACTATATAGAAGCACCCATTTACGTTTGCACATGTCTATTACATCTTCACTTAGGTGCCTAATTATTTTTAGTTCAAGACATGAATATGTTATCACCCTAGAATCAGTTTTACCTCATACCGGATTTATTCACAAAATACGAGATCGCCTGACGGCATTATCTCAAAATTAAGTCTCAAAAACCTTTCTTTCAAAATTACCGGTAACCGAAGTCTTACTAATTCTAAATCATAAACTTTCATGTACAAGAAACATGGGTATTCACACCCTTTTTTAATCATGTCTTAAACTTATATAATTTTCATCTTCTACTTATTCACAATGATTAATGTCTTGTATTAGCACTTATCCATAAAGCAATCATTTCTTAGTCTTTACACTATTTATAATCTAGTTATTCACTCATAGTCTTTATAAGCAAAAAGGATTCCCTTTTTAAGAACACAATTTCATCACATGAAATTTTATAACCAATTCAAACTATCACAATATCTCAATTCCCTTTAAAATATTTCTTAAACAAAATCAAAGTATAATTCTCTTAAAAAAATCACTTCACAAAAATAATACTTTGTTTTTGTTCACTACAAAGTTTCATACTCACAATTTCATCTCTCTTTATATCTCAAAATATACAAGAAAACAATCTTAATATTTCCCATTTCATTTTCCTCAAAATATGCAATAAAGTTATGATTAACTTTAATATTTATTACTTCATTTTATATGAAGAAAGTATGAGTTTTAATCAAAAGCCCCCTTTTTAAAGTCTCATTTTTACTTTCTTAAAATAGACAATAAAATTTCCATAACAATCTCTAATAGCTTCCATTTTATCTTATAACCATAATAGGAATTTATTCATACTAAAAAAAACATCTTATTCTATTAAAATCAAATCAAAAAAATAAAAGATGGCTATCAAGATTTGAACCCAAGATCTATTAGAAGAGGTGCTCACTGGCTAACCAGTAAGTCCAAATGTGATTTCTGTCTGAGAGTTGTATTTGTATACTTTTGTTCATACTTTTCTGAAATTGTTTCTTTTTAACAAAACTTGTTTACCCAATAATCCAATCCTTTAGGATATTGGAATAAACTTCTCTTTGGACTAAAAGGAAATCTTAAATAGTAATCAACAAGTCCAAACTTATTTTTAGCATATATCTCATTTAAAAAAAAAAAGATTTTCCTTTCTTTACAAAATTTACACTTCTTTTCAAACTCGAAAATTAAAATCATGATTTTCTAAAAAAACTAGTTTATGCTCAACATCTTACAAATAAAATTTGTGTTAAGAATCAAACATATTTTTTTAATCGATTATGGGTGTCTCAAAGAAATTCCTTTCATACAAAAATTGTATTTTTGACATATGTCAACCTACTTCATAAAAAAGTATTTATTTCCTTCTCTTTTCTTTTTCATCATATCTCTAATCATATGTCGAAATATAGCATTCTTTAACAATTCTCCTACATATCACACATTTGACAAATCACAAATTTGCAAACACTCTAATATGGTTCATAGAATTAATCCTTTAGTTGCACTCTTCTTTTCAACTAGCATGGCAACAATCAAAACAAGTTTATGGTATTCAATTAACTTTACAAAAAAATATTTTTGCAAAAGAATGTATTCCCAACATTTTTCATACAATCAATTATATCTTCATTCATGCATACTAATTCATGACAAAACAAATCAACATTTCTTTCTCATTACTAATTAACATAAGTTGGGTTTGTTTACTCAATAAAGCAATATTTCATTACATCCAATGCATAGGTTTGTCCTATTTTATCAAATCAAATTCTATATTACTCATTCATTTCTATTAACATGCACATTCAAAAAAAATTAGAAAGTAGGAGACACCCACCTTATTGAAGCTTGAACAAAAGGGAAAGATGAGACACTTCTTCTAGCTCCAAGACAAACTCCTAGCAATGGCTCCTCCTCCTAGCAAAGCTCCCTCTCCCTAGCAAAGGCTTCCTTTCTCTAGCAATTCCCCCAAACAAAAGGACTCTCACTCTCTTTCTTTTTCTTACACTTATTTCTTTCTTTTTCTTACACTTATTTTGATATTGATTTTGGTGCAAGAGAAATGTAGGAAATGGGACTCTATTTATAGGATTTTGGAAGGGTCTAAAGTGCAAAAATCTCACCCTAATAACTCTTCAAATTTATTTTACAACTCTCCACTTTCCTAACTCCTAAAACCTCCATCTCTTCATCTCCCCACTCTCCACTAACTCAACCTACCAACTCTTCTCCTCCCCTTGCCCAAAAAATGGTCCAAATACATTTGTGTATGCATGCACACATGCATAAACAAATATGAATACATTTCTATAACTCTAAATGTGTACTAATATGTGTAACTTGTCATGTATTAGTACATGTTTAACTAAAAATGTGATTTTAATAGTGGGCTTGCTACATGGGCTCATTACTAATTAATTTATTTAATTATCTAGTGGGCTTGCTACATGGGCTCATTACTAATTAATTTATTTAATTATCTAGTGGGCTCCTCTCCTAATGGGCTACATTTTAGTTTATAGGTCCATGGATCAAAAGAAATGCTAAATAAAACTAATGCATGCTAAAAATAGTAAAATGAGAGTAGCAAAATGAGAATAAAAATTTGCACGTGCACCATACGTGCAGAAAAAATTGAAAAATGCATTTTAATCAAAAACAAGGGGAAAATAAATTTTCGTTTTATAAAATAGATTTAAATACATAAAAATAAATAATTTAAACCTATAGAAAATATTATACGTAGTGGTGGAAACACGTGCATCAAAACACGTAAAAAGCACGTAAATCCCAGGGATTGAAATATTATATTTTAGTTGACTGAAATCAATACGGAAAATGTATAAATAGTACGAATCCTAAATATGTAATGAAATACATTACAAAATATATGTGCGTAACACCCAGGGGTAAAATTGTAATTTCCAATTTTGCGGGGTGTTACAGACCGAGTCCATGGACTTCATGGTTGTGAATGTCAAGGTAGCCTACAATGCCATACTCGGTCGCCCCGGGCTCTGCTCGCTCTAGGCGGTTCCCTCGGTCTACCACCAGAAGATGAAGTTCCCTACCAACACTGGTATCGGAGTGGTCAGAGGAAATCAAGAAGCAGCATGCTCGTGCTACATGACGGCAATCAGGAGCGGTGTATTACCCCTCGATGTCGTCGTGCTAGAACCCGCGAGGACCCAGCCAGAACCAGAACCGGCAGACGAGCTAGAAGATGTCTCATTAGAGACAGGGGACGCATCGAAGCACTTCCGAGTGAGCCGCTCCCTCACGCACGACCTCAAATCCGCCCTAATCGGCTGCATTCGCCGTAGTGTCGACCTCTTTGCCTGGAAGCCCTCTGACATGCCCGGTATCTCCAAGGATCTCATCATGCACAAACTCAGCGTGATCCCCGGGTCAAATCCGGTTGTCCAAAAGCGGCGTAAGTTCGCTCCAGAGCGACAGCAGGCGGTGAACACGGAGGTAGACAGGCTCTTATCTGCGTGCTTCATACAAGAGGTCAGCTACCCTGAGTGGCTGGCGAACATCGTCATGGTTAAGAAAGCAAGCGGGAGCTGGATGATCTGCATAGATTTCACCGACCTCAACAAGGCATGCTCCAAGGATCCGTTCCCCCTCCCCAGCATCGATGCTCTTATCGACGCTACATCGGGTCACGAGCTCCTATCATTCATGGATGCCTTCTTAGGCTATAACCAGATCCGGATGTTTCCTCCCGACATCGCAAAGACGTCCTTCGTCACGGACCAAGGACTCTACTGCTACCGGGTTATGCCCTTCGGACTGAAGAACACCGGTACTACTTACTAAAGGCTCATTAACCGAGTCTTCAAAGATCAAATTGGGCGTAACATG
Source organism: Hemerocallis citrina (assembly GCA_017893485.1). Lineage (NCBI taxonomy): Eukaryota > Viridiplantae > Streptophyta > Magnoliopsida > Asparagales > Asphodelaceae > Hemerocallis > Hemerocallis citrina. The sequence goes on along the minus strand of JACEHZ010000130.1, from coordinate 42,018 downwards.
GAGGTGTACGTCGACGACATGCTTGTCAAAAGCTAACATGGACAGAATCACATCGCCGACCTGGAAGAGGCCTTTGGGGTACTTCGAACCCACAACATGAGGCTCAATTTGGCAAAGTGTGCATTCGGTGTCTCCTCGGAATAATTCCTCGGGTTTATCGTCAGCCAGCGCGGCATCGAGGCGAACCCCGAAAAAATCCAGGCCATAATAGACATGGCCCCTCCCAGGAACATTAAAGAAGTCCAGAGGCTAACGGGAAGACTGGCGGCCATCGGTCGTTTCCTCTCCAAGTCTGGAGAGAAGTCCCTTCCGTTCTTTAAAGCGCTGCGTGGAACCGAAGGGTTCGAATGGGGTACTCAGCAACAGGAAGCCTTCGCCCAATTAAAAGAGTACCTCACCAACCCTCCTCTCTTCAGCAAGCCCGAACCAGGCGAGCCACTCTGGCTCTACCTTTCGGCTTCGGAGAACGTGCTCAGCACCGTCCTCGTTCGAGAAGAGGAAGGAGTTCAAAAGCCCCTGTACTATGTGAGCAAGGTCCTGCTCGATGCCGAGACCAGATATTCCACGATGGAGAAAGTAGCATACGCCTTGGTCATGACCGCACGAAAGCTTCGTCCCTATTATCAGGCACATTCGGTCCAGGTACTCACGGATCAATCCCTGAAGGCAGTGCTCTATAAGCCCGAGAGCTCGGGGCAACTAGTCAATTGGTCGATCGAGCTCAGTCAGTACGACATCGGCTACCAGCCAAGGATGGCCATCAAAGGGCAGGCCCTCACCGAGTTTATCACAGAATGCACCATCTCCGAGCAACCGACAAGCAAGGAAGCCAACCAGACGTGGAAAGTTTACATCGACGATTCCTCTTGCGAAGCAGGGAGTGGTGCGGGCATCATTCTGCGGGGGCCAGATAGTTTTCTCTTTCAATACTGCCTTCGCCTCAACTTCCCGGCCTCTAACAACGAGGCCGAGTATGAGGCCATGATCGCCGGGCTCACCCTGGCTCATCAGGCCGGTGCCAAATAGATCAGGGCCTTTAGCGACTCCCAGCTTGTGGTCAACCAGATCACTAGGGAGTACGAGGCCCATGATGATCGAATGATCAGATACCTGGCCGTAGTCCGTCGGCTATTAACGCACTTCGACGAGTCGGCCGTCTTAAGGATCCCCAGGGAGCAGAACGCCCAAGCTGATGCCCTGTCAAAGTTAGCTTCCTCATCCTTTGAAGACCTCGACCGAACCGTCCTGATTGAAGTCCTGCTGAAGCCAAGCACAGACTTCCCTGAGGCTCTGTGCGTTGAAGACGGAGCTCCTCCCGACGACTGGACCACTCTTATCAAAAAATTTCTAATCAAGAGAGAGCTCCCCGAAAATTGGGCCAAAGCAAGGTGGGTCAGGGTCCGCTCAGAAAGGTTCGCCATAATCAACGCAACCCTTTTCAAAAGGTCCTACACAACAACGGGCGGCAGACCCTACCTCAGCTGCCTGACTCCGAATGAAGCAAAGTATGCCCTCAAGGAGCTGCATGAGGGGATTGGCAGATGCCACATGGGAAGCCGATCACTAGCACGAAAGGAATTGAATCACGGGTACTACTGGCCTACTATGCTGCAAGACGCCTTCTCTCTAGTGAAGAAGTGCGGTTCCTGTCAAAGGTTCTCCCCCGTGAAGAAGGCTCCGAAAGCAAATCTCCGTTCCATGGCCAGTCCGACCCCCTTTGCAATGTGGGGAATGGATCTGGTAGGCCCCTTTCCGAAGGCAACGGGCCAACGAAAGTTTCTCATAGTGACGATCGACTACTTCACGAAGTGGATCGAGGCAGAGCCATTAGCAACGATCACCGAGCAACAGACCCAACAGTTTTTCTGGAAACACATCGTCTGTCGGTTCGGGATCCCACAGGTGCTCATCACGGACAATGGGACCCAATTTGCGGATAAGCACTTCCGCAAGTTCTGCGAAGACCTCGGGATCCAGCAGCGCTTCTCCTCAGTATGCCACCCCCAGTCCAACGGTCAGGCCGAGAACGCGAACCGCCAAATTCTCGACGGCCTCAAGAAATGACTTGATAACTCTTCTAAGGGGTTATGGGTCGACGAGCTGCCAAGCGTTCTCTGGACCCACCGAACAACAAAGAGAATTCACACTGGAGAATTGCCTTTTAATCTGACATACGATGTGGAGGTCGTCATTCCCTTGGAAATCGGGATCCCTTCACCCCGGATCATGGCTTTCGACGAGGCAAGTAACTCTGAACAGCTGCGAGTCGACCTGGACCTCATAGACAAGGCCAGGGAGAAGTCCGCCATTAGAAGGAACATCTACTAACAAAGGATTGAAATGTTCTACAACAAGAAGGTGCGCCCCACCGACATCGAACTCTGAGATCTCGTTCTCCGAAAGCTGGCGGTATCCAATCCCTGCCAGAAAAGAAAATTGGCCCCAAATTGGGAGGGCCTTTATAGAGTGTCGGAGGTCGTGTGCCCAGGGACTTACCGCCTTACCAACTCAGAAGGCAAGGCCATCAAGAGGCCCTGGAATGCGAAGCACCTCATCAAGTTCTTAGGGGGAGGGGAGTAGCCTTCACCATGTAAATTATAAAGAATGTAATCGGCACGTCGTGCCTTATTTTCTGTAAAATTCCAATATATTGTAAATATGCCAGCTTTTTTAAAACAAGTTTTTGGCTTCTCATTGATTACCATTACAAGCTTGGGCTCGGCGCTCGGATAGCATCACGAGCCAGAAAAGCTTTCCTTACAAGCTTGGGGAGCCAGAAAAGCTTCCCTTACAAGCTTGGGGCTCGGCGCTCGGATAGCATCGCGAGCCAGAAGAGCTTCCCTTACAAGCTTGAGGCTTGAGGCTTGGCGCTCGGATAGCATCGCGAGCCAGAAAAGCTTCCCTTACAAGCTTGAGGCTCGGCGCTCGGATAGCATCGCGAGCTAGAAAATCTTCCATTACACATCTTCCTGAGAACAAGTGCGGAATCTCGGCGTCGACCTCGAGCAAGGCCGGGGCTTTCTTCAAAGCACCTCGACCTTAACGCTCGGTGACGACCTTCAGCTGCGCCTGCTACTGGCTTTCTCACCGGTGTGGGGGCCCGACACCTGTCCCTAGCATGGTTTGGGCTTCTTCAAGCCCATCAACCTATGCCCAAGGTGACAACTGCCAGCTACACCCGTGCCGTCTTCCTGAGAACAAGTGTGGGAGCTCGGCGTCGACCTCGAGCAAGGCCGGGGCTTTCTTCAAAGCACCTCGACCTTAACGCTCGACGACGACCCTCAGCTACGCCTGCTACTAGCTTTCTCACCAGTGTGGGGGTTCGGCACCGGTCCCTAGCATGGTTTGGGCTTCTTCAAGCCCATCAACCTATGCCCGAGACGACAACGGCCAGCTACACCCGTGCCGTCTTCCTGAGAACAAGGGTAGGAGCTCGGCGTCGACCTCGAGCAAGGCCAGGGCTTTTTTCAAAGCACTTCAACCTTAACGCTCGACGACGACCCTCGGCTACGCCTGCTACTGGCTTTCTCCCCAGTATGGGGGCTCGGCACCTGTCCCTAGCATGGTTTGGGTGTCTTCAAGTCCATCAACCTATGCATGAGGTAGCAACCGCCAGCTACACTTGTACCGTCTTCCTGAGAACAAGTGCGGAAGCTCGTCGTCGACCTCGAGCAAGGCCGGGACTTTTTTCAAAACACCTCGAACTTAATGCTCAGCGACGACCCTCGGCTACGCCTGCTACTGGCTTTCTTCCCGGTGTGGGGGCTCGGCACCTGTCCCTAGCATGGTTTGGGCTTCTTCAAGCCCATCAACCTATGCACGAGGCAGCAACCGCTAGCTACACCTGTATCGTCTTCCTGAGAACAAGTGCGAGAGCTCAACGTCGATCTCGAGTAAGGCCGGGGCTTCTTTCAAAGCACCTCGACCTTAACGCTTGGCGACGACCCTCGGCTATGCCTGCTAATGGCTTTCTCCCCGGTGTGAGGGCTCGACACCTATCTCTAGCATGGTTTGGGCTTCTTCAAGCCCATCAATCTATGCACGAGGCGACAACCGCCAGCTACACCCGTACCGTCTTCTTGAGAACAGGTGCGGGGGCTCGTCGTCGACCTCGAGCAAGGCCGAGACTTTCTTCAAAGCACCTCGACCCATACGCTCGGCATCGATCTACCCCCACGAACGCTTCAACAAAATTTTTTCATTAAGGTTTAGAGTGTCCGCCTTCGGCAGACGCCCTGAACTTTGAGTCGATTGGTAGACCCTCCTCTCGCTCGCGAACAACTCGGGGTTTATCGCTTTCACAAGCCAAAACCCCGAATTGTTCGAGGACAGCAGGGGAGCCACCGACCCTCGGTTCTCTCCGAACCTCCGAACCAATTGGACGGCCCACCACTCACCAATGAACAACCCGGGGCCTTACAGCCCTCAAGGCCCAAACCCCGAATTGTTCGAGGGTAATTGGTGTGCCTCCAATCCGGATCCCTCGGAAAAGTACTAACTTAGGGGCGCCCGCCTACGGCAAGCACCTAAGTCGAGCGGCAGATCAGCCACTCTTACATCTTGGCAACCAATAAGGGGGAGTGGGGGTTATATAGCCCCCTGAGGCACGCAGTTATTGCATCTGGAAATGCCAAACGACAGAAGGCAAAACGTTGCAATAAATGCTCATGGGGAGGCAAAACGTCGCCATTAATGACTTATCGAAAGGCAAAACTCCGCGACATATGCGCCCGTTGCCACAAGTCGCCTCGGCGATGACCTCTTGCGCAACAAGCTCGGCAACCATCCCCGACGACCAAGACTATCAAGGTTCAGAAAATCAAATGTTCTTATTATTACTCATTGCTTACAACTCAATAAATGTCGGTACGAATACAAAGAATAGCTTACAACTCACTCGCACTCGGCTTAAAACTCAAACTCTGCGCTCCCTTCGGGGTTCCTCTCACGCTCGGCCTGACCGACCAGGGAAGAGACCCCTGCCACCGAGCTTCCCGCATCTTCACGCTGGGCCGCTTCCAATAAAAATGTCGGAGACCGTCCTGGGGTTGAGTTGCTCGCCTCCTCGATCAAACCCGCGCCCAACACCAGCTTCAGCCTTTGGATCTCCAACTCTTTCTCAACAACGGCCTCGCGAAGGAAAGACTCCGAAGCTGACCGCCCGCTCGAGGCATCCGAGATGGACCAGTCCGTCTCGATTACCCACCAGTCGCGGTCGGCTATGGCTTTCTTCAGACGAGCCACCTCTAGACCGAGCTCCCTAGACTTGTTCGTGAAATAGTTTACGGTGACTGCTCGGTCCCGAGCCTGTTTTCGCTGGCAAGCCAAGCTACCTCCATGGCCTCCCTCCCTGCTCGGACCAAGGATCCCTCGGCGGAAACAAGGTCGGCCCCCAAGGCCCCGTGCGTCTATCAAAAGACAAAAACAAGCAATCACAAGGAGAGCGAGAAAATGCACAAGTCACGAAGCCTCGGCCAAAAAATCTATATTTCATTACTTTCAAAAAAGGGTGCAAAACCGCGGTGGCCAGTCCGCAAGAGGCGTATACAGTCAAAAAAGAAAGAAAGAAAGGCCTAATCTATGCTTGAGGGGGGGGGGGGGGGGGGGTTGGCACCTCATTGTCAGCATGGCCTCCCCCCATATCCTCGCCACCGGGGGTCAGCGGAAGGTCCGGCTGCCAACCATAGTGGAGATGATCCACGTTCTGCTCCGGGTAGATCATCCGGAAGTGCTCCTTGGCCTGGTCGTAGGCCTCGTCCTGCACCATGATCAGGGCCTCCGCCGACGCAGCCTCCATCCTCGCCAAGGCCTTCCGAACCTTCTCCGCCTCCTCTTCGATCTTTTCCTTAAGACGATCGACGTCCTTCTGGTGATGCTCGAAGATCGAGGCCATCTGGGCCTCGTGGACGGCCGCCATGCTCTGAGCCTCCTTCAGGTCGTTATTCACCTTGTTCAGCTCGCGGAGATACTTATCCTCGTTCCTCCTCTCCACCATGACCTCCCTCTCCAAGCATTTTTGAAAGTGCAGCCCATGAAGCATCGCCTGTCCGAAGGAGAAAAAGTCAGGAAAAAATATTTCACCAATTTCAAAACCAGAAAGAAATACGAAGTCTCAAGCACTTACCGAGACCGACGCCTGAGACCAACGCATAAAGGCCTGGTCGGCCGTCTGCGATGCCAGTGCCATGAAATCCCGCTCGGTGGCGGCCTTCCTGACGAACTCCATGGACACGGGGTCGTCAAGGAGAGAGTCCCCCTGGACGATCGACCAGTCGGGAGGAAAGGGCCGCAGTCCCTGTTGCCCCACCATCTGCTCGGTAGTAAGACGAGGTGGGGGAAGCCTCTTCCCTAGGGCTTCGACAGTCATGCCCGAACTGCCCCCCCACATCCCGAGATGCCCTCGACATATGGGGGTGATCCTTCGTGGCCTTCTTCGCTGGAGAAGGCTCCCCGACTACCGGGGCTGGTCCCTTGCCGGACCCCTCAGCTTGGGCGGTCAGCCTTCTTCCTCTTCTCCGCTCTTGCCTTCTCAGCGACGGCTAGCAGGGCATGCCTGTCATCCACTTGCTTGGACGTCATCCCTGCAAAAAAGAAAGAAGAAGGGCTAACGTTAAAACAAAGGCAGAAAGATGCAAAAATTCAGAACGAAACATATTGGGGTCGGCTGGGCTCAGTCCGGCCCGGGCGAGGTGTAGCTCCATCACTCGAGGCCACGCTATGCTGTGCCCCCCAACGATCTTCTCAACCCTCTTCCACTCCTTCGTCGTCAAGTCACTGCGCTTCGGAGGTTTGTGGTTCGGCTTGAAGAAATTCCACGAGGTCAGAATCCCCAAGACTTCTCGCTCCGGACCACAAAATATTTCTCCTTCCACCCCTTAATGGAATCCGGATGGTCGTGCATCACCTTTTTATGCGGCCTAGGCGAGAAGTAAAATATCCCCTCCTGATCACCGAGCGAGCCGATCCCTAAAATGGCTCGGAAATAGGTCAACCTCGGCTTCATGCCCTTCTCTTGGCACTTCAGAATGAAACAAATCAAGTGTTTCCAAGAGTTTGGGCCATACTACATTGGGCATAACTTCGCCCAATTTAAGATCCTCTTGACAAAGGGGTGCAACGGCAACCTCAGCCCCGAGACAAAGGCATCCTCAGGAAAGATGCAGTATCTCGGTGCGAGAGCTGCGGTGGGTCGAACGCCGGGGCTCGGAATGAAGACTTCAAACTCCCGAGGAATGAAGTAAGCGACCCTCAGGATGTGAAGATAATCTGCCTTCAGGATGCATGGGATGCCGTCCATTCGAATCTTCACACGGCCCTCCTTGCCCAGCACATGAGGAACGGGGCCGATATCCTTGATATCATCAGGATACATCCTGATCGACCCTGGATTCTTAAAGGAGACCGGGGGAAACTCGAGCCCCGGTCTAGGGGCATATTCATCCGGAGGAGGAGGGCTGTCCGGAATACTCAGCTTCCTCTTCTTCTGACGAGGATGAGCCTTCTTCTCTAGAGACGGCGTTGACAAAGGCGGAAGAGGCGGAAGGTCATCTCCGACCCCGATCGACCCTCCTGCTGTGCCTTCGCCAGCACCTCCTTGAGTGCCCTGACCCTCGGGGTCCTGATCCTCCTCATCCTCGTCCTCACCCTCGGGACCCTGATCCTCCTCGTCTCCCTCCTCAACTTCGGTGTCTTGATCCTCCGGATCCTCCTGATCCTCCTCATCCTCGTTACGGTCGTCATCCCCCTCTTCCTCTCCCTCCTCCTCTTCGCCCTCGTCCACAGGTTCCTTCCACGGCCTTCAAGATCTCAGCGGCGACACTACGAAGGCCACATCGTCACCACTATCCGACCCAAGATCTGTCAGGACCTCTTCCTTGACCTTATATTTACTAAGGGACGAAGACGTCTCTGACTCGGATTCCTTTGCGGAGCAGCCCGACGAGCTAGCCTCGGATCCGGACTGAGTGCGCGACATTACTAAATAGAAATACTAACCTGAAGCGTAAAGCGTGCGATCACCGGAAAAAGTCACCGACGACAAGTAAGATCCCGATTCTTGAAAAAATTGGAATGTGAGTAAAGAAATGAAGAAGAAAAAGTGAGGAGGGGGGATTTATAAGGAGAAAATGACTCCTCGAATTCCGCAATTAGATTTGGCCGTTGGATCTTAAATCACCAAGATCTAACGGCCGCTAAGATCTGGAGTCGCTTCGATTCTTGCGCTCATGACGTTAGCAGAAGGTGCAAAATTACCCAACTACCCCCAAGCCTTTTTCCAACAAACAAACTTTTTTCGACAAGTCAAGAAGGGTCGGAGCTCGAATGGCATCGCGAGCCACAAATTCTTCTTCTATTTCACAGAAGGGTCGATGTTCGGATGACATCGCGAGCCATAACTCCCTTATCTATTATTTAGGAAGCTCGGAGCCCGGATGGCATCACGAGCCATAAATTCCTCTTCTATTTCACAGAAGGGTCAACGCTCGGATGGCATCGCAAGCCACAACTCCCTTATCTATTATTCAGGAAACACGGAGCTCGGATGGCATCGCAAACCACAAATTCCTCTTCTATTTCACAGAAGGATCGACGCTCGGATGGCATCGCGAGCCACAAACCCCTTCTCTATTATTCAGGAAGCTCGGAGCTCGGATGACATCGCGAGCCGCAAATTCCTCTTCTATATTCACAGAAGGGTCGACACTCGGATGACATCGCGAACCACAAACATCATCCCACATCTCGCGGTAGGCTCGGAGACTGGTTACCAACGCCAGCCGTCAATACTTCTACTCCTAAAAAGCATTAAATAAAATGAAATCATTCAGTCGCTGCTACCAAAGTACAGGGGCTCAGACCTCGGATGAAGGCATGAGCCCTAGAGCCATCCCCTATTCACAGGGGGCTCAGATCTTGGATGACACCACGAGCCCCAAAGCACCTCTTCTATGACAACAGGGGGCTCGGAGCTCGGATGACACCGCGAGCCCCAGGCACCCTCCTCTATTCAGCAGAGGGCTCGGAGCTCAGATGACACTGCGAGCCCCAAGCACCCTCCTCTATTCAAACATGGGGCTCGGAGCTCGGATGACACCGCGAGCCCCAAGCACCCTCCTCTATTCAAACATAGGGCTCGGAGCTCGGATGACACCGCGAGCCCCAAACACCCTCCTCTATTCAGTAGAGGGCTCGGAGCTCGGATGACACTGCGAGCCCCAAGCACCCTCCTCTATTCAAACATGGGGCTCAGAGCTCGAATGACACTGCGAGCCCCCAGCACCCTCCTCTATTCAAACATAGGGCTCGGAGCTCGGATGACACCGCGAGCCCCAAGCACCCTCCTTTATTCAAACATGGGGCTCGGAGCTCGGATGACACCGCGAGCCCCAAACACCCTCCTCTATTCAGCGAAGGGCTCAGAGCTCGGATGACACCACGAGCCCCAAGCACCCTCCTCTATTCAAACATGGGGCTCGGAGCTCGGATGACACCGCGAGCCCCAAGCACCCTCCTTTATTCAAACATGGGGCTCGGAGCTCGGATGACACTGCGAGCCCCAAGCACCCTCCTCTATTCAACAGGGGGCTCGGAGCTCGGATGACACCGCGAGCCCCAAGCATCCTCCTCGATTCGCAAGGGGCTCGGAGCTCGGATGGCATCACGAGCCCCAAAAACCCTCCTCTGTTCGCCAAGCGGGGGGCTCGTCTGCCGACCCCAAATGCTCGGCAAACCGAGCTCCAACCCAACAGACCTCGACGACCCCTCGCTCTTCCAACTAGCGAGAGGATCGTCTGCCGACCCTCGGAGCTCCTTTACCGACCCCAGACGCTCGGCAAACCGAGCTTCAATCGGACAGACCTCGACGTCCCCTTGCTCTTCCAACTAGCGAGAGGATCGTCTGCCGACCCTCGGAGCCCCTCTACCAACTCCAGACGCTCGTCAAACCGAGCTTCAATTGGACAGACCTCGACGTCCCCTTGCTCTTCCAACTAGCGAGAGGATCGTCCGCCGACCCCTAAGGCTCGTCTGCCGACCCTAAGGCTCGGTAAGCGTCGCTCTGACTCTTCTACGCTTAGCATCCTGCGTAAACTCCAATAAGGGATTCCTTCCTCCTACCCCCTGGCCTCTTCTGGAAGTAGCAGATCCTACTTTCACACCGCACCCTCCACCCTGCTCTTCCTACAGAGGCGAAGATCCACTCCTACACGGCTGGTTCACCCAGCCCTCCAGGAGTGTGGGGCTTGTGATATGGGTCGGATGACGTGGCCCCTCCTGGACCACAAGATCCCCTCTGGAAACATGCACCTCCGGATCATCCGAATTTGCCATGTCGGCATCAAGAAAACCGTACGGGCCTCTGCCACGTCAGCCAAAACCACCAGGGCCTCTGCCACGTCAGCCATATACCGCTCGGGTTTCCACCGCTTCAGCCCCACGGGCAACCGGGTCTAGACCTGGCCCCAAACGGGTCCAGACCCGGTTGGCTTCTCCTATAAATACCCGACCCCTACCCCTTATCCAGGTAATCAACCTTTTTCCACTCAAGCCCTAGTTACTGTTACTCTCTCTCAGTAGCTGACTAGATCGTCGGAGGGACTGCCACCGGGACCAACCCCGGTGTTCCTAGACCGTCTGCAGGTACACAAGACCTCGGATCCGAGCCTCCCGATCCGAGCCGAGTATCCAGCCTCCATCGCACTCGAGCCTACTTCCGTACCGTTCGCCCAGCTGAGGGTCGGCCGCACCGGAGTTTCCTCCACTAAATACAAATCGAGTAAGAACTCACACCTGGTGCATCCACACGCCTCCCAAAAACAAACCACATCAATAATAAATAATAAGACGTAATCTAGTCTCGAACCTGAGATATTCCTTTACTCATCACATATTATTTACAAATTACTTCTAGTGGTACAAACTTTTATTTTATATGAGTGACACTTTTGTAAATAATTATGTCATAAATAAATTTGAACTTTGAGGGTATTAAGGTAATTAACAACAGTTGCGTAAATTAATGGTTAATAACTCCCACTTAAAAATAAACGGTTGAGATTAGATGGTTGAATGTCTACAAATTACAGGTTGTCTACAAATGACAACCCCAACTCTCCCATTATAATATTAGAGAGAAAAAAAAATCTCGGACGAAACATAATGTTTTGTCGGAGAAAAATCTCAATTTCTTTATTTTTTAACTAAAAATTTAGTAGGTGATTAATTAATTTAATTAAATATTTAGTTAGATATTTAGTTAAATAATTAAGGTTAGTTTTAATCAATTAAATTAAATCTTAATTAAGTTAATCTCACCATAGGTACTGGGACCAAACATCCCACCAAATTTTTTTAAAATTATTAAAAAATTAAGAAATAAATTTAAAAAAATTAAAAATCTTTAAAAAATTCACAGGAATTTAGACGGACACCTTTGCTATATTTTATCATTTTTCTACTACAGCAAAATAACGAATTGCTATTTCTATTTATGCATATATATATATTTTAGCTCTCATGACTATGGATGCTCTACGTAAAAGCAAAAATAGAAACTGACTTAAAACTGAAACATAAGATAAAAGAAGAAAAACTTCTACATTTTCTTTCCTATATTATTAAAAAAAAAAATCTTGGTGATACATATAGAGATAGGAAAGTTAATTCCACAGCTCTATTTAATGGGAGTATTCGGATTCAACCCAATTGTAACTCTTATCCAAATTTCTGAATTGAAATCCGGTGAAAGAATATTTAAGAAGTCATAACAACTTTGACTATATTGGTAGAACAACGACCACTTCTAATAAATAGACCATTATCTTGTCGGTTGCACAGCATGGCAACATGCACTCAAATATTATAATTATCTCTAATCTCTAATCTCTAATCTTCTAATATTATAATGGGAGAGTGGGAGTCGTAATGTTTTCAACAAACAAATTTGTACGTTGCACGTGCAACTCCAACTCTCCCGCTAATTACAACAAATATAAACAAATAAAAAAAAATCTACCTATTTAAAACGTGTAACACACATGCAAAACAATTTTACAATATTTTTTAACACTAAACATACACATATTGCACGTACAAATTGTAACTTTTTCTTCAAAATATTTTTACCAATTACGTGCAATGCACGTCCAACTCCAAAACTATTTCGTAACACGTAAATTGCACGTGACAATCCTCCAATTCTTATCAAAACGTACATTGCACGTGAAAAATACTAGTATTTATAACTATATATTAAGTTAATGAGTCTACTCTTTTGTCATTTTTCTATTTTAAAATAGATGAAGGAGAGTAAAAGTGGGAAAGTCTCATTTAAATCAACACATGCGGCCTGCACATTTTAATAAAATAAAGAAGAAGAAAAAAACCTCAAACCCTTCCCAGCCACGATTTCAACCTCTCCCACTTGCAAAACCCTCCTCAAACCTCAACCTCGCCTATGACGCTGCCCCCTCCCATGCGACCATCCACCTCACCGATGCACCTCGCCGCCGCTTTTAATGACAATCCCTCTGTCTACGCTACTCATGAGTTGTGTCGCCGACCTCCCCAACCCTCGAAATCCCTTCCACATCCACCTCGGCCTCCCTAATCCTCCACATTGCCTCCGACGCTGCCCCCTCCTGTCGCGGCTCTCGTCAAACCTCGGCCTCACCTCCGACGCTGCTACCATCCATGTACTGGCCCTGCCTCTTTGTCCATTTCTAAATCACCGCGTTCATCAAGGTAGTATTTCCGGTGAAATTGGGGAAGAGTACTGGTTGTAGACGGGAATAATTGCTGTGTTGAATTCAAGAATGAGATTTGATAAGGTTCATTCAACTTTTTTCTTTTTGTTATTTTCTCATTTTTTTTTTTTGAATAAGAAACACTTTAAAACATAGAAATCTGGTAATTAATTTATAGAACTGTGTTAAAAATCTGATACTTTATTTCTAGAAATATGCTTTACTCATCAACTATCCGATGAAATACCTATGTAGCATGCAAGGTGTTTGTGAAAATGCTTTTAGAAACTTAATTTGCTTCTAAATCAATTGTATCTATGGGTAGTGTATGTGGTGGGGGGTGTTGGAGAGGAGGGGTGTCACAACGGTCGAGGACAACAAAGTCGCGAGAGATGAGGGAGGAGTGAAGGGCAGCGTCAGAGAGAGTGCGGATTTGGAAGGAGAAGGGGAAGGGAAGAGAAGGGAGGGTCGAGATATGGTGGGCCAGAACTTGAGTGTTGCCGGTCAAGATATACACAAAGACAAGACTGTACGCGTATTTTTAGTATTTTTAGGATAAGTTTCACTAAACTATACTCTTGAAGAGATAATTTCTTTCAATTCTCTCACACTTTTTCGGAGTTGCATATATAATTTTATGTGTCCCTCAAAATTATTATAGCCTGTCCAATTTGGACAGGGTAACACTAGTTTGGATGTATAATAACTTAGAAATCTGTTCAAAATTTCATAGCTCAGCATTAACCATATATGCATCATAGGGAAATGTTAGACATTAGTATCAGTCTAAAATAATACAACACCAGATTCCAAACAAAATTTTTGACATCTACTTGTTTCTACTTGTTTGTATCCAACTATTTGCTTAATTATCTGTTTCAGTATTAGAATTGCACGAGAATGAGAGTTCACACTTACAAAAAGAAACTAAAATGTTATACTGAAATTAAGGATGCATTTGGTTTTAAGATTTTAGATGCAAGTACAAATGAAGTTACAAATTTAAGTAAAAATTCTATCTTTTCTGCGAACTTTCAATCCAACCATTAACAGAGCGTCCATATAAATTAGAACTATATTTATATCCAGGGCCGGTCCTGAGGTATTTGAGGCCCTGGGCTAATTTTTTTTTTTGGGCCCTTCATAGATACGCATGTATTTTTATATATATTAATAAAATATAATAATGGCGGGGGACATAAAAACAATACCTAGAAAAAAAAGGAATACTTTTGCTTTGCTTTATGACACCAAATACTTCATATGTTTCATTAAGCATAGTGACAGCGACTCTTGCACCGGAAAAAAAAAAATCACATCTCATCTGAAATGATTTCTTCTTACATTTTTAGAAGCAAAATCATCTATTATATGTTCAACCTCAATATTTTTCAACATATTCTTAGCGATTATCACACACTGGGTTGTCTACTTTTTTCTTCTTTCTGAAGTTATTCAATCCAAGAGAACAATAGCTACTCTGTTTTTCGGGGGCTGCAATATTAAATTTCAAATTTTAAGAATTTATAGAAACTTACAGAAAGAGGTATGCTACCTAGGGCTATGCCATCAATTTAAAAAATTACGAAGTTAACTGATTTAATTTACACTTGGTTTGTATTAGACCTGTCATTAATTCCTAGTGAAGAGCATAAATGTGAAAGGGGGATTTTTGCTTGTTTTTAGAGTATCTATCTATTGAATGTATGCTGAGGATAAGAAGTAGGAATATCAATTGTGGTGAGTAGTGCTGGAAGTTTTGTGAAATAAAGTACCTTCTTAATATCTTTGGCTAATGAATATATATCGATTATTAGTACCTTCTTAAAATCAAAAACCATTAATTAGCAAACAGAAATTAAAAGATACAAAATAATAAAATAATAAAATAAAATAATAAATAACATTAATTAGTAAATAAGAATATAAAAAGTAAAAAAAACTGTCTTCTTCAGAGTTGAACTCAAGACCTGCCACTTACTAAATGGGTGCTCTAACCAACTAAGCTAGACAACCTTTTGCATTTTTAGTTCGAATATTAACTAGTTAAAGTGTTATAAACCTATTATACTTACAAAATTTTGTGCCCCTCATCAGAATTGGGCCCTGGGCGGTCGCCCAGCCCGTCCTGGGCCAGGGCCGGCCCTGTTTATATCAACAGTTAAAAGATTATTTTGGTATTTAAATAAAAAACTTCAGTGAGTTTTTACTTGGATTGCATTTCAAATCAATCACACCCTAAATGCATGCATACTCAATGAGAATATATATGCATGCATGCAAATACAAAAATATGAAGAAAAATTCTCCTTCATAATTATTGAAGATGGCCCACTTAAATTTTAATTTCTTTTTCTACAAGTACACGTCAAAACAAAATGTACAGGTTGAATCTTTGTTCGCCAAAAAGAAACTCAAAGAACAGGTCAATTCTCCGTCATCCAGTACCAAGAAAAAACATAATTATATACAACAATCAGTGCTTTGTTAGGTCGGGGACTTGAATTATGAACCTGCTATTGTCATAAGAGGCTGCTCCAATCCTCTGCCAATAGTGAAATTTTGGCATGATTGTATATTACAATAATAATGCACATCAAACTTGGACTGAATCAAAACCCAAGAATATACCCTTAAAATGATTACGACTTCTTAAGTAATCAAATCCCAATTTTTAAAGATTATCATTATCTTATGGAGTCAGAGTCATGGACCTCACCCTTTTGTCACTTTCTGGTACTACTAAGTAGTACAAGATACATTCTTTCCTTTATAGGAACTACTAATATGCAGTATTTTTTTAAAAAAATTAAAATAAAAATTCTAATTTACACCTGCAATACATGTCTTAATAAATAGGATTATATATTTTTAAAAGTAAATGGAAAGATTATAATGGGAGAGTTGGAATTGTACGTGCGTTGCACGTAAATAGGTAGATTTACAAGTCCAACTCTCCAATTATAATATAGATTATATATGATACTAGATTTGCCCGTAGGCACGTGCCTACGGCACGCCTTTAAAACGATACAAAACACAAAAAGCCCTGTAAACAGTAAAACAACAATTATGTAGCTCAAGTTTAAATAGTATGACAATAATTAGTTGTAAATAAAAATCCATACTTCCATTAGTATATGTTAAAAAATAATTATAAATATTGTGTAAAATCTAGCTTCTTAGAGCTTTAAGTATGAAAAATGATGAAATTTAACTGTTGAAGAAATATTTGATATTTTCATTATAACATATGCAATAAAAAAACATAAAAATTTTAAAAATTTACAAATATGAAATCTTAAAATCTAAATTTCCAAATAAATAAAAAAAAATTGGGAGAGAAAGATAGGGAGAGAGAGAGAAAGAGAGAAATATGAAAATAGATGAGATAAAGAGAGAGATAGTAATAAAGTAATGAGTTTCTTTAGTTTTGGGGAAAAATTTTGGTTTTGAGATTTAAAATTTTGGGAGAAAAAATGTGTTTTGCGATGTTAAATCTGAGCCTTTGATTTTGAGGGAATTGAATGTGAGCCACTTGATAGCTTTCTTCGTGTTTTATTATATAGATTATAGATAGATAATAATTTACACGTGTGATGTACATTTAATATATTTTTAAAAAATAAAGTAAAACATCTGACGTAGTGAGGACTCGAGCCTGAGACATCCTTCATATTAGTTATGCATGTGTAATGCACACGTTGGTAGATTTACAAATGACACTAAAGCCTTCTTCCATTATAATACTAGAGACTAGAGACTAGAGATTACTATATCACAGCAGTACCAACAGTCAGTCTACACATGTTGGTCCCCAGGCAAAGTATGACTGGCATAACATGCAAACAAAAAAAAGCACATGTGCTACACATATTACACAATTATACAAGTATAGAATACACTTCATTCTTTTTACAACCTTTATATTTGTTCAACGATCATGATAAAACAAACAGACCATCGGCCGTTTATTTGGAGTGGAGAAACTGTTTGCTTGACAATACATGTCTGATAACTATAATTACAAACAACATACACAACAGATGGAAGATCAACATTTAAAGCATGAAACAGGAGAAAGCTGGAGGCTCTGATGCATACCTATACAGCAGTTTACAGGTTATTGTATATAACGCACAAATTGCTTGGCTGAACTGAAGGTGAACGGAACTGTACACAGGAATTGAGCTTACTGCACAAAGCATGAACCGGGGCCAATCGGAGGCCTTCGTGCATAATAATTCGTAACTGGAGCTGCTGGAACTCCACGGTGGTTTAACAAGCATCTGAAATAATGTAACCGAGGTAACACACTAGAATTTGTACTACCCGTAGAAGTTGCCTCCCTTGAGCTCCACATACGCTCTAGAAAGTTTTCGGGAAAAATTAAGTCAGAAAACTGAATCCAACAGAAGAGGTTATACTGATTGTCATATGATTAACACATTCTCAACACATACTAAACAATATTCAAATACTTCTTAATATTTCTTGTCAACAAGCCTGCTGCTAGCCTGCTACACAAAAACACCAAAGTTATCATGAGGCGTGAGGGTTTATCCTTGTATCTTTAAAAGCCCCAGCAGGAGGAGCAGTCATTTTTAAATGAGTGAGCACCAACTTTTGTAAGACGAGATATTATGGGCTGAGACCTGGCAGAGAGCAATGGTAAATAATTCTTTAGATTCTACACTACATATGCGCACTGGATCTGGGTGGATCTGATACCGTGTGAACCATCCCTTCACTACACCAAAATTCCAAAGTTTTGAGGGTAGAACTTTTACACTTGTATTTGAAATATTTTTTATACGAGTAAACTTTGATTACTTCTGGTCTAGAGTATGGAGCACCTTTGGGTCTTGTAATTTTGTATGGATACTGGACTATTATTACTACTTTGGTATGGATTACAGACCCTACTTTGATTATGTGATTCAAAATTATATTGTTGAATGTTATATGGATCCTTTTCCTCAATTACGAAATACAAGAGTAAGTCTCTGGAAAATACCCTAACGTCTCACTAACTTTGAACTTGAATACCTTTCTTATAATAGGGTAAGTTGCGAGGAACATACCCTAACATTTCGCTATCTACGAATGTATATGCCTTTTTGGGTGTGTCCCTATTGTTTCACTACATTTAAATTTATATACCTACTTTTTCTTTTTTTCCCTTCCTATTTTTTCCTTTTTTTTTTTTTCCTTTTTTTCCTTTTGTCTCAAATACAGAAGGGTAATTCACAAATCTCTACTATTTTAATGGGAGACTTGGGGTTTGTAACAAACCATAACTTTGTAACTATATAAACACGTATAATACACGTCCAAACTATATCCAACAAATATAAATGTGCACCGCACGGATCAAAACATTCAAATATAAACTATTTTTTTCTTATTCGATATATATTCATTTAATTTGATGACTTTACTTTTTTTAGACGTGCATCGCACGTACATTATACTAGTATCCTAATAATGTTTCACTACCTTTGAACTTGTAAATCTTTGTTCGTCTGTGTTGTAATATACACTCCAAGGTTTTTTAACTAGCGTGTTCTGATAAATTTGAATCTGTTAAAATTTGATTAATTTGGACTATTTTAGCCTTCAAATTGAAGTTAAATGAATTTCTTCTCCATCTTCAGCTTCCCCAGAACATTAGTTTTAATTCTCTCTGTTATGTTATGACCCAAATTGTTTTTTGGGCCCATTGGGCTTTGTATCTTCATATATATAAGAGATAAGAATTAAATGAAAATAGATCAACATTTTGGCTGCTGTCTCTCTTCTTTCCGATACCATATCTCTCTCTCTTCCCTTCTCTTCCTCATATCAAACCCTAGAAACCCCTAACAAATAACACTAACAAATTGGTATCAGAGCCAAATACTCCTGCCCCCAAAATTCCGCCGTCAACAACCAAGTCTCCGTCGTCCAGATCCGCCGCCGTCGTCCAGATCCGCCGTCGTCGTGCACCGAGGGAGGAAGGATATCAAGAAGGAGAAAGTTGGATTTGGTGATTTGAGTAATTAATTTTTGGGGAAAAAATTGGAGTTTTGTTGAATTGGGTTCAAGAAATTTGAATGGATATGTCGGAAAAATATGATATTGAGAAGTATGATGGAAAGACGAGTTTTGCATTATGGCAAGTGCGTATGGCAGCGATTTTGTCGAGCCAAGGCGTTAAGAATGCCATTTTTTGTCGAGAAAAATTGATTGATACGGTGACGAATAAGAGATGGAGAGAGATGGATGATAAATCGCCTTCTATTATCCAATTGTGTTTGAGCAATTCGACATTGCCAGAGGTCCTATCGGAGAAGACCGCTAAGCCTTTGTGGAAGAAATTGGAGAACATTTACATGAAGAAGTCTCTCACCAATCGACTGCGGTTGAAATTGCGGCTCTACACCCTTCGCATGGTTGAAGGTACGTCAATTTCCGATCATATTACAGAGTTTGCATCTATTTTGAATGACTTAAGTGAGATTGATGTTAAGGTGGAGGACGAGAACCAAGCCCTTTTGTTATTATGCTCATTACCCGCATCATACACGGCTTTTAAAGACATGTTGATTTATAGTAGAGACAAAATTTTCCTTGAGGATGTTAAGAGCAATTTGCAAGCCAAGTTGCACATTGATAGTGAAATGACCAATAATAAGAAAGGGAGCCAAGGTGTTGGTTTGGTTGTTGATCAAGGTAGGTCATGGGACCGAAACTCGAAAGATACAAGGACCCGTTCGAAGTCTAGGCACAAGAATTTGACGTGTAACTATTGTAAGAAGAAGGGACACATTAAGGTCGATTGTTTCAAACTTAAAAATAAACAAAAGATGGATAGTAAAGGTTCTTCTTCGGAGGAGGCCAATGTGGCCGAATGTGACACGGTTGATACTCTTTGTGTGATAGATACTAATGTTGATGATATACATTGTTGGGTGATGGATACGGGTGCTTCGCAACACATGACTCCGAATAGAGATTGGTTTGAGACTTATGAGCCTACGGATGGTAAGTATCTCATTGGGAACAACAATATGTGTAAGGTTGCCGGAATTGGTTCGGTGACAATTAAGTTCTATGATGAAAAGGTCCGAAGGTTGACGGGTGTGAGACATATACCCGATTTGTCTAAAAATTTGATTTCCTTGGGGTCTCTCGAAGAAAAGGGGTGTAAGTTCCAAAGTGAAGGTGGAGTCCTTAGAGTTTCTAAAGGGGCTCTCACAATCATGAAGGCGAAGAGAATTGGAACTCTTTATTTCCTACAAGGTTCCACGGTTATGGGCTCGGCCGCCATTGCACGTTCGGGTACTATCTCGGATGAGGATGCTTTAGGCTTTGGCATATGAGATTGGGGCATATGAGCGAGCGAGGAATAACCATTTTGAGCAAGAGAGGCTTGTTGTGTGGCTAATGCACGGGCAACTTGGAGTTTTGTGAGCATTGTGTATTTGGCAAGCATAAGAGGTTGAGCTTCTCCACGGCCATTCATTCGACCAAGGGAACACTGGACTACATCCATTCGGATCTTTGGGGACCTTCTCGCAAGCCTTCCAAAGGTAATGGTTCTCGTTACATGCTTACTTTCATTGATGATTTCTCAAGGAAGGTTTGAGTTTATTTCTTGAAAGAGAAAAGTGATGTGTTTCGCACCTTCAAAGAATAGAAGTCACTTTGGAGAACCAAACGGGAAGGAGAGTTAAGAGGTTGAGAACCGATAATGGTTTGAAGTTTTGCAACCGTGAGTGATAATTTTTGTAAGGCCGAAGGGATTGTTCGGCACAAGACGGTGGTCAACACTCCACAACAAAATGGTGTTGCAGAAAAGATGAATAAGACACTACTTAAAAGGTCTAGAAGTATGCTTTCAAATGCGGGTTTGGGTAAGGAGTTTTGGGCGAAAGCCATTAACACATCTTGCTATTTGGTAAATCGATCTCCTACCACTTCAATTGAGTTGAAGACACCCGAAGAAGTGTGGTCGGGTAAGACGGCCGATTATTCGAATTTGAGGGTGTTTGGTTGTCCCGCTTATGCACATGTGAATGAAGGAAAGTTGGAGCCTAGATCGAAGAAGTGTAATTTTGTTGGGTATCCCGCAAATGTGAAGGGATATAAGTTGTGGTGTCCCGAATCATCCAAGTTTCTTATTTCAAGAGATGTCATTTTCAATGAGTCGGCCATGTTGAAGGCAAATGATGTTGCACCCGAGCCGACTATCAAGGAGAATGAGACGGTTGAGAAGGTGGAGTTTGAGGTGCCGGTCCAAGAAGGTGATGATTTGATCTCACATGATGATGTCAATTTGAAGGAAGTCCAAGAAGAGGCACAACCATATGCATTGGCAAGGGACCGAGCTAGAAAAGAAACACGACCACCTACAAGGTATGGATACTCCGACTTTGCTTATTGTTTGGCAATTGCAGAGGAAGTGGAGTATTGTGAGCCATCTTCTTACAAGGAAGCCATTTTTTCTAAAGATGCGGCCAATTGGGTTGCCGTTATGAATGAAGAGTTACAATCCTTGCAACAAAATGAGACTTGGTCTCTTGTGAAGCCTCCGAGAGGTAAGAAGATTGTGGGTTGCAAGTGGGTGTTTAAGAGAAAGATTGATGGCTCAAATCTCGCGGATTTTCGATACAAGGCAAGGCCAGTGGCTAAAGGGTATAGTCAAGTCCAAGGTGTGGACTTCAATGATGTGTTCTCTCCTGTAGTTAAGCACACCTCCATTTGAGTTTTGCTCTCTTTGGCGGCAATGAAGGATTTGGAATTGGAGCAAATGGATGTGAAAACTGCCTTCTTGCATGGTGATTTGGAGGAGCAAATTTATATGAGCCAACCGGAGGATTTTGAGGTTGTGGGAAAGGACCGTGTGTGTCTTTTGAAGAAGCCCCTTTATGGCCTTAAGCAATCACCGCGGCAATGGTATAAGAAGTTCGACTCATTCATGGTGAGTATTAATTTCCATCGTTCCAATTATGATAGTTGTGTTTATTTCAAGAAGTTGGATGGTGGGGATTTCATTTACTTGTTGCTCTATGTGGATGACATGTTGATTGCATCCTCAAACTTGAAAGAAGTTAGGAGGTTGAAAGAGCAACTAAGTTCGGCATTTGAGATGAAAGATTTGGGGGCCGCCAAAAGGAT
Organism: Hemerocallis citrina; assembly: GCA_017893485.1. Lineage (NCBI taxonomy): Eukaryota > Viridiplantae > Streptophyta > Magnoliopsida > Asparagales > Asphodelaceae > Hemerocallis > Hemerocallis citrina. The sequence goes on along the minus strand of JACEHZ010000130.1, from coordinate 20,113 downwards.
TCTCGGGATGGAGATCACAAGGGATAGGTCCAAAAGAAAGAAATTTCTTTCACGAAAGAGTTTTGCCGAGAAAGTGCTACGCCATTTTGGCATGGAGAAAGCAAAAGTTGTTTCAACACCTCTTGCGGCGCATTTCAAGCTTTCGGCCGCTTTAAGCCCAAAATCCGATGATGAGAAGAAATATATGAAAAATGTTCCATATTCGAGTGCGGTCGGGAGTCTCATGTACTTGATGGTGTGTACTCGACCCGACATTGCTCAAGCCGTTAGTGTGGTAAGTAGATATCTCTCTTATCCGGGGAAAGGGCATTGGGAAGCAGTGAAGTGGATCTTCCGCTATTTGAGAGGTACTATTGATGCTTGTTTGGAGTTTGGTAATGGCAAGAAACTAACGGGTTTTGTGGATACGGATTTTGTGGGTGATTTGGACAAGAGGCGTTCTTTGACGGGTTATGTTTTTACCCTTGGAGATTGTGCAATTAGTTGGAAGTCTACACTTCAAGCCACCGTTGCACTCTCAAGTACCGAGGCCAAATATATGGCAATTACTGAGGCTATTAAGGAGGCTATTTGGCTCAAGGCATTTGTTGGTGAGATGTCTTTACTCGAGGGTCCTATTATGGTGTTTTGTGACAACCAAAGCGCGATTTATTTGACCAAGGACTGCATGTACCATGAGAAGACGAAGCACATTGACATTCGATACCATTTTGTTCGAGATGTGATCTCGGAAGGCAAGATTGCCGGGAAGAAGATTGGTACCGAATCGAATCCGACCGATATGCTCACAAAGCCTCTTCCAATTGCAAAGTTCAAGCTTTGTTCAAGTTTGATGTCGGTTTGTTTCTAGCTAGTTCGAGCTAGTTTTGTTTCTAGCATGTTGCTAGTATATCTTTATGTTTACCTTTATTTAGGTTATGTTTGCTTTATACATTTGCTTTATGTTTTAGTTTGTTTTAGATGCAATTTGGTTCAAGGTAGAGATTGTTATGTTATGACCCAAATTGTTTTTTGGGCCCATTGGGCTTTGTATCTTCATATATGTAAGAGATAAGAATTAAATGAAAATAGATCAACATTTTGGCTGCTGTCTCTCTTCTTTCCGATACCATATATCTCTCTCTCTTCCCTTCTCTTCCTCATATCAAACCCTAGAAACCCCTAACAAATAACACTAACACTCTCATACTCACCAAATCTCCACTCATGATTTCGAAAAAAGTTAATCCCAGTTTCTTCTTTCCACGGGCAATTTCCTCCTTAATCAGTAACCACAGTTTGAACCCAAAACACAGTAGGACAGATTTAAAAACTCTTATGAATCCACTCGAAGTTCAAGCCAGGCACAAAACTTCCTAGTTTACAATATGGAATATGGAAGAAAATACAAGTAGATGGACACATTCCAACACTAGTTATCATGTACTTACCAGCAGCTGCGGCTGCACGAGGCCATATTGTTTGTTGAACATCTGATGTATCAGCCGTCTCCCCCCACATGCACACTTCCCCACCAAGCACAAGTTTTTGCTGTATGGAATCACTTATTCCTTCTAATGGTTCGCTATCATAGAAATTCTCCCACGGAACGTCCAAATGATCAAGATACCATACACCTTGATTGCTTACAATACATCTTAAGCCTTTTGCAACAACTTGTGGGCAAACTCCCGGCCCTAACCTATAAAATATATTTGTCAACAGTTAAACAGAAGATACCTCAGCTTGTCAACCTCAAACAATTGTTGAGTGGAATAGATATAGGTCATTGATACCCCACCAGTTATGTACAATTGTTTGTGGATTCAGTTTCTCCTTAAATGTGTTGAAGGTTTCTTCCCTGGGATTATGCAAAAAATGTTTTTAGAAAGCAAATATTACATATCTAAATATTCTAAGGGGGACTGGAGATATTGAGACGTACCAATTTACAGGAATCCAGTTATGAGAAACTGCCATCTCTTGAGCCCTCAGCACAAAATATTGATATGCACCCTTCGCGGTCATGTTCTGCTGTTCAAGCCTGCATGAAGAGCGAATTAAAAACATTCAAAGGCTAGTCCTGCTTTTCATAATACAAGATGTTGATAATACAATGGAGGAACTTTAGACCAAGAGGTCTTCGGTTAAAGCCTTGTTTTTGCTCGTAAAAGGTTGGCAATTGCCTCCCCGTGTTTCATTAAAAAAATTTAACAAAACAAACAATCAAAAATAAGGCTTATGAAGTTTAGATCCCAACAAGCTGGGTTCTGGAATTCATACATCCCAACCAACAAACAAAAATACAACGAAATCTAGTCCTACTGATCGGCCACCCCCGTCAGAGCAACTTTCTCGTGCCAATTTGGGCTCACTCTCTCACACAATCCCTCGCTTGTACGCCGTTTATCCTCTCCAACTATCGTGCGCTCTCCCTCGTTGCCCCCAGCAGTGACCCATACGACAAGCATAAGCACCATATTAGAGACCCCGCAGGCACTCCACCAATCTGACAACTCCATGTCAAGATTGAGTCCTCGTTCTTATTCCCTCGCTTCACCCTCGATGACTCTCACCGCAACCTCGCAACGAGGGTAGACGTCGCACCTGACCCCTGCGAGCCCTCTGACATAAAAGAACCAAAAGCACCCCTCACTTTAACAAACCAAGGTCAAAGTAGAACCCAAACTATAAAATTGCCCGGCAATCGTCGCCTACACCAACTATGATACATTTTGTTACTACTTGTAAGTCGGTTGTAATTTGGATATTAGGAACAAATTTGGATCTTAGGGACTGCACTGCGTCAACTCAAATTTCAAAACTCAATTTGAAATTCAAATCTCCCCCCTACCGCAGCACTCCCAAATTAGAAATTCTCCTTCCCCCACTGTCTCCCCGACCTCCCCCACATGCCTCCATGACAGCCCCGACTACCCAGTAGTTCGCCGCTCGCCGCTCCACGTTGGCGCTAGGCAGCACTCCGCCACCAGCTCGACGCCACCAGTCCGAGCACCGCTGCGATCTGCGTCGCCATCCCCGATGACGCCAGCCCCAGTCAGCTCATCCCACAACCACAGTCATGAACAACGAACTACACCCCGCGCGGCACCTTCGGTCCCGTCAAAGATGCGGCGTTCTCGACCATCGCCGTCGCATCCGACCATCGCAGCGTTCTCGACCATCCGACCATCCGACCATCACGATGCACTTGACCATCGCTGCCGACCATCCGATGATCGCAGCGTTATCGACCATGCATCCGACCATCCAATCATCGCGGCGTTCTCGACCATCCTTGCGATCTGCATCGCCATCCGACCATCGCCGTCGATGAAACCCGATGAAATTAGTCGCAAGCCTCCCATCACAGAACCTCCCTGTGGGGCGACCATCGAAGAAATCCTTCCCATATGGCAAGAAATTGGCCTTGAAGTTAGTCGACTTCAAGAAGATAGCAGAAGCCAGCCATCATTCCAAGAACCACTTGAACGCTTCAAAGATTTGCAGAGGCAAGTACTCTATCCAATCCCACCTAGTATCTTATAACTGAATTTATCAAGAAGATAGCGTGTTAAAGCCTTGTTAACTTAAATCTGAATGCATTATCCCATCTAGAGCATTGCGGCCAAGCAACAATAAATAGGCATCTTTCACTCTCATTCCTCCAATGTTGGTTTTGGTAATCAGTTAATTTCAGTTAATCTCATAGTCATCACTAAGGCACCTCGGTGCAAGTTAATTTTGTGAAATATGGTGGCCATTTCAATCCTCAGCACGGAAGTTTTTTATTCTGGAGGGACTATTGAAGAACATGCACATTCAGGATTGGTGATTGACTAAAAGATTTTGTAAGTTGCTTTGGTAGAACATCAGTTCTCTCTTTTAGAAACCAGGAAATATGATTCTATCCCCACGAGTGCACATGTTTTCTTGCCGATTTTGAGTCCACTTAGCTTATAAGAAAATGATGAACAAAGTTGATAAAGACGTGATTTATAAGTAAGGAAATTACAAAAAGTGTTCGTCTCTTCCTCTAGTTATCTCTTCAAAGCCTCTTGTTTTCCTACCGTGTGATTGCATGTGCCCATTATTCAGAGGAAATTCTTCCCTCGATGACACGAACCCACCTTAATTAACAACTGCTTCTCATACATCTAAACATATCCTCCTAGATGGCATTTCCTGCCAACGGAACAAGACAACAGGTACTGCATGAAGATGAAAGATTGATACAAAAGATACTGCTTCTAGGGTGTAGGGAGAAATAAACAATCATTTGAAATTTGTGAAGTTATTTACAAGAGTAATGGTCGTAGCAGATGAGGGACAGGCCTCCTAATGCAGAACAAGAGGATAACTGAGAAGAAAGGGAGTTCGAAAGGGATTTGAAGGGTTAAATAAGTGAACTTGAGAGAGAGAGAGAGAGAGAGAGGGACAACACACAGCCATGGTGATGTAAAACGTGATCCTAAATAGAGAATTTCCAAGAATTTCAAAGGATTAATGTTACCAACACGTAATGCAGATTAAGTTAGAAATTATAACTATTAATTGGTATGATGGATTTTCAAGATGAAATAATTTAGCAAGTCCAATTAAAAGTTCAACTCTATCAATCAACAATAATACTTAATCATTCTTAGCAGGTAAGATATTCAATAAAGATTTGTACACTGCGAGGCAAGTAGATTACACACTCTCAATATTTGCGGATGGCAGATAAATCAAATAATATAATAGAGCTGATAAGACAGTATAACACAAATATTTGAAAAGTGGAAAAAGTATACCGAGTTGCGAAAAGGGGCTGCGGTGGAAGGTCGGGGATGTTGGTGGTCGACGATGGCAGCAGCCAAGGGAGGTGGCGACGGGCTGTCGACGGGAGACAGTCGGGAAATCGACCGGAAGAGGAGGGCGCTGGGCTGTGCTGGCGTGGGTTGGTGCTGCAAGGGGTCGCGAAGATGGGCACCAGCGGAGGTTGCGGTGGTGATGTGGTGGTTGTCGAACGAGGGAAGACGACCGGGGGGGGCTTCGGTGGGGAGAGGCAATCAGGAGGTCGCTTGCGGTGGAGAAGGTAGTGCGATGGAGAGGGCGATGGAGGATGATGGCGACAGTGGTGGAAGAGGAGATCGATGCCGGTGGTTTCGGTCGGGACTTGGAGGAGAAGACGGAGCGGATTTGGGATTGTTGATGGGTTTCGGGAATCGATGGGGGAGAGGAAGAAGATGAAGAGTGGTTAGGGTTTGGGTTTAATTGATTTGGAGATTTGGGATAGTTTGAGTTTATCACAAATCCTAAATTTTATTAGGATTTATCAGAAACCCTAATAATTGTATCTCATTTGTATCACACAAAAAGAGAGATGAAGAGCAAAACTCAACACAATAATTTTTAAAATCAAGAATAGCATAACTTTTCATTAATCTAAAGGCCTATATATAAGCTCAAAACAAATCTTAAGACAAATCTCAAAATATTCTAATGCATAAAAAAAAGATTACATATGACTATAATTGCTAGAAACAAATATGATACTGAAATAAAATACCAAACTATACAGAATTGATGTCCTCATCATTCTCTCCGGGTAGGAGAGAGCTCGACCCAGTCGAGTCAAAACCAGTGATCCTATCATAGTGCTCCAAAAGATCTGGATCCAGTTGCTGGAGCTCCTCAAGATCACTAAAGTGTCATCCTTCTTCGGCTTATTCTTCCACCTCACCAAATACCTATGAATACCATCATCTCTTGTACAGATTACCTGATCATATAAAATATTATTCAATTCTTCTGTCGGTGGGTAAATAGTATCAGGTAGAGGGGTAAATATGAAAATCTCACCATTAGGCTGCAGGGTAGGCTCGTCTATAAAAGAATTTCTAGGGTTACATTTTGAGCCTTCATAGAGTACTAGATCCTCAATATTGAAAGTCTTATGCCAAAGCCTTCAGGAAGGTCAACAACATAGGTATTATAATTGATTGTATGTAGAATCTTAAATGGGCCTGCAACACGTATGTTCAAGTTCTTAACAAATCCAGCTGGAAGCCATTCCAGACGAATCCGAACCATCACTCTGTCACCAACATCAAAAATTTTAAATTTCTTTCTTGTATCTGTTATTAACGTGTAGTTAAAATTATTCTCATTAATTTCCTTGAAAATTTCTCTATGCAAATCATGAATGTAGAATGCAAATGTGGATGCAGACTCTGTGACTCTGTGATGTTCTAACAAAGGGGTAAAATCTATAGGCTACCAAGTGACTTGGGAAAGAATGAGTGACTGGACAAACTGAATAAAATTGAGAGACTGGTCATCCCCTTTTTCATCAAAGTCATCACTTACATTAGGTTCATAGGAAAACTCATTGTCGGGCTCATCAACAATGACAGCGGTACCCTCTACTATATTGATCCTACTGGGGCTGGGACAGTTGCCAGCAACATGGCGTATCCCTTACATTTATAGCACTTAGTGAGAGGATCAATCTTAGAATAGTCTTTTTTAGTGTTCTTACCCGTGTTGTCATTTCTTAGGGGATATGAACTTGGTGTATGCTTGCTTGGGTAAGACTTGTTGGGGTACTGAGGAGAAGAGTGCTCGGTCTAGAGGGATCAAGAAGGGTCATTCTAAGGGAATTATCCATCGAATTGCTGGACTTGCGATAGGAACTTGCTTTAAGGGAATCCATATCGAGGACAAGGACATAGGCTGCTGCCAAGGAGCACGTTTCTATGAATTAGCTCGTTCCTAAAGTCGGCTCGTAGTCCAGTTCTGAACCTAGAGAGAGTTTGTTCTTCGCTCTCTTTAGCTAAGGCATTGCACCGAATAAGGAAGTCATCAAACTTATCAGCATATTCTTCTGTGGATTTGCTTCCATGATAAAGTTGATTCCACGAATCTAGTAATCGGGTGTGGAACGATAACAGTACATATCTCTCGGTGAGCTTCTCTTTCATGGCTTCCTAAGTGGCTATGGGTGCCAGGCCTCAGCCTCTGCGGGCATGTTCAAGATTAGTCTAGTGTTGTTGAGCTTTACCCGTCAATTTTATAGTAACAAATTTAACCTTCAGGGCTTCGCTCATGTCAAACCACACAAAGTAGTGGTCCATGGCACGGATCCAATCGAGATAAACTTGGGGTTCCCTGTGGCCTTCAAAATGGGGAACGTCAGCCTTAACGTTCTTCTTGTATTGTTCGTCAGGGTCACGATCTTGACGTCGGCCGTCGCGATCATTCCCTTGAGGGACCTGACAATTAGCATGAAGCTCAGGGACAACAGTTTGATTTAATTCCACTTTTTCAAGCCTCTAATTGAAATTGGCAAGAGTTGCTTGAATGGCCGCTAGGGTAGCGGAAATATTAGAGTTGTTCATCTCAGTTCGGAGAGGCCTAGGGTTCCTAATCGGGTGGTTTTGGAGGGACAAAGAAGACTCTTCGGGATTTGTGGTGGTACTGCGAAGACGCATTCACCAACGGTGAAAACTAGGGGTCGTGTGTATGTTAAAATCTGGAAAAAAACGTGTCATACATGCAATTAAGTTTTTTTTAAAAAAAGTTTATCTGAAGTGATCTAAAAGAACAAAAGAAAATAAAATAAAAAGACTCTAGACAATCCTAAATGAATGCAAAAATTATGATTAAATGATGCAAGAACTAGGGTTTTAACAACTTTCGCTCTGAGACCAAAATGATGTAAAACGTAATCCTAAATAGAAAATTTCCAAGAATTTTAAAAGATTAATTTTACCAACACGTAATGCAGATTAAGTTAGAAATTATAACTATTAATTGGTTTAATAGATTTTCAAGATGTGAATAGTTTAGCAAGCCCAATTAAAAGTTCAACTCAATCAATCAACAATAATACTTAATCATTCTTAGCAGGTAAGATATTCAATAAAGATTTGTACACTACGAGGCAAGTGAAACACACACTCAATATTTGTGGACGACAGATAAATCAAATAATATAATAGAAATATAAGGCAGTATAACACAAATATTTGAAAAGTGGAAAGAGTATACCGAGTTGCGGATAGGGGCTGCGGTGGAAGGTCGGGGATGTTGGTGGTCGACGATGGCAGCAGCCAAGGGAGGTGGCGGCGGGCCGTCGACGGGGGACCATCGGGAAATCGACCGGAAGAGGAGGGCGCTGAGCTGTGCTGGCGTGGGTTGGTGCTGCACGGGGTCGCGAAGATGGGGGCAACGGAGGTTGCGGTGGTGATGTGGTGGTTGTTGAACGAGGGAAGACGACGGGGGGGGGGGGGGGGGGGGGCTTCGGTGGGGAGAGGCAGTCTGGAGGAGATCGATGCAGGTGGTTTCGGTCAAGACTTGGAGGAGAAACATGAGGGGATTTGGGATTGTTGATGGGTTTCAGGAATCGATGAGGGAGAGGAAGAAGATGAAGTGGTTAGGATTTTGGATTTGGGGATTAGGGTGTAGGTTTAATTGATTTGGAGATTTAGGGTAGTTTTAGAGTTTATCACAAACTCTAAAATTTTATTAGGATTTATCACAAACCCTAATAATTGGATCTCATTTGTATCACACAAAAAGAGAGATGAAGAGCAAAACTCAACACAATAATTTTTTTAATCAAGAATAGCATAACTTCTCATTAATCTCAAGGCCTATATATAGGCTCAAAACAAATCTTGATACAAATCTCAAAATATTCTAAAATCTCAGAAATATTCTAATGCATAAAAAGAAAGATTACATATGGCTATAATTGCCAGAAATAAATATGGTACTGAAATAAAATACTAAACTAAACATAATTGATGTCTGCACCACATGGCATGCGGTCCAAAGCACTCGGCTTTCTATTCTTCAATCAAAATTCAAGTACACTTTATTCAATAATAAAGGCCTTTGAATAGGCTTACAAAATAGAATCAAATTAATTCTAAATTATTTTTTCCTAATCAATCAAAAATAAAATAGCAACTAATAAAATCCTATATTATATTTGCCTATTAAAAATAAACTAAAAAAGTAAACAAATAATAAAGACCTTAACTAAATAAAGGAACAACAAAATATCTTCTTATTCTAGAAGATTATTTTTGTAATCCGCATCACCCTCTTCATTGATGAGAAATAGGAAACAGGACCAACATGATCTAGCTTGCATAGATTGATTCTGGATTCTTTCAAGGTTTTACTGTTAAACTGGGAGACTATGAAGCACAGACAAAAAGACATGCTAAAACAACATGAAATGACACGACATCTTGGTGCATTGTTGTTGTAGTTATATAATTATTAGAGGAAAGGGAACCTCATACTTAATAGTTAAAGGAGGCAAATTTTCTCGTTTATAGTTATACACACACACGATGGGACTCTATATGTACGATGGACACCGTTTATCATATTTCTTATGTAATAAGAATTAAGAAGTATGTGCACAAAAAATCAATTTGGTCGGAGGCTTCTTACCCATGCATTGGATGCTGCAAATTTGTTATATTACTAAAAAATCATTCATTTTGTAACCACTTAAAGCATGAGTAGAAGATCTCCAAACCTCTTGATGCTTAATAATCAAAATATACTAACATGAAAATCAAAGTGAACAATGTGGATTGTCCACGAGGTATCCCACAAAGCAATTATGATCATTCCATATGAGAGAATTACCTCCTAGTATGAGACTCCCATTTCTCTAATTACTATTACTTTCCATAGATAGTATACATAATTTTCAATAAGGTGCAAAATAATTTATTTGATACATGTGTCCTGCACAACTTATAACACAAAGGGGCATCAAAATAGAACTGTCTGTGTCTGTGTAACATAGCTGGGGGACAAAAATCACCAACGACAAAGGCATACTTATCTCGATCTTCTGAACAACCTCCCATTATATTTGAGCCTATGTAGGTATGGATTATGACCTTAATATGACCATTGCCTCTTTCTATAAAGCTCGTAAAATTGCCAAATCTTACCCGCCTCCCATTATTTCTAAGCATGAAGTAGGATATACCCATTTCTTCTTTCCATGAAGCCCATAAAACTATCACTTTTGTCACTCATTCTTTCCTAAGCCAATTTGTCTCCTAGTCACCTTACTTTTACTTTAGCACTAAATTGTATTAGATTCTCAAGTCCATTCGAGAGGTCCTGACACATTTCAGATGAAGTCAGGCTATTTAAGAGGAGACATTTGCACTATCTCAAAATGACAAGTGGGACCTTGTTTCACTTCCTTTAGGGAAGTGGTGTGTTGGTTGTAAATTGGTTTGGATAGTGAAAGTTTATTTTGGTGGTTCGTTGGTCTGTTTAAAGGCAAGGTTGATGGCCAAAGGTTATTGTCTGACATATGGGGCAGACTAAGATGATACCTTCTCTCATGTAGCAAGATGACCATGGTTCGTATTATGATTCCTTTTGGGCATGTTACTATTGGCTTTTGTTCAGCTTGATGACAATACCTCCTTTCTTAATGGTGTTCTTTAAGGAGGTTTACATGGAGCAGCCCCTGATTTTGTTAGTAAGGAGGAGGGCACGAAATTTGGTCATTTGAAGCGATCCTTGTATGGTCTTAAGCAGACCCCAAGGGCATGGTTTGGTAGATTTGCAAATGTAATCCGAAAGTTTTCATGCAGAGATTTATCGCCACAAGGAAGGTAATACACACTTGTTGTATATGTTGATGATACTATGATTAGAGGAGATGATGAAGCTGACGTTCATGGGTTGAAGTTATATCTTCAACAGCAGTTTCAGACCAGGATCTAGAGCAGTTGATTTTTTTTTGGAATTGAAGTAGCAAGATCTAGATGAGGTATATGTCTCACATAGAGTATGTTTTGAATATTTTGACTGAGTGGAGAATGTTGGAGTGTCGCACATCACCGACTCTGGTGGATCCCAATTCTAAGCTATTATCAGATCAGGGAGACCCATTGGAGGACTCACGCAGGTATAGAAGGTTGGTTAGCAAGCTAAATTATCTTATGGTCACTCCCCCGGATATTGCATATTCTATAAGTATAGTCAATTAGTTCATGGTAGCCCCTGGCACTACTCATTGAAATGTGGTGTAGAATTCGTCAATATTTGATAAGTGCTCTAGGTAGAGATCTAATTTACATAGGTGGGAATTGTAGGATAGTTGGAATTGCTTATGCAAATTGGGCATGATGTCCCCAATTCAAGAAGGTCCACAACTAGATATTGTGTTTGTACATGGAATTCTAGTATATGAAAAGAGTAAGAAACAATGGTGTTTGGGTGAAGACACTTCTTGGTGAGTTGGAGATAAAAGGAGTCTGGCTTGATGAGATTATATTGTAATAATCAAGCTGTGTCTTTCATAAGCAACCGAAGCATAATGAGGCCGATTGTCATGTGGTTTGCAACAAGGTAGTTTGGGCTGAGCCTAGACAAATTGAGGCTTGTCATATGCACACTAGTTAACAGTTGACTGGCATTATTATTAAGCCATTGACAAGTTTATACGTGCTAAGTTGCACAAGTATGATATATATGCTCTAACTGAGTATTAGAATAAGCACTAAATGCTAGTTTAGTTTAGTCTCAAATTGGTGGCAACAATAAGCTTGGTTTGTGTCCTCTCCTATATACAATATTAAGTAGGAATCATCCAATAAAGAATTATTTTCTTCTCCTATATTGTTATCACTAGAAAAATATATTCACTAACAAATAAACTGGTGTTCACCCAGTTCCCTAATTAACCAACTGACATACAAAAGGTTGTGAGCTTGTAACAATGTGATTACATCTGAGCCGTTGATCATGCAAATGTAACAATGTGACCTCTTTACAGTCACAGTGACTAATATCGGCTAAAGCATGTTGTTTCGTGGGAAGAGCTAGTTTTAGCATAACATTTACATGAGTGCGTGAATACAGTATATAACAACAACCATGGTTTTAAATCTCGGATTTCGGACTCATCTTGGCAAAAGGTATTTCGTCTCGGATCAGAGATATCGGAGGAGATATCGGAAAAATGTGATCATATCGGATGTTCATTTCCTATACTCAATAAATATTTTTTTGGCTTACTAAATAAGATATTATATGTCCTACGTGTCATTTATCAAATAAATATTGTATAATGTAACTAATGACATAAATCAATTACGATAAATATTCACAGAATTTAACAATATAAAAAAGAATGTAATATAAGTATATAACTAAATTGAATTTACATTGATTAGAAAAAATGTATTAGTTAATAAACTTACTTGACTTTGCATATATATATACAATAGTGAGACGAAATCATCATATTATCTTAGCTTAAGGTTCTATGAAAGATGTATATGCAAAAAGTAAAACAAATTTTTTATATATATTCACAATAACATTTGTGTCTATTTCAGCTAATATTTTGCTAATTTCAACAATATTAGAGCCAATATTTCGGCAATTTCAGCCGAAACCTACATATTTCGGTCCAAAACGATATAGAGTATAAAATATGTGACTTCGTATCGGCAAGCTGGCCGAAACGAAATTTCGGCCGAAATTTCGACTGTATCGGAGAAAATTTAAAACGTTGACAACAACAACAACAACAAAGCCTTTTTCCCAACTAGTTGAGGTCGGCTACATGAATTCTGGTTTTCCATTATGCTTGGTTTAGCACAATATCTTTCGTAAGGTCACAAGCTATTATATCTTTTCTCACTGTTTCCACCCAAGTTAGTTTAGATCTCCTCTACCCCTAATTCTACCTTCAATACTTATCAAATCACTCTTTCTAACGGGGGCACTACTAAGTCTACGTGTGACATGTCCAAACCACCTGAGCCGATTCTCTCTTAACTTATCTTGGATTGGAACTACATGTCTCGTATATGCTCGTTTCTAATTCTATCCTTCCTTGTTTTACCACACATCCATCTTAGCATTCTAGTCTCTGCTACACTCATTTTTTGGTCCATACATCATTGCTGGTCTAATAGCCGTCCTATAAATTTTTTCCTTCAACTTCAAAGGTATACGTTTGTCACACAAAACACCACTGACACTTCTCTACTTAAGCCACCCTGCTTGGATCCTATGTATAACATCTTCACAAATCTCTCCATCTCTTCGTATAATCGAACCTAAATATCGAAAACGGTCTCTCTTAGGTATCTATTGACCATCAAGCTTCACTACACCCTCGTTTGTGTTCCGAATATCACTAAAATTACACTCCATATACTCTGCTTTAGTTCTGCTTATCCTAAAACCTCTAGCTTCCAAAGAATGTGTATATTATTTTTGATATGGACGATGGAAAATAAGATTATATCATTACATTATATCTGAAAGCATATTATCTTGCACAATCAAATTATTGATGAATATTTTTAAACGTAAATACAAGAATATTATCTAAAAATTCCAAATTTCAGGCCATGTTTTCTTAACAAACAATACATAAAGACCTAGATGGAATGATCAGTAAGGAGAAAGTGTTGGATGCAGTAAAATGGAAGGGGATTACACCTCAATATTGGAAAGATAGCCTGTTATGGTAATCACAGAATGTCAACATCTTTGTAGCACTATGATTTTGCATCTCCACCCACTTTATTCTTTTTCGTGCATAGATTTTTCTTCTCATCTTGTTGCTGTTATTTTGGGGGGTTTCTATGCTTTGTTTTATTTTAGGATGGTCTATTTGGTTGGAAATGAAGATCACGCCTCCCAATGTTAGGGGTTGTAAAGGTAATTTTTCCTCATGTACTATTCTATTGTTGAAAAACCCTTCATTTTGCAACCACTTTATGCATGGACCAATCATATTCAAACTTTATGATATTGCATCCTCCTATATTTTATGACATGTTAATTACTTTGAATGGTGTGGAACATGCATTTGAAAGATCATAACCAAGGTTCAGTACCAGAAAAGGCAAAGATGTATCATCAATCCAACATAAGGCACAAGGGAGTAAAAACATCTTTTTACCACCAAGGTTCAGTGCCAGAAGGCAAAGATGTCTCATAATTTCCAACATAAAGCTCAAAGAATTCCTTCGAATCAGTTTCAACAGGATGCTTGGAAGTGCCTTTTTTGAACATCTAGTTGTCTTATGGTGTCTTTTTGAAAATCTAGTTGTTTGGAGGTGTCTTCTGAAATTGTGGTTGTTCCTATACCAACTCTATATTCCTAAAAGTTGATATTAATCAAATATCCTACACGATAACAAGATAAAGAACAAATAAACACCATTAATGAAAATCCATCATAAGTTAGCCAAATCAAAATTTTCTAGTATTAGCCAGCTATATGGTCTTCAGTTGATTACTCTACCGTTAGAAAAGTGCAAGAAACTAGATGTATGATTACAAGTTCAAACTTCTCTAAACAAAACAATTCATCAGAATTATTCATTCTACAGAAACCATTGTTATTGAAGTTTCTTTGCATGGCAATCTAGTAAAGATTGCAATTTGATGTGTAAAATTGTTTGCAAGTCTAATTTTACATTTATTCTTCAATGAATGACGAAAAGAACTAAAAAGAAAGGTATAAATTTACAGTCCTGAATTTTTAGAAATTAGAGATTGATGGAATTGCAGAACTAAAACAGAGTCAATGCTAAATTAGAATTGTGAAGAGAAACTTTGAAAGCTAGAGGCTATAGAATATGCAAACAGAGTATATGGAGTGTTTAGTGATATTCGGAATACAACTAAGAAAGTAATGAAGCTTGATGGTCAAGAGTAACTTAAGAGAGACCGTTTCCGATATTTATGCTCGATTATACAAAGAGCTGGGGAGATTTGTGAAGATGTTATACATAGGATCCAAGTATGGTGGCTTAAGTGGAGAAGTGTCAGTAGTATTTTGTGTGACAAATGTATACCTTTGAAGTTGACGAAAAAATTTTATAGGACGGTTGTTAGACCAGCAATGATGTATGGAGCAGAGTGTTGGGCAACACAGAAACAACATGTCCAAAAAATGAGTATAGTAGAGATGAGAATGCTAAGATGGATGTGTGGTAAAACAAGGATAGAATTAGAAACGAGCATATACGAGACATGCTAAAGGTAGCTCTAATCCAAAATAAGTTAAGAGAGAATCGCCTCAGGTAGTTTGAACATGCCACACGTAGACCTAGTAGTGCCCCCGTTAGAAAGAGTGATTTGATAAGTATTGAAGGTAGAATTAGGGGTAGAGGAAGACCTAAACTAACTTGGGTGAAAACAGTAAGAAAATATATGATAGCTTGTGATCTTACACAAGATATTGCGCTAAACCAAGCATAATGGAAAATCAGAATTCATGAGATTGATGGATTGCATATTCAAAAATAAACAACTAGAGGGAAAATTTTCATACATGTGAGTTAGTTTCATACCATTGTTTAACATGTGGGGTCGAGCTCCAGCAATCTGCCAAATATGGACTAACACAATCAGGTGATGGGATACCCCGAAAAGAATTTCTTACCAACAACTTAAATAACTTCATTAGGACAACTAGGTACTATGTCCTAAATGTAACTATGTAAGAACTAACAAACAATAATGTGGTTAATTATAGAGGCCAAGAACAATCCCCAGTATTTATTATTAATATACTGACCCATCAGTTCATTATCGTTAGTAAAAAGCTGCAGTCATCCCACCTAGTTCATAAATGGATAAGGATCACGATGAAAGTAGTTTCTTCAAGAGCAACATATTATTAATGAATAGGAAAACAAAATATGAACTCGAAGTCTCAAACACAATTGAATAATTCCTGAGGTTTCATCAAGCTGAAATAGTAATGTGCCATGATGAAGAGCCTACAATTGGTTTCTCCATCCTCTACTTTGCCGATATATAGAAGACTGTAGCTAAGAAAATTTTCTTGTAAACAACATGAGAGAAATGTGCCATGATTATCTGAGCTACGGATTTTCTCTCATGAAGAGAAGTTTATGTAAGCTGACCTAGAGAGGAGAGGAGAAATGGGGAAAGAAGTATATGTTACAACTTCATATATAAGCAACACAAGTCTTCTAACTAGCGTATCACTTGCAGGAAACTGGTATTCAGGATTGAGAGGAAGATCAATGAGCACAGAAGTGACACGAAACTAACCTGTATTGACCTCATCGCCTCCCAAGTGGAAAAGCCCAAATGGAAATATTTTTCTCATATCTGCAACAGAAAACCAAATTCCACATGAATACGCTGTAAGAAATTCAAATACACCATGTATGATTATACTTATTCCTAAAAGCAACCAATCTTCTACAAGGTTCGATACTGAAATGCCGATACAGTATATGACGAACTCAAAAGATCTAGTCCAAGAATTGTTTCAGTTAAATTACAAAGATAGGTGGCTTTACTGGAGCAGACCTAGACTCTCCAATTACATTCAACATATAGCCTCACAAAACAGTGAGCGTAAAAAATTATAAAAACTCAAATGAAGAAGTAAATAAGAGGGATGTTAGGTTGACAGTACAACTTACTAATAAGAGCAACTGCACTCACTATTCTGTTAGATAAAGATTATTTCTTTATCAAACCCAAAAGGTTGCTTGTCATGACCTAAAATATTAGAAATAAACAAACAAAATTTCCTTTTTTTCCTTTCAGGAACAAAATACAAGCAAGCCTGATTAGGATAGAAGGATTAAAACGGGGCCCTCCTACACTCAAAACATTTGTATCATTTTCAACAAACAATGCGTTTAGGAAATATTTGGTACTTTAAACTTCATGATTGTATTATTTCCAACAAAAATGATTAATGCCCCCCTTATGTAGTGAGTAGTCCTCGAACAAAGATATAAAAGAAAGATAAGGGAGATGGAGGAAATGAGTAATGTTAAAAGAAGAAAAACCACTGAATTCAGGTGTGTGTGTGGGTGGGGTGGGGGGGGGGGGGGGGGGTTAGTCTGATGAGTCATTTAATTTAGATTTTCAAAAACAAGAATTGTAATTAGGTGTAAATCATGCGCCTTTTGAATGTAGCATTTAAAGATAAGGAAAATCGGATTTATACTACTTATAATTGGAATTCTAAATTAATTCCTCACCAACAAGGTATTCTGCAATTCTATCAGAGAAAGATCTTGCATCCACTTGACTGCTTCACGCCTCTCATCCGTTTCATCTCTTCGTCCTAGTTCTTATTTGCTCCCTCTATTCCACCCTTTCCATGACTGTGTTATTTTGCCCTGTTCTCCTCCATCCTCAATTCTTACTCGTTTCTCCTCCTTCATCCTCTCTCAATTTTCCTCATCTTTTGGTTTCTCTACTCCACTAACATCCCCATAGTTCTTAATCCATACACCACCTCATATGCTCACTTCCCTTTCTTTCTTCTTTGAATCGAGAGTATATATGTATTTCACTAGCACATTACTGATGCACATGAATCTAGAATAGATTGTATGTATCATTTTTTTATTATGCATGTTTGTAAGAAATTACACTAATTGCTTCACTTGTGTTTTATTATAATTTTTGAGGTTCTATTTGGATTTTCAAATCAAAGACATAACATAACCAAGTAAAATGTAAAGAGATTATGTAGATACTCAATTTATAAATTTGTGTCTTATCACAAATGGGTTTTCATCTTTTATTTATTTATTTTAATTTTTTATTTATTTTAAGGATGACATACTTTAGCTGTAATTTTTTTCTGGTCATGTTATACGGATTCATTTATATAATAATGAATGTTATACTAAAGTAATAACTTTCACCCATTGTTACTATCATTCAAAGTTATAAGGAATATAATCACTTTCAAAATATTATATTTTACATACATCACAAATTGCCAAGCTGTCCCTCAAATTTATCACCAATTAGTATAATATCAAAATTTGACAATTAGTTGACGTGAATTTATAATCCACAATTCAGTGATTCTGAATTTTGCTATTCTGTCCAAATGGCAAAGAATTTGATGCTAAGAATGCTGATACTGAAATCCCTTACGATATCACCAGGGAAGTATATTAAATTTATATTTGGTTCAGATGCAATCAGGTTTAAGCATACAATATTTATTCTCAAGAATGGATAATGGCTTAGGCATCTTCCAAGAAAACAAAGTACAGCCAGGAATGATAATTAATTTTAATGTGGTCAGTGATCCATTAGAGAACAAATTGGGAAAAGACTAAGGAGCTAAACTCAAAAGTCACCATGCAGAATCACATTTATTTACATAAACACGGTAAATGCGGGATCCACATATTATCCTCAACCCAGTGTATTTGGGAAAGAACTGATACTTTACCTGACAAAATTCCAGAAATTAGTTCAAATGTGAAATTTTTTGTGACATCAAGGGGCTCTGTACAGTTAGAAGAAGGCCAAAGATCAGGATAACCAACGCCCCTGTAAAAGACATCAACTTAAGCTCACAAAAAAAGCACTGCACCTTAATAGATCAAAAAGTAACTTTCTATGTTTTGGTATATAGTTATTCGTTGAATATCTCCATCTTTAATTTCCAGAGCCAAAAAACCAAGTTTGCATGAGAATAAAAAAAATTACTCTTTTCATAAATTGAGTTTGCCAGGAGCATCAACTTGCTTCAAGAAAAGATATTACATCAGGATAACTTGCTGTTTTTACATCTGCAAGTCTTAACTTGTTTTTACATTTGTAAGTCCTCTATTTCTTGTATTGATCAACAATTGGCAAGTAACAATACTGACAGCCTGAATGTGTCACAAGTCATCAACACAAACTTGATTCTCAAATCTTCTCATTATATTCTCAAAACTAATATTTTACTAATTTATATACACCATTTTTTGCATACAGGATTCTTTAGACGAAGAAATCACATCTCATATTTACCCTAAAACAAACCGATATTATATTCTCATGCACTAAACATATTTTTGGCAAATAATGGAAAAATCATTGGAACCAGATCATGAGTGCAACTGGAGTAGGGAATAAATCAATAACTAATGCATAGTGTTAAGGCATCAATCTTGACCCTAAAATAAATTGATTTAATGGATTTCTCCACTAATTCTTGTGCAATTTACTAATCATACAAGCTGTTATCTAGATATACATATTCACTTAACTAATCAACTTCAAAACAGTTATGGCTGACTGTATATAAAACCTATAGGCATGATTAATCCCCAATTAATGTCTTCAACAAATTGAAAATTATATTCTAATTAGAAGCTTCTGTTAAGTTGACAGGCATATGCACCAAACTATTGTTATTATATTTAAACTGGTGATTGATTTCCTATGGTACCAAAAGGCTGTATAGAATATTAAAAAGGGGGAAATAATTTAAATAAATCTGCAGTTGTGTTGTGTATCTTATATTGCTCACCCATATCTTTAGGTTATCACTGTGTGTATATGAACCACAACGATATGGTAAAATTCTATGTCCAGGTAAAGAAGAAATGAACACGTCAAGATACAGGACAGGTAGCATCCTAGAAAACTAAGGTCGGACATGGCAGGGACACTTAACAGTTTCGTCATATACAAAAGCATAAAGACAGTTAAGAAAAATAATACAAATATACTGCATTAGCTAAGATTTTGTAGTCGTCTTTATCCTAAATATCTTTATATAAATGTTGACTATAAGTCCAATTCAAGGTCCACATTTTCAACTATTTTAGCAATAATTTGAGGAAACCTGTAATCTGATTTGAAACTTCTGCTCAGAATATTATTCCTCTTTAACATAATCGAGGTCTCCTCATTAATAAAACCCCTTACAGGTTTTGTTTGGCATAAATTGTCACATTATTTTAACAGTCTTGCTTTTGATTAATGCAATTTGTAACACACATTTAGTGGCATCAATTTTTTGGTCATTGCTAAGATCTTCTCCCACAGGCACTCTATGCAATTGACATAATTTCCAACATTACAGTATGTTTTAGAGTAGCCTCTGAAAAGAAACAGAAACTACCATACAAAAAGATAAATTAGCATTTACAGAGATGGACTAACCAGGATTCTGCATGACCTGGGACATCAACTTCAGCCATGATATGGATGCCTGAAAGTTTCATATTAAAGCAGTAAAATATATAAATAACATGGTATAGAAGATTGCAAATATCCCTCAAAAAACCTAATCTGAGGGCAACTATTAACGATAGAAATGTTCCTTTGT
>JACEHZ010000129.1:0-125000 GCA_017893485.1 Hemerocallis citrina | reverse complement strand
AAAATCCATCTTGATTTGCTAACAGAAAATGAAGACGGAGACAGCCAAAATAACTCAAAAATGTTTCAAATAAATGACATTCAGTTGAAGACAACGTACCTCTACTCTTTGCATAGCTTTTCACCACGCAACAGGTATGCATAAAACAGGGAGAAAAAAATAAGCAGAAGAATAGCATGTAAAGGAACTCTACTGATAATGAAAGCGAAGAAAAAAGAAGTAAATTAATCTGTTAGAAGAAGGGTTTTTTTTTTTTGTTTTTTTTTTTGTTTTTTTTTGTTTTTTTTTGTTTTTTTTTTTTGCATTCAGCGATAGCTTGCAGTGGAATTTCAGCCTTGGTTTCCCACATAGGACTGGGAGGATCGGCTATTGCGCCACATGTGCTTGGCAGAACAAGTTATGAATTAGTTCTGAAAGATTATGAACTTTATAAAATTATTAAACATAAGTAGCATATATCGCGACAACTTGAAGTTTGAATCGATGTTTAAGATATTCATGCCATGATGTCGTCAAACAGGACAAGAGATGCTGTCCGAGGAACAAAATGTGAACTGTATCAACAGGACATATAGTATATTGCCCAAGTATAAAAATGCAAAATACAAGCAAGAAGTCATGATCACCATGCTCCACCCTGACCCAAGATCACATCATGGAACTTGAAACTATACTCTCCAACTTCAGAAGTAAGCTTCATCCCCCAAAACGTTAAGGATGCTAAAATCACATTTTTATTTGTACTTCAGAGACTAATCCCTAATCTACTCTACTTGCAATGTTATCCCTAATCACTGTCAAATGTGCATGTATTTGTCAAAACCCCACAAAAGAATTAAAAATTGAAACTTGATTAACTAAGATCACCACTGTAATAAGAGAATTCATTCCCTAGGGCTAAACCCTTGGATAACTTAAATTTGCTTGCCATTCCTCATGTGATTTGTCTCCAAATCAAACTAAATCATCAATCTGAAGTAACATCAATATGAAAAGCATACTTTAGTGGAAGTAATCAAATCCACCTTCATCAGTGCATTTAAAACAAATAAAACATAAGGTTGTACTCAATCATCTAATATGCAACCTTGGCCGTTGTTGTCATAGATCATTTTATAAATTGAAACTTGTGTGCCGAAAAATCAACTACCTATTACTGCCACAAATCTTCATGAATTTGTTTTTCTTAGTTTTTCCCTTTCTCTCTCCTTTTATCTTCATCGAAATTGACTCGCCATCACCTGTATTACTAATTGACTGTAAATTGTAGTTTACTTGTGAACTTGAATTTCAAAGTTCAAACCCTGATACAAATTGTCAAAAGTTGAAAAGGCCTGTATTCATGTCTTGGCACTGAAGATTTACCAAATTGAAATTGCAAAATTAACAAACAAGGAAAACATTGAGATATATGTGGCTCGACTGCACTAAGCTCACATACCCCATGCAATTACGAAAGGTTCACTACAATATACAGAAAATATTATA
Source organism: Hemerocallis citrina (assembly GCA_017893485.1). Lineage (NCBI taxonomy): Eukaryota > Viridiplantae > Streptophyta > Magnoliopsida > Asparagales > Asphodelaceae > Hemerocallis > Hemerocallis citrina. Next base: position 123,512 of record JACEHZ010000129.1, on the reverse strand, counting down.
GGATTATAAGAGAAGACACCATCTTTAACATTTCATAGCCTCCCACATGATATCACCTCTCATATAAACCAAGCGTAATTAACCTTTCAGTCTATTAGAGATGTAATTTGAAGTGCTACCAGGCAACCCAGGTCATTTAAGAAAGATCTTAAAAGCAGACCACCATCTTTTAGAAGCCCACACTGATAGATCATTAGAGTCCAATACGGCCTACCATACGTAGCTTATCGTGATCCAACTGAAACAGCTTGAAGACAGGAAGGATTAAACCCATTAGTTGCTTTAAGACCAAGCATCCTATCAAAAAGTGTAAGTAACGCCTTAGGAAAAAGTGAGATCAATCGAACATACAAGACTATAGAGTTTCCTCCTCACTTGCTAGAGTTTCCTCTTCCTCCTCCAGATCCGATCGCAGCGCTCTCTCTCACCCCCCTCTCCCTTCATTAAAAGTGTAGATCCATCCTCTATCTTCACACCCATCTCCCCGTTTCCCCCTCTGGCGGATTTTCTATCGTCCGCCCTTCCTGCCGCTCCTCTGGCTGCCTACCACCCCCAAGCTCCTTTTATTGCCCCTGCTGGAAGCGTTTGAGGTGATCCTCCTCATCGCCGCTCTGGAGTCCTCCCGCTCAGCGAGGGCGACTCCTACCGAGGCCTTCCTTCTCTCTGGTCGGGCCTCCACCTCCAGGAAGCATCACTATTTCTTGGGCCACTCTCAAAGGTCCTCCTCTAGGTTCCTCTGAGGCTTTCCTTGGTTAGACCATATTGAAGCTACTGCGCTGTAAATTCTAGTTTGATATTTGTTTCTCCCTTTCCCTGGGGTTTTTTTAGAGACGGTGATTTTTTACTTTTGTCATTTTGTTTCGGTGGTTCTATCCTTGTTATTTCCTTTATTTAGTTGTTCTTTTTGGGCTTTTTTGGTGACACTTGCGTGTCAGTGTTGGTTGGTTTTGGTGAGGCATCTTCTCTTCTGTGGCTGTCCTCTTTCGGCTTGTTCTTTCTCCATTGGTGGGGTGCGTCTATTCTCGACGCTTTGATTTCTACAGTACTAGTTTGCTCACTGTCTTCTTTTCTTCTATATTTTTCTGTTTAGTCTTTGGGCCGCAACATATGCCTTTCATGGACCGAGGTAGTTAAAAAAAAGGCAAAAAATAAACTCCCTAAGCCCCCCCCCCCCCCCCGGGGGGGGCTTTCCTGCTGTTCGGTCCCATTTCAACGAACCTTCTAGGGCTTACCGCTTCCCATTCCCGCTCTTTCTACTCTTATGCCCCTTCACATTCTCCACTATCTCCGTCTTCTACTTCTAGCGCTCGCCGTTCCCTCCGTTGCTTTCGGTGTCTTCAACCGGGTCACTTTAAAGCATTATGCTCCTTCAATATGAAATGTTTGTTGTCTCAAATCGGGGCACTCTCGAAATCGATGCTATACTCTTCAACAATTGTTGGATCTTTCGTTGGGGCTCCCTATCTCCGATCAAGTGATTGCAGCTTTGGACCTTCCTTCTCTTCAAGCTAGGATTCCGGAAGCCCATGTTCATAAAAAAGCCAAATTATCGGCTGCATCACCTCTCTTACCCACCCCTCCCGCGTCTCAACGCATTTCGGCGGGGATCCCTCCCTCCCCTCCGATCGCCTCCAACCCCGGTATTTCCAAGCCCCCTACATTACCCATTTCTAATACTGTTCAATCCTCTATTTCTCCTCCGTCAGCTCAGTCGCAAGTGACTCTTGTTTATGTTCCTTCTCCGGATTTGACTGTCCAAATAAATAAGTTTGATTGTTATGGGGCTGTTTCGTTTAGTGGCGGATCCATCTCGAATTATTCTTTGGATTCGTTCCTCTGCAATACTTGTAACGTCCCCGATTGGACGTGGGCGGTAAACGCGTGCTCTAATGGAGACGTAGTTATCAACTGCCCATCTCTCAAAGTTCTTGAAGACTTAGTGGCCATCAATTCCTTCTCCATTGGCTCCGTCAACCTCTCCATTCGAAAATGGCTTCTTTAGAAATCCTCTCGTGCATCTCTTCTGCCTTCTCCCATCAGAGTTACTCTTCTTGGTCTGCCGCCATTCTGCGACACCCCCGGTCTAGTCGCTGATATGGCCAAATGTGTCGGTGACCTTACCCGAACATCCTCTACTTCTCTTCTGGCTTCTGGCTGTCGGTGAGCGCCATTCTTTGCCCACATGCGCTTGACAGGGTCGCGGCGTTCAATTTGCATATCGGTCAATCCCTTTTCCATATAGCTGTCAACTACCACGACACTCCTGTTGTGTCTTCTGCTCCAGCTCCTGCTAATCCTGGTCCTCCTTTTGCCTTGCTAGCTGTTGAGGCTCCTTTACAGTTTGCTGCGGGTGCATCTTCTAATCCAGCTTCTTCTTCGGCTTTCTCCAAGAGCAGTCATAAACTTCAGGCTAGAAAGCAATTATCGTTTCACCGTAAAAGTACCACTTCTTCCCCCATCCCCAAAACTTCTCCTTCAAAGGCACCAAATTTAGTTTGGATCAACCCCGATCTCTCCTCCTCTGTTGTGAAGCAGCAGACCCCCTCCTCTGGGCGATCAGATGGTTAACATGCCTCAATCCCACCCTTGCCTACTTCGAAGGAAATTCACCCCATGGTTCCTCATGTTCACAATAGTCAACCTATTACTAAGTCTGAGAAGCATGAGGCTATCCCTGATTCCAAATGGCCTGTTTGGGATGTAAATCCCAACTATTCGGCAGATTGGGACAACTACATTAAAGGGGTCCATGCTGCGTCTACTGCGACGCCTTTAGCTACCAAAGCTCTTCAGATATCCGCTACCTCTCCATCCTTGAAATCGGATGCTTGGATTCACCAAGAAGATCTTCTTGCCGAGGAAGCGGCGGAGTTGGCTAACCCTTCTCTGCTCCATAAGGTAACCATTTTTAATGTTACTATTGATTTTTCGTTTCTTCACATATCTGTTATCTCTTCTTATTGCCATTGTGATTTTAGTTTAAAGTTCTGCATTTTTCCCCCTCGCTAAGTTTTCGCTCAATTTCTGTCTTGCTTCGTTTTGTCACGATAACATTAAATGGCGTTCACCCTATTCGTTCATTAGTGTGTGATATCCTCCATGTCATAAACAGGAGGTAGACTATTCCCCCCCCCTTATTAAATCTGCTCCTCTTTTTCTTCCGCTGGCCTATTCTTCTTCTTCTTCTTCTGTTTATCAGGCTGTGCCTGATTTGGATGATCACATTCCACTCCCGATTATTAATTCTCCGTCCTTCCTCTATGATGACGCATCTCATTCTATTGGACTCTATGGTCAGGCTGTTCATGCTCAGGATGATTATGTCAGATCCCCTAGTGAGCCCATCAGTCCTATTCCTTTCCCAAAGCTCAATTTTAAGCCGCTCAGCATTCGATCCAGTGCTCGTATTCGAGCGAAATATAATAACCACTTATCGTCTGAGTCCAAGCCTTCTCTAGCTACCCAAATTCGTAACTTGGAAATCCCTCGCCCTGCCCTTCACGATTCCAATCTTTCTTCCTTTGGATCAGTTTATCAAGTTCACTTTGACTCCTTTTGAACCCTAACATGCTTGCGCTTGCGGTAAGTATGGGGTTTTCTGTTAACGCTAGTCATTTCACCGAATTTGAGTCTATTCATAGTCGTGAAATTTCGAGAGCTTCTGAGACCTATTGTTTTTATGATTAGTCTATCGTAGAATATTAGGGGCATACATTGCCCTTCTAAGCAACAAGCTCTTCTTCATCAAATTTCTTCTTCACACTGTGACATGATTTCCATCCAGGAATCTAAATTGGATTCTACTTCCCCTGCTCTCCTTCATGCCATCGGTGGTTCAGTCATCACTAGCTGGATTCCCCTTAACGCTATTGATATGTGATGCGGTATCCTGTTTGGATTTAAGGATTCCCGCTTTTCGTTGATCTCGGTACAACGTTTAACCTTCTTTCTGATTATGTCTCTCTTCTGGTATGAATTCAACTGTGGACTCACTGTAGTCTCGGTTTACGGCCCCTCTACAGCCGATCGATGCTATCTTTTCTGGAATGAATTTCTTTCCTTCCAAAATAATATGCATGGGCTCTGAATATTTTGCGGTGATTTTAATGTTACCAGATTTTCCCACGAAAGATCTGGGAAAGTCTCTTTGAACCTTGATTCCTACCGCTTTAATGAATGCATTAGATCGCTTAACTTATCCGATGTCTCGCTTAATGGCAGATCATTCACTTGGTCTAACATGCGTCTTCCCCCGACGATGGCCAAACTTGATCGGTTCCTAGTTTCTAATGAGTGGATTTTATTTTTTCACCAGCCCTTCGCCTGTGCTTTGCCTAACCCTTCGTCTGACCACGTTCCCATTGCACTTCATTCTAACTACAACTTCTCTAAACCGTTCAAATTCCGGTTTGAAAAATTCTGGTTACAAGACCAAGTATTCTTGAACCTTATCACGGAATGCCTCTCCTCTGTTACGGGGTCCTACGGTCTAGACCGTATCCTGCTTAAGCTTCACGCTATAAAATATGGTTGCAAGATTTGGCGCAAAGAAAGATTTGCTTCCGCCAATGACCTTAAGCAATTCTTTCTCTCTACTATTGAATCCATCGACAAGCTTGAAGAGCTTGGTCCGATCTCTGACTCTCTTCGTAATGAAAGGTCCTCGTGTAAGAGAGATTTTGTCACCATTCTTCACAATGACCATATCAAATGGGCGCAGCAGGCCAAAGTCCGTTGGCTCGAGGAGAGTGATGGTAACACCGCCTTCTTTCACAATTTTGCGTCGCATCGCCAGCGTTGCAATCGCATCTCATCCATTATTAACGATGGTAATGAGCTTACCTCGGATACTGACCTACATGCTACTTTTCTTTTGTTTTATAAAAACCTGCTTGGCTCCTCTCAGCCTCACTCCATTCTTCTTGACTGGACACAGCTTTACGGTCAGGAATCTCATGATTTGTCTAGCTTGGAGGCCCCCTTTTCCCAGGAATAGATTAAATCAGCTATTTTCTATCTAAAAGCGATTCGGCCCCTGACCCAGATGGCTTTCCTTCCTTCTTCCAAAAATTTTGGGATCTTCTTAAAGATGACCTCCTTGCTATGTTCGCGGATCTTCATCAAGGATCATTCTCCTTTGATCGTATTAACTGTGCTCACATCGTCCTCATCTCCAAAATTATCGGTGCAAATTCTGTTGCCAATTTTCGGCCTATTAGCCTCCTTAATACCACTTTCAAGATCATTATGAAAGTGTTGTCTAATCGCCTTAGCCTTGTCATTTCCCCTCTTATTGATCCCGCCCAATCGGGCTTTATTAAAGACCGATTCATTCTTGATAGTGTGGCTTCAGCCCAAGAAATCATCTCTGATTGCCATAAATCTAACACTGTGGGGATTATGTTAAAATTAGATTTTGAAAAAGCGTATGACAAAGTGAGTTGAGATTTTCTTTTCGATATTCTTCTCCATCGTGGATTCGGGCCGAAGTGGATTGCTTGGATCAAGTCCAGCCTCTTTGCTGGCACTTCGTCCATTCTCATCAACGGTTCGGAGGGGAAAAAATTCAAGTGTAAGCGAGGACTCCGGCAAGGAGATCCTATTTCCTCTCTCCTCTTCACTCTTGTCGCAGATGTATTCAGTAAACTGCTTAAGAATGCCTAGGACGCTAATGTCATCGAAGGGCTTGGCGGATCCCACAGCTTCCGTAGGGTCCTCAACCTTCAGTATGCCGATGACACCATCATCTTTGCCAAACCCAATGGGTGTACCCTTCGGAACCTTAAACTCCTCTATATCTTTGAAAATGCATCGGGTTTGTCGATTAATTTCCATAAATCATCCGTCCTTTGGTTGGGCGGTTCTAACAACCGTCAATTCGAGATTGCTCAATTCTTTAACTGCAATGCTGCTGCATTCCCTGTTAAGTATCTTAGGCTCCCTTTGAGGTGGGGCAAATTGCATAAATCGGACTGGCTTCCGATGATTGATAAAGTGGAGTCTAGACTTAACGTGGGGACTGGAAGGAACCTTTCTCGAGGTGGTAGATTGATCCTAGTTAATGCGGTCCTCTCCTCTATTCCTTTATATGTGATGTCTTTCTTCTATGTGCCCTCTTGGGTTATCAACCGTATTGACCAGATAAGAAGGAACTTCTTCTGGTCGGGTTCCAATGTTTATAAAGCAGGCTCTCTGCTTTGTAACTGGAAGAAGGTCTGCACCTCCAAGGCAGCCGGAGGCTTGGGTGTCCTCAATCTTAGAAACCAAAATCTAGCTATATTGGCTAAATGGTTATGGAGAATGCTTAAAGAGTACCAATTCCCCTGGGCTCGCCTGATTTTGAATAAATGCTTCCGCCGTCAGCAGGTTTGGGAGTTTCGTCCCTCTCTCTCGTCTAGAGCATCATCAATCTGGAAAGGAGTGTGGAAGGTAGTAAACCCCTTTCGCTGCAATATCTATCATGTTTGTGCTGATGGCTCTAAGACTAAGTTTTGGAGTGATCTTTGGATTGGCAACCAAAAGCTAGCTTCGGCTTATCCGGCTTTCTTTCTTATTGCTCTCAATCCTACTGCCACTGTGTCGGACTACCTTACGACACATGATAACATCAGAGAGTGGAATATTCCCTTCTCTAGCGTTCTACCCCCTTCGCTTGCGCCAGATTTCCTGCACCTTATCATACTTTTAAATAATTACGCGTGGCATCCCCAAGAAGATTTCATTTGGCGTTGGACAACCTCTGGTTCTTTTTCGGTTAAATCCTTTTATAACTTCATCAACCACGGAGGTGTCAACTCCCCTTTCGTGAATTGCATTTGGAGCTGTGCTGCTCCGTTGAAGGCTAAAATTCTTTCTTGGCTCGCTATAAATAACAAACTTCTTACTGTTGAGGTTCTCAATAAGAGGAATCTTGCTATAGGTCAGTTTTGCTCGTTGTGTCATCATAGTTTCGAAGACATCGATCATCTCTTTTTACACTGCGATTTTACTAAGCCTTTATGACAAATCTGTCTATTGGCCTGGCAGGTTCCCTCTCTCCCTTCTTCGTTTCTTATTATTTGGAAAATCCAGTCAGTTACCAAGACATTTCACAAGTCTTGGTTTCTCTCGACTATGGCCATTATCTGGGTCATTTGGAAGGAAAGAAACAACCGCATTTTTAATTAGTCGACAAAACCTTTGGACACTATTATTGATGAGTTTATTTTTCTCGTTAAACACTGGTCCTCTCTTCTTCCTCTTCACAAAGTTCAAAGTTTTAGTCTTCATCGATTAGATGAGGCTGCTTGTAATTTACGTTCTTTTCACTATACTATTAGTCAGCCGACTGTTTAATTTCCCCTAATTGGCTTTGTTTGTTGATTCTTCTTGCAGGGCTGAGGTTCCTAGACGTCACGTCTCTTGGTATTTTGATTTTTGGGTTGTCCCCTTGGGGATTTCAGCCTTTGCACCGCTGATTCTGCTGGCTGTGGTCAGCCATGGGGTTTGTTTGCTTTTTGGGCTGGGCAGCTGTTGTGCCCTTCTCTTTTCTATTATCTGCCCGTCTTAGTGTGCTTGACTTTCTTTACTGCTTCATGTATATGTTCTTTAACTTGGTTGTTGTGTTAACTTAGCAATGTTGAAGATGTCCTTTTTAGCTTCCAACTATGATTACTTCCTTTGCTCTTGAGCGACTCTGCTCTCATACACTTAGATGTTTTTAGTTTTGATGCGGTTATCTGGATGGTGTGGTTGCATTCTGTTTTTTTGAGTTTTGTTAGCTCCTGGCAGTTGGTGTATTTGGGGTTATACCCGCTTCTAATTCTGTGTGTCGGGCTTTCTGGTGGGTTTTTCTCTGTTCTATTGCAGGTGGTTTCTTTGGCCTGTGCTCTCTCTCCTGATGCTTGCAGGCTGCGTTTAGCCGTCGACATGTTTCGTAGCTGGTTCCTTTGCCTTTGTAGCTTCGTTTGTTGCAGGATTTTCTTTATCTCTGGGGGAGTGCTTCGCTGGGTGCGCTGTTAGCGACGCTGCTAGCCAGTGGCGGCCTACGAGTCTAGCTGGCAGTGCTGCTTTTAGGTGCAGCCCGTTCGGCTTGCCTTGGGCCTTTGCCTGCTAACACTTCGTTTTCAGCCATTTTTGGGTTTTAGGGGGGTGGGGGCAGGTCAATCCCTTTGCTGTTCTGATGGTCTGCGGCTTATGCAAAGCTCTACTTTGTTTGTTGTTCCTGGTCTTACTTGTATTATTTTATTCTTGTTCGTGTAATTTTACTTCTTGTAAAATTCATCGTTGTAGCTACTTATTTTTTATTTATATATATTTGGCTGGAGTCTTAGGACTCTATCCGTGTTATCAAAAAAAAGACCAAGCATCCAATGACTAGTGACATTTATTTCTACAGCCGTCTAACAGTGTTTGTTATCTATTACTCCGTCAAAAGTAGGAGTTTTGAAAAGATTCCTTTTGTCAAGTTTACAATGTCATCATAATTACAAAATGACCATTTTACTTATCTACTACAATGCCATCATTAGTAGTCTAAAGCAATAAATTTTTAGCGGATAAATATTATATAATTTTTGTTATATTTAAAACAATTGCTTCATAAAGCATTTTTTTGTAGGATTGGGCATATTTAAACTAGCCCAATCAACTGGCAAATAAATTTCAGCATATTAAAAAAAATTAAACCGGAAACCTCAATTGAAAAAGAATTTTCAGCGATATTTGAATAGCCTATTCAATATTTGCAAAATATATCATTTTCAATAAAACCAAATAAAAATTTACAAGGTATATTTTGAAATGGATTTTATTTCAACTTATCAAAATTACAAGGTACATTTTGATAAGAAATCAAAATTGCAACGTCTCCACCCCCACCACTTGAACCCACGATCCCTAAACCCCAAATTTTCATTACTCCACGAACCCTATACCAAATTCACCTCCTTCCAAAGTATGAATGTGCGTGAGTTCCACGATCTCAATTCCACTACCCATCCAAAATTTCAACCACCTTCCCTTTCTAATTCTGATCCAAGTGCCTGAGCTTGGATATGATCATTTGATCTGATCATTTGAAGCCATCAGTTGAGTGGCAGGTTGAAGAGTATCAGTGGTATCAGCCCTTGTGTAATTGTGTGTTGTCAAAGGGTTAATTTGTAAATAGTCTATGCATTTTCCTATTAAATCCCTGTAATAACTATGTGCTATGCACGTAGTGGACAGCTGTAAGAGTGGGTGGCTGCTGATTAGAGTGGGTCCACTCTAACTGAATTCAGTTAGAGATATTCAGCTCCTTCTCCGTGCAGGGCACGTGTATCTCCATCCTGTATAAATGAGCTCGATGTAACCCATTTTCATATATGAATAGAAGTTGAGACTTTTTTTCCACTGTTCATCTTCTTCTTCCTTCTCTCATCTTGATCCCAAACCTAGGGTTTGCATGTTCGATGGCGAGAAGACGGCCCGCAACATCCAATCACGGTGCCGGAGACCGAGTTGGAACAATGGTATCAGAGCTCGAAGCCGATCCAAAAACTGCTATCGATCAAGAACCGATTCAAGAAGCTAAGAATCCCGTCGAATCTGGAATTGGACCACGGTCTGGACTTGGAGCTAGGGATTAGGACGCGCGAGCAACCGCCAGTAATGGCGATGATGCTCACAAGCGTTCCAGCTACGAGGAAAGGTTTGATCGAATTGAGCAAGCAATTGAAGGGTTACTTCGGGGCCAGCAACGGCATCGTTCTCGACGATAACAATGATCGGGGAGCTCAGAAAGAAGTGAGTATGATTCATATGGAAGTAAGGGTTCTTGGCAATCACCAGGTGTTCGACATCGGTCTCACAGTCGTCGACGAGAAGACATCAAGAACGGATCACAGATCCTCGTAATGAGTATAGAGGAAGCCGAGCTAAGGAGAAAGTCATCACCATCAAGGTACAACCACTTTTTTTTTCTTTTTTTCCAAAACACCGAAAAATTGATTTGCCTAGTTTTGATGGATCGGGGGACATCACAAACTGGGTGTATCATATGGAGCATCATTTTCACACTCAATGTGTTGGCTATTATGATAAGCTACCTTTTAGTGTATATTATCTGAAAGGAGAGGCTCTACTGTGGTGGAGGTGGTATGAACATCATAAGGGTGTGATCGATTGGGAAATGGTGAAGGAATTATTGTTGTAATTTGGTCCTTCCAAGCTTGAAGATGAAGAGGCTACCTTGTATAAATTGCAACAAAATGGCACCGTACTCGAATATCACAGAGAAATTTTAAAATACAGTCACTTGGTGAAGCATATTGCGAAACCTTCTCTGGTAAGTTGTTACATATCAGGGCTTAAGGCTGAACTGAGAAAGGAGGTGAAGTTGAAACATCCCCGAACTGTCCTAGAAGCCTATAGACAAGTTGTAGCCAGAGAATCAATCCTTGATGATCATAAGAGAACTTGGAAACCTGGTGGATACACCAAGGGTTCTTCCAGCAATGTTGGGGTTTCTGTCCATGCTAAGTCTAATGCAGGTGCAGTCACTAATACAGCTACTCCCTCTTTAAATAAGCCTATTTCCTTGCCAACCAATCCACTCTCAAGTGCTCCAACCAAGGGCAGAGATCCACAGTTCCTATAGTATATGAAAGAAAGAAGGGAGAAATGACTTTGTTTCCATTGTGATAAGAAATTTGTAAGAGGCCATAAGTGTGCAGGTAAGACTTTCATGCATATGATGGGGGCATATGAAGGAAGCAGTTTTATGCAAATGCTTGGTACAATAGATGGTGAGGTATCTGAATATGGAGATAGTTCAGAAGATGAGCTGAGTAGAAAGCTTAAGAGTGAAGAGCAGTTGAAACTTACACCAGTTCCTGATGAAGCTGCAATATCCTTGCACACTTGCCGGTAGTACAGGCCCAAGAACCTTTCGTGTGCAAGGTGCCATCAAGTCTACACCTATATGTGCCTAATTAGACACTGGGGCTACCGATCATTTCATTTGAAGAAAAGCTGGTTACAAAAATTCAACTTCCTATCAACACAAGTATGCAACTGGAGGTGACAGTAGCTGGGGGTATACAGTTCTATAGTCAAGGCTTGTGCAAAGGGGTTAAATTCATGTGTTAAGGAGTGCCTGTTGTAGCTGACTTTTATGTACTTGCCATGGATACTAGTCAGTTAGTTTTGGGAGCCCAATGGATTGAGACTCTGGGGGACATAGTGTGGAATATGAAGGAAAAGAGAATGAGGTTTCACTTAGATGATCAACCAAGAGAATTGATGGGTATTTTACCACAGGAATGGGAATTGTCAACTGCTAAGGCCATGTCCAAGTGTCTTAACTGCATGAAGGGGGGTTTGCTGCTACAAATGTCAGGGACTATTCAAGAGTCACAAGGAGTTGAACATCAATGCTGGTACCAAGTTCAGTTGCTACACAGCCTGAGATCCAGAGAGTTTTGCAACAGTACAGTTTGGTCTTTAAAGAAGATATTGGCCATCCTCATAGATCATGTGATCATAGTATTCCTCATCCTAGGAGCAAAACCAATTAGTCAAAGACCTTATAAACACCCTTGGCACCAAAAAATGAGATAGAAAGGCTGGTGAAGGAGATGCTGAGCAGTGGAGTCATTTAACAGTCACAACTCTTATTCGTCACCCATAGTCATGGTGAAGAAATATGATGGGAGTTAAAGGATGTGTATAGACTATAGGGGATTAAATGATATTACTGTGAAGAACAAATACCCTGTTCCTATTACAGATGACCTTTTGGATGAGTTGCAAGGCTCAGTGATGTTTAACAAACTTGATTTGAGGAGTGGCTATCATCAAATTCGAATCAAGAATGAAGATATTCCTAAAACTGCATTTCGCCCTCATGAAGGCCATTATGAGTACTTAGTCATGCTCTTTGGCTTAACCAATGCCCCTGCCACCTTCCAAGCTTTGATGAACGACATTTTTAGACCTTATATGAGGAAGTTTGTGTTGGTCTTCTTTGATGATATCCTAGTCTACAGCCCTAGTTTATCTGTTCACAGTCGGCATCTGTAGGTTGTGCTCCAAACTCTTCAAGACAACCAAATGTATGCCAAGCTTAGCAAGTGTTCTTTTGGAGTTGAACAAGTGGAATATCTTGGGCATGTGGTGTAATACCCCTAGTATGAAAATTTTTCTTTCTTCCTTACAATGAAAATATATGTATGTATTGATTTTATATATATATATATATATATATGTGCATTGTTAATGTTGGCATGCACTATGGTAAGATTCTTTTACCTAATGTGTTTTGTCCTTTTTCTTTTATAAAAAGCCCAACTTTCCCTCTCTTAAAGCCCAATCCAATGAGACTTAGGGGTTAAGTGCAATTAGTTAAAACCTAAGGGGTAAATGTAAAAAGTGAGGACACCTAAGCCTCTACACCCTTCTACATCTCTCTCCCTCTTTCTCCTTACTGCCGACAGCAGCACAGCTGTGTTTTCCTTCCCTTTTTTCTATATATACACATGTATTAACTCCTACTACTCCATTTAATACTACTACTGCTAACTACTTCTACATTTTTCTCTTTCACTCCTCTTTTTACTGCCGACAGCAACAGCAGCAAGTAGCTTCCTTTCATCTCTCTTTTCCTATATATTTACTACTACTTAACTACTTCCAACAACTACTACTACCTACTACTTCTTCAACTACTACTATACTACTTTACTACCACTACTATTATACTACTATTGGAGCAAGAAGCCAAGTAAGCTAAAGGTGAGTTTTAGTTCACACTTAGCTCCACTTTTTTATTCTATATTCCAATTCTAATTAATTTACTACCAATTGCCTAGAATTATTGGAGTTTGACATCAAAAGGAGATTTTCAAAAGAGGATAAAGCAAGGGTTTAAGGTGGGTGTTCTTCCTCCTTGTATGTTTCTTTAATTTTTAGTATTTGATTGTTTGATTATTTGATTATTAATAGTTTGTTATTTATATTTAAATAATTGAGTAGTAGTTTGTTAGCATGATTGTATAGTAGTTTATTTGTAGCAAAGGAAAAAAATGGTTGTTAATAGATTATTTTGGTAGAAGGTATGGATTACTTGATGAATTAAAATTTAAAGTTTGAATTGTTGATGGTTGTAGTAATTGTTAATGGTTTGTTGTAGTAATAGATTAAAAATTATTGTTGACTAAAGTGTTAATAGAACACAAATGGTTATGAATGCATGCTTTTGTGGATGTTTGACATTGCTAAATTAGGAAACAAAAGGAAACGAAAAAGAAACAAAGTAGGCAAGAAAGAAAAGGTATGATTATTTAGATAATCATACAATTTGAATTTGTTAGTAAGATGTTAGATTATTAGTAATATATTGTTTGATTACTTGGTAGTTTATTATCTCTACTTAAGTGAACATAGATAACCAAATAAAATAGATGCATGCTTTAGAAAAGTTTAGTAGCTTAACAAACCTTGTGAATGAATTTGTAAGTGAGTATTTGGTTATTTCACACATACATGTCTAAACAACATAATGTAGAAAAGAAGTATGTATTAAACAATGTTCTTTGTTATACATAAAAGAGTGTTATATGATGAATACGATAAGAAAGACCTTGTAATACATACGGGTGTGTTGTCACAAATGGTAGTGTTGTGCTTGTGAGATGTGCAAGTTAGTATTCTGTCCAAGAATAATGATTGGTGGAACATTTCGGAAAGTTGTCATATGATTATTGTTTTATCCGAAGAGTCTTTAAACCTAGAAGATTTGGGATAATTGGTAAGGACATGCACTAGTTGGGCGTTGTACTCTCCTGTCAAGGGGACACGTACGGCGTGGTCTCGTCTGTTAATTTCTGGAATTTAGTGATAAGGACTGTATGGTAAAGTTAGGGGATGGACCCTCCAAGATCCACCTAAGATTCTATGTTGTTTAATGCGAACAGGGAGCAAAGCAGGGCTCTAGGACTCTTGGTGATTTGTCTGGTAGGACCTGCAGGGTCACCTTTATGTTCATAACAACTTTTGGGTAAGGTCCGGGAGTGGCGTAGGACCACAGAGGCCGGACGGAGTATGACCGGGGAGTGGCGTAGGACCACAGGGTCTCGGCATATATAATGGCATAACCAATGATTCTGACTGCAGCGACGGAACTAGACCGAGCGATTGCAACCTTACCAGTCACTAGATGAATGTCAAAAACGGAAAAGAGTACAAGGGTAGGATGCATGACGAGGGATTGAACCCTATTATCTGGAGAATACGAACTTGATTTGGGGAATATATAGTATGGGATGCATATGTTTCCAAATTAAGTTTGCATTAGAATAGGAGCATCGTGTGCATTTATATTTGTGCATTAGATTTAGGTCATGACACACTGACATTTTTTGATTGCCTGCTTTTCACATTTCATGTTGTCATTATATTAATTTTAATATTGGTTGATTGTGATGAGTGTTGAGGAGTGAAGCTCACTGTTTTTATCAGTTTGCGTCAGTTGCATTCAACTGACGTGCCCACTTATCTTCAGATTGCAGGACCACCATATATTAGGCTTAACCGGTGTTGGGCATTCATACTCAAGAAGAAAGGCATTAAGGTAAGAAAAGAAATTTTTTTAATTTCCTGAGATTTTTTCTGTGTTGTGTACTCGTTGAAGTAAAAGATTTTGGTTGGTGTCACGAGTTACCAGTATACGGAACTCGGGGCGCTACATGTCTCTTCTAAGGGTGTGGCAGTGAACCCAAGCAAAGTGGAAGCAATCCAAGATTGGCCTATTCCAAAAAATCTCAAAACTTTAACAGGATTTTTGTGTTTAACTGGTTATTATAGAAAATTTATAACTCATTATAGCTCCCTCACTTGGCCTTTAGTCAAGCTTACAAAGAAAAGTGCTTTTCAGTGGTCAGATGAAGCTCAGCTAGCTTTACAAGCAGTTAAAAGGGGCTTAACTTCACCACCAGTACTGCAGTTGCCAAACTTCTCTCTGCCATTTGTTCTCGAGTGTGATGCTTGTGGATCAGGTCTTGGGGTTGTCTTGATGCAGGAGAACCATCCTATAGCATTTTTGAGTCGGGAGTTGAAGGGTAAGAAGAAGCTATTGTCCACTTATGAAAAGGAAATGTTAGCCAATTTGTTGGTTGTTCAAAAGTGGCGGCTATCTGTTGGGAAGAGAATTCATTATCAAAACTGATCATAAACCCCTTAAACATTTACTTGAGCAAAGGTTATACACTGAAGTACAACATGTGTTGTTGATTAAGTTGCGTGAGGACCAATTTATTGTAGAATACAAAAGGGGGAAAGATAATTTGGTAGCTGATGGTCTCTCAAAGAAATATGAGGATGCGGAAGGTTCATTCTTTGCCTATACAGTAGTACAACCCAAGTGGCTTAGCCTTGTGCAACAAGATGTTATTTCTAATCACTTTTATCAGGATTTTCAGCTTAAGATATCCTCTGGTGATACCCAATATGGTTTTGTTAATTGGAGTTTACTACTATAGGGCAGGGTTCTGTTAAGCCCCGACTCACCTTCGAAGCAATGGTTCCTGCAGGACTTCCACTCAACCCCGCAGGGTGGCCATGGTGGAGTTGACAAAGTTTGGGGCTCTCTTAAACATGTGGTGTATTGGCAAGGCATGAAAAGAGATTTGAGAGAGTTTATCAGATCATGTGTGTTGATTCTTGATTTTGATGATTACAATACAATGCAAAATGTGTTTGTGCTATGCTTTATATAATTGCAGGTTGTATCAAAAGTTATCATATATGATACACAAAGGCCTCAAACAATATTCTAAAGC
Source organism: Hemerocallis citrina (assembly GCA_017893485.1). NCBI lineage: Eukaryota > Viridiplantae > Streptophyta > Magnoliopsida > Asparagales > Asphodelaceae > Hemerocallis > Hemerocallis citrina. Next base: position 107,715 of record JACEHZ010000129.1, on the reverse strand, counting down.
TGAACAATGATCAAGCACAGCTCCAGATAAAGACAATGGCTAAAAGCTTCACTCAAGACTCAGGACTCAAGACTTAAGTCAAGACCAAAAGCTTCAAAGTCTTATATTTGTGTCTTGTAAAAATGTAAATTTTTTTTCTCTTTGTTGAGTCTTAGATTGATGTACAGCCTTGTCACACACACACTCACATATATTTTTTTATAATTGTGTGTTTCTTTTACAAAATCTAAAGGTCGAAACTGCTTGAACTAGATCAGCTGTTGAGTACCAGTCGACTGCCATTTATAACCAGTCGACTGAGTCTGTACAAAACTGTCTGATCTTATTCAAACTCTGACCAGTCGACTCATTGAGGCAACCCAGTCGACTGTTCAAGTGATTTCAAAAGTTTACTGATTTCAAAAGCTGATTTTCGAATTCAAAATATTTATCCGTTGATTAACAGTTATGAGAAACTGTTTTTACAACGTCCAGGGATTCTAGTCTATAAATATAGCCTTAGAATCATCTTTAAAAAGTCCCAAGCATTTTTGAGAAAAAAATTTAAGTATTCTGCATTCAAGAGAGAAAAGCTTTCTAAGCTTTCTAAACTCACTAAGTCTTGGTTCTCTGTTTTCAGTCTGGCATAACATTGATTTCGTTTTGGACTGAATTTAGAAGTCGACCAAATAGCCACGTACAAAATCACAATCACAACAAGGCTATAGGTTGATTGTAAACAATTTTATTGTTTTTCTTTTCCTCTCGGTTGGAGAGTAGGACTCTAGGGTGTAGAGTCAGGTTTGTCACTCTTGGTGGAAGAGTGGGTTGCTTTCTCTGGTTGAAAAAAAGGACTATGGGTTGGACAAGTTTGTTGTCTAAACGCCGTAGGGTATTCTTGTAATCTTTTTCAAGAATAGTGGAAAATCTCAAGTGGGTTGCTTGGGGACTGGATGTAGGTCGGGAGGACCGAACCAGGATACATCGTGTGCACTCTGTGGTTGTATCACTCTGAACTTGCATTTCATTTTTTCTCAGTTTATAATTTTTTTGTGAAACTTGTCTGGACAGTCGACTGTGTACTCCTGTAAGTCGACTGGTCAGACTCGTACTACTCTGTGAAATTTGTGTGATAAGTCGACTGTCTCATCTCTAAGTCGACTCCTCAGACTCACCTTAAAAATACTTTTCTATTGTCGCTTCATTCGACTGGTTTATCCTTTCAAGTCGACTGAGCAGAAGAAAATCTTAATTCCGCTTTTTAATTTTTTAATAAAACATATTCACCCCCCCTCTAGTGTTTATTGCCTTGCCTACAGGATCCAACACTTGTTATCAGAGCTTGGTTGAGTGCAATGGCAACTACTTCAAATGCAAATCAGTACCATGAAGGCCAATCTACACAAAGGCCACCTCTCTTCGATGGAACAAATTACAATTATTGGAAGTGTAGAATGAAGATCTACCTACAATCCATCAACTATGAAATATGGAACGTGACGGAAACAGAGTACACCGCTCCTACTATTCCATATGCACAATGGAACGACGACATGAAGAACCAAACAATGAACAATGTCAAAGCAATGAATGCGTTATTCTGTGCTCTTACAAAGGAGGAGTTCAACCGTGTGTCAAATGCAACAACCGCACATCAAATTTGGCATACACTCGAGGTAACTCATGAAGGAACAAACAAAGTGAAAGAATCTAAAATATCTGTTCTTATTCACAGGTTTGAAATGTTCCGCATGAAGGAGAATGAGAGTGTTTCCGAGATGATTACTAGGTTCACAGACATTACAAACTCACTTGTGGCACTTGGAAAGACATACACTCAAGCAGAGATGGTGAGAAAGGTACTACGTGCACTAACCCCCGAATGGGAAAAGAAGACCACTGCCATAGAAGAGGCCAATGATTTATCACAACTTTCTCTTGAGAATCTTGTGGGAAATCTTATAGCTTATGAAGTACAAATTGAAGAACGTAAGAAGGATGCCGAACCACAACAATCAAAGAAGAAGACATTAGCATTCAAAGCTATTTCAGACTCCGAAGATGAAGAAGAAGATGAGGAGGAGATTGCCATGTTCACAAGGAGATTCAAAAAAATCCTAAGGAAAGGTAAGCTTAATTCAAAGTTTAAAGATTCTAATGATCCCCCAACTTGTTTCAGGTGTAACAAGGCAGGCCATATGAAGAAGGATTGTCCACTAGAGAACGCAAAATCTAAGGGAAAGACATCCAATTTCAAGAAGGATCAGTACACAAAGAACAAGTTCGTCAAAAACAAAAAGGCATACCAAGCAACTTGGGATGATAGCGAATCTTCTTCAGAAGAAGAAATTGATGAGACCAACGAGGTTGCAAACGTGTGCTTCATGGCATCACAGAATCAAGTAATGAGTATGATTCAAATGATTTACTTGATGCCTTCAATGAAATTTTTCAAGAACTGAAAAAGGAAAAGATTAGAGTTAAGAACTTAGAGAAAGTTAATCAAACACTTTCTCAAGAGAATCTTAACCTCGATAAAGAAGTAAAATCTTTAAATTCTCGTATTTCAAGTTTAGATATGGATCTTGAATTTCTAAAGAAAAATTATGAAGAGATATCCAAGAACGTATCTAAGTTTAATAAAGGAAAAGAGAATTTAAATGATGTTCTTCAAAATCAAGTAAAATCTAGTCAAAAGTTTGGACTTGGTTTTAAAAAATCACTTGAAAAAGATCATTCTACTAAGAACACTAATATAAATAAACCTATATCTATTTCTAGTGTTAGACATAAACTTTATGAGTTCTTTGAAAAGCCTAAGTTTGTAATATTCTACTGATAAAAGCAAACCTAAAATTCAGCCAAGTCGACTGTATCCATCCTCCAGTCGCCTGTCCAGAGTTGCTGAGTCTTATTCAACAAGACTAAAACCTCATATAAGTCGACCTATATTACCTCCCAGTCGACTGACAGATAGTAGAAGTCGACTGAAAGGTGTTATAAAGTCGACTGGACAGAACAAATATGTATGGGTTCCAGTCAACTTGAGTTCGAAAGATAGAAGTGCTTATATAAATTCATATTTGCTGAATATATGTAATTCTGCAAATTTCATTGCTGCTTATGGTGGAAAATCAAACTCATCATGGGTTTGGTTTCCAACAAACTAATATTTTTTGGATCCAATAAAAAGGTTACCATATTCACATTGGATATTTTATAGGTACCAAAGAAAGATCGCTGGATACTTGACAGCGGATGTTCTAAGCATATGACTGGTCATGCCAACCTCCTATCTACCATACAAAACATTGATGGAGAAACAGTTACATTTGGTGACAACAATAAAGGAAAAGTCATAGGAATTGATATGGTCGGTAAGGACACTAACCTTCTATAGAAAATGTTTTATTAGTTAGTGGACTTAAGCATAATCTGTTAAGTATTAGTCAACTTTGTGATAAAGGTTATAAAATCATGTTTGAAAAAGATGCTTGTTTAATTTATGATTCTACCATGCAAAACATAATTTTTCAAGGTTTTAGGAAAAACAACATTTATGAGTTATGTTTGAAAGCAAATGAGTTTTCAAATGATTTTTGTTTAGTACCTTCTAACAATGATTCTTGGCTTTGGCATAAACGTTTTGGTCATGTGAATATGAAAAATCTTTCTAAATTGTATAAGAACAACCTAGTTAAAGGACTGCCAAGACTATCCTTTAAAAAGAACAAGTTACGTGATGCATGTCAACTAGGTAAACAAATTAAATCTACTTTTAAAACAAAAGAAGTAATTTCTACTAGTAGACCGCTCGAATTAATTCATTTGGATTTATTTGGCCCTACTAGAGTTGCTTCTTTAAATAAAAGTAGATATGTGTTTGTTTTAGTAGATGATTTTTCACAATTCACTTGGACTTTCTTTTTAAAACATAAAAATGATGCTTTTGAAGAATTTGCAAATTTTTGTAAACGAATTCAAAATCAAAAGTCTCTAACCATTGTCACTATTAGAAGTGATCATGGTGGAGAATTTGAAAATGAAACGTTTGCAGAATATTGCAACAAGAATGGTATAACTCATTCATTTGCATTTCCTAGAGCTTCACCACAAAATGGAGTGGTTGAAAGGAAGAATAGGACTTTGCAAGAATGTGCACGTACCATGCTTGTTGAAAGCAATTTACCTAAGTATTTTTGGGCTGAAGTTGTTGCTACAGCTTGTTATGTTTTAAACAGAATCTTGATAAGGCCTAACCTAAAGAAGACTTGTTATGAGTTATTTTTTAACAAAATTCCTAAGGTTTCTTACTTTAAGACATTTGGTTGTAAGTGTTTTATTCTGAACACTAAAGATAATTTAGATAAATTTGATCTTAGATCTAATGAGGGTATCTTCGTAGGATACTCAAATAGGAGTAAAGCATATAGAATCTTCAACAAGTCAACAATGACTATTGAAGAATCCATGCATGTTACATTTAATGAATCTCTGTCTTCATCGAATTTAATTGAAGATGATGAAACTAATTCATCACCTTTAAATAAAGTAATCTTTAGAATAAACTAGTCTTGCAGATAAATCGACCGATAAGGAAGTCAAGTCGACTGATGTAAAACAGTCGACTGAGGAACTTGTCAAGTTGACTGATCCTGTTGTGATATCTCCAACTTTACCAAAATCTTTTGTTGAAGTTAGAGATCATCCTCATGACTTAATAATTGGTGACATCTCACATGGTATTCAGACAATATCACATTAATATGATATTTCACACAGCTTTCTTGTCAGATTTTGAACCGAAGAATATACAAGAAGCATGTGCGAATGAATTTTGGATAAATGCCATGCAAGATGAGTTAAACCAATTCATAAGAAATGATGTATGGGATTTAGTTCCACGACCTCCTGATCATACTATTATTGGTACTAAATGGGTATTCAAGAATAAGTTAGATGAATCAGGACAAGTTGTTCGGAACAAAGTTAGACTAGTTGCTCAAGGATATAAACAAGAAAAAGGCATAGATTTTGATGAAACATATGCTCCTGTTGCTAGATTAGAATCAATTCGTATTTTATTATCTTTTGCTTGTTTTATGAATTTTAGACTTTATCAAATGGATGTTAAAAGTGCATTCCTTAATGGGTTTATAAAGGAGGATGTTTATGTTAAACAACCACCAGGTTTTGAACATGAACAATTCCCAAACCATCTTTTTAAATTGAAAAAGGCTTTATACGGTCTTAAACAAGCACCTCGTGCTTGGTATGATCGACTGAAGACTTTTCTTTTAAAAACAGGTTTTGAAATAGGTAAAGTAGATACTACTTTGTTTATTAGAAGAATTAAGAATGATATTTTAATCATACAAATATATGTTGACGATATAATATTTGGCTCTACTAATGGCAATCTATGTCAAGAGTTTGCTAACACCATGAAAAACGAGTTTGAGATGAGTCACATGGGTGAACTAAATTATTTCCTTGGACTACAAATTAAGCAGTCACAAAATGGCATATTCATTAATCAAGGAAAATATGCAAAGGAATTACTCAAACGTTTTAACATGGATAGCACAATTAGTAAGGCCACACCTATGGCTACTACCACTATCCTTGACAAAGATATATTAGGTAAGAGTGTTGATCAGAAACTCTATCGAGGTATGATTGGCTCACTCTTATATATAACTGCTAGTAGACCAGACATTATGTTCAGTGTATGTTTGTATGCTAGATATCAGTCAAGTCCTAAAGAATCTCACTTGAAAGCTGTTAAACGAATTTTAAGATATATTAAAGGCACATCTGATTATGATTTATTTTATCCACGCACCGATAATTTTCAACTTTTGTCGTATAGTGATGCTGATTTTGCTGGCAGTAAAACTGACCGCAAGAGCATTAGTGGAACATGTCACTTTTTGGGACATTCACTAGTCTCTTGGTGCAGTAAGAAGCAAAATTCGGTATCCCTATCTACTACAGAAGCTGAATATATCGCTGCAAGTTTGGCTTGCGCTCAAATTTTGTGGACGAAACAAACCCCATTAGATTATGGTATTTCTTTTGAAAGACCTTCAATAATGTGTGATAATACCAGTGCCATTAACTTATCTAAGAATCCGGTTCAACATTCACGTACGAAACATATTGATATTCGACATCATTTTCTACATGATCATGTTTTAAAAGAAGACATTTCTTTAGACTTTATTTCTACTGATAAACAAGTAGCTGATATTTTTACCAAACCCCTTAAAGAAGACACCTTTATAACTTTAAGACGAGAACTAGGGATTTGTGATTTTCATGATATTTCTTGAATTTTCTTTATGTAAGTCGACTTACACAAGTTGTTCAGTCGACTTCCATGAATTGTTTTCTATATTTTTTTACTCTGGACAGTCGACTGCGATTCTAAACCAGTTGACCGACCAGTTGTGTTAATAATAAGTTCAATTTTTTTTTACTCTCGACTAAGTCGACTGCCTACAAATGCCAGTCGACTGTCGCGACTCATTTTTTTCCGATTCAAATCGTCGCACAGTTTTTGAGATGCCTATTCATCTTTGTACTCGCCTTTGACCATTCTCAGTCGTTGATTCCTTTTTTTTTCTCCTTGATCACAGCCGTAGCTAACATAGTAAAAACCCTAAAACTCAACCCCCTTCTTTTCACTTTTACCCCACATTTTACCCAGAACTAGAGAAGCAGAGAAGAGAAGAGAAGAGAAAAGAAGTCGACTGCCAGTGCTGCTGCCGTCTTGAGAGGATCTTATCCAGTGCTTTCTAGTCGATTTCAAGTTCTCTTGCTGTTGATTCTTTACATCTTCTTGCTGGTATATTTTCATCCATCTTTTTCTTTCATATTATGGCACCCACGAGATCTAAAACCTCTCACGTAGATGAGGGTTCTTCTTCTAAAGACTATATTCAATATCTTAGAAGTCCAGATCTAGTAGAAAAATGGTTTATCATTTGTTCTATGGTTATCTTTCCGGGTAGATTTGTTAACTTTTCGGATCTTGATAGATTTAACCTTGTGTCATTATTTCAACATTGCAGTCTTTTTGAATTCCTGTCTCTAGAAAATCAACCCTATTACTACCCTCAACTTATTTACTTGTTTTATACAAATATGAGGGTTGTTCAATCGAATGATGGAGAAGTAATAATTTATTCTTCTGTCAAAAATAAGAAAATAAAACTCACATCCGAGAGAATTAATCTGATTATGGGTATAGACGATGAGGGACTTGATTTAGGAGAAATCATGATGGACGATGCCTCCATCTTATCTAAAATTTATCTTCCCAATCATGGACCCCCTATGACAAATAAATCCATTACCCCTATTGCAAAACTTGTTGCACGGATACTATCATATAATATCATCGCTAAAACAGGGAGTTATGATCAGTATTCCATGGAATTACAACAAGCTGTCTATGCATTTTTTGGTAAAATCAATCTCAATTGGGGTCGTATTATTTTTCCTAGACTTCATAAGTCTCATTCCACTTTTCTTCCTTTCGGTGCCTTACTGACTCGTGTCTTTTGTGCTTACGATGTCTATCTCGACTCAGAGACAAATGTTGTCAAGCACTATGAATGCTTTGATCGTGCAAGTTTAGCACGCATGAAGCTTCTTGCCTCTCCACCTAGGTCTACCACTAGGACTTTCCCCCAAACCCAAGTTCCTTTAACCACTTTAGCTCGACCATCTTCAGCTTCTAGTTCTTCTTGCCCCCGAGCAGATTTTGATGATCCACGCAGTATTTATAATGCTGTCAATTATCTCATGGATCGTCAAGATGCTCTTGAATCCCAAATTTCCCATCTTACTCATCTGTTCACTGCACAATTTCCTCCATCTCAAGATGACGAAGATGACGAAGACGAAGACTAATGAGTTTTTTATTTTCTTATTTGCTATTTTTTTTACTTCTTGTTGCATTTTGGTATTTTGTACTAGTTTTGAACTAAGGACTCAGTTGTTATGAATTAATTTCTTTGTGTTATTTTGTTTGTGTGAAATATTCCTTCTTCCCATTTTGTCTTTTTTGTTGATGGCAAAGGGGGAGAGAACATCAATATCAGTCTCTATCAGTCTCTCTTTGTTCTCTATCAGTCTCTCTCTTTGTTAATTTTTGTGAGAATTTATGCATGCCTTAAGTTTTGTGAAAATATAAGCATGATGTATATCTGATAGGGGGAGCATATGAACGCTTGTATTTTTTTCTATTTTCTTTTATTATCAGCTAGTGTTGTCATCATCAAAAAGGGAGAGAATGTTGATTCTTGATTTTGATGATTACAACACAATGCAAAATGTGTTTGTGTTATGCTTTATATAATTGCAGGCTGTATCAAAAATTATCATATATGATACACAAAGGCCTCAAACAATATTCTAAAGCTAAACAATGATCAAGCATAACTCCAGATAAAGACAATGGCTAAAACCTGCACTCAAGACTCAGGACTCAAGTCAAGACCAAAGCTTCAAAGTCTTATATTTGTGTCTTGTAAAAATGTAAATTTTTTTTCTCTTTGTTTTGTCTTAGATTGATGTACAGCCTTGTCACACACACACACTCACATATAATTTTTTATAACTGTTTGTTTTTTTTTACAAAATCTAAAGGTCGAAACAGCTTGAACTAGATCAGCTGTTGAGTACCAGTCGACTGCCATTTATAACCAGTCGACTGAATCTGTACAAAACTGTCTGATCTTATTCAAACTCTGACCAGTCGACTCATTGAGGCAACCCAGTCGACTGTTCAAGTGATTTCGACAGTTTACTGATTTCAAAAGCTGATTTTCGAATTCAAAACATTTATCCGTTATTTATCCGTTGATTAACAGTTATGAGAAACTGTTTTTACAACTTCCAGGGATTCTAGTCTATAAATATAGCCTTAGAATCACCTTTAAAAAGTCCCAAGCATTTTTCAGAAAAAAAATTTAAGTATTGTGCATTCAAGAGAGAAAAGCTTTCTAAACTTACTAAGTCTTGGTTCTCTGTTTTCAGTCCAGCATAACATTAATTTCGTTTTGGACTGAATTTAGAAGTCGACCAAATAGCCACGTACAAAATCACAATCACAACAAGGCTATAGGTTGATTGTAAACAATTTTATTGTTTTTCTTTTCCTCTCGGTTGGAGAGTAGGACTCTAGGGTGTAGAGTCAGGTTTGTCACTCTTGGTGGAAAAGTGGGTTGCTTTCTCTGGTTGAAAAAAAGGACTACGGGTTGGACAAGTTTGTTGTCTAAACGCCGTAGGGTATTCTTCTAATCTTTTTCAAGAATAGTGGAAAATCTCAAGTGGGTTGCTTGGGGACTGGATGTAGGTCGGGAGGACCGAACCAGGATACATCGTGTGCACTCTGTGGTTGTATCACTCTGAACTTGCATTTCATTTTTTCTCAGTTTATAATTTTTTTGTGAAACTTGTCTGGACAGTCGACTGTGTACTCCTGTAAGTCGACTGGTCAGACTCGTACTACTCTGTGAAATTTGTGTGATAAGTCGACTGTCTCATCTCTAAGTCGACTCCTCAGACTCACCTTAAAAATACTTTTCTATTGTCGCTTCAGTCGACTGGTTTATCCTTTCAAGTCGACTGAGCAGAAGAAAATCTTAATTCCGCTTTTTAATTTTTTAATAAAACACTATTCACCCCCCTATAGTGTTTATTGCCTTGCCTACAGGATTCAACAATGTGATGTTTGTCAAAGGAACAAATACTTGAGTACAAGTCCTGCTGGTCTTCTACAATCATTACCCATACCTGATAATGTGTGGGAAGATATTAGTATGGATTTTATAGAGGGAATGCCAAAGAGTAGTGGTTATACTACTATCCTGGTTATAGTTGATAGACTCACAAAGTATGCACACTTTATACCCCTGAGTCACCCATATACTGCAAGGTCAGTGGCTTCCATTTTGTTTACTAAAGTGTTCAAGCTATATGGTCTGCCAAAACAATTGTGAGTGAGAGATGTTTTTACAAGTAATTTTTGGAGGGAATTGATGAATGAGCAAGAGACCAAACTCTGCTTAAGCACTGCATTTCACCTCCAGTCTGATGGTCAGACAGAGGTACTCAACCGAGTTTTGGAGACATATTTGCGTTGATTTGCTGCATACAAACCTCAGGAATGGGTTAAATGACTACCGTGGGCAGAATTTAGTTATAATACCCATCTTCACAGTTCTACCAAGGTATCTCCTTATCAAGCTTTGTGTGGTAAGGCACCTCCATCAGTACTTTCTTATGTGCCTCACTCTGCTAGGGTGCAAGCTGTTGAAGATGATTTGATTAGCAGGGATGTGGCCTTACAGATATTGAAGGATAACTTGCTCAAAGCTCAGGGCAGGATGAAACACAAAGCTGACTCTCATAGAACTGATAGGACTCATGCAGTTGGTGATTGGGTCTACTTGAAGTTGCAGCCCTATAGACAGGTAACTGTGCGGGGACACAGGGTGCATAAACTCTCTCCTTTGTTCTATGGTCCTTATCAGGTGATAGAAAAGGTTGGACTAGTAGCTTACAAGCTGTTGTTGCCTTCGGAGGCTAAAATACATGATGTTTTTCATGTTTCTCAATTGAACAGACATGTTGGCTCTACTATTGCACATTATTCTGCCATTCCTACCTATTATGCACAAGCAACACCTAGTCCCTTGAGAGTATTGGATCGAAGGATGGTACCGAGGCGGGGTATTGCAGTGTCAGAGATCTTAGTGCAATGGAGGGGTCTTTTGAGTTTGAGGCTACGTGTGAGAGCTATTGGGATATTTACTGGCGCTTTCCTGCATTTCGTGAGGCCCTGAATGCACTTTTTGAAGAGAGGGGGGGGGGGATGATCCAAGCGCCTGAGCTTGGATCTGATCATTTGAAGCCATCAGTTGAGCGATAGGTTGAAGAGTATCAGTGGTATCAGCCCTTGTGTAATTGTGTGTTGTCAAAGGGTTAATTTGTAAATAGTTTATGCATTTTCCTATTAAATCCCTGTAATAATTGTGTACTATGCACGTAGTGGACAGTTGTAAGAGCGTGGGTGGCTGCTGGCTAGAGTGGGGTCCACTCTAACTGAATTCAATTAGAGATATTCAGCTCCTTCTCCGTGCAGTGCACGTGTATCTCCATCATGTATAAATGAGCTCGTTGTAACCCATTTTCATACATGAATAGAAGTTGAGACTTTTTGTCCACTGTTCATCTTCTTCTTCCTTCTCTCATCTTCATCCCAAACCTAGGGTTTGCAGGTTCGATGGTGAGAAGACGGCCCGCAGCGTCCAACCATGCCGCCGGAGGCCAAGTATGAACAAATTCCCATAATGAAGACGAAACTAAATACAGTTGGATTTTGCTTCTCAACTCTTACTCTACACAATTTCATAAGGAAAATGTAAAGAACATCTATTTCCTAGGTTGTTTTTAGTTCTATCACATTATTAATGGATTTTATTTCGTTTTCTTTTTTTTCTTTCTTATCAGGTGTGAAATGCAAGAGGAATTGTCTTCAAGTGCAGCACAAAAGTTACAAGTAATTATTATAATCTTCCACATAAGTTTCTTTGCTTTTGATCACCATTATAAATTTGGTAGCTCCTCAATTTATTTGCATCTCAATCTTATGGATATGACAGTATTTTGATATATATTTATGTTCTACTGAGATTTATATAATATAATTAGATAATTTGACGACGTTCATCTTTCTAGGTACTTAAACAAGGTAAGAGTTTTAAGTCTGACACCTAATTTATGTGGCTAGAATGATGAAATTCGTCAATTTATCAAATTAGATCATATAAATCTCAGTAGAACAAAAACATATATCAAAATACTGTCATAAGACCAAGAAAAGACCAAGATGCAAAAAACATTTAGGAGCCACCAAATCTATAACGATGATCAAAAGTAAAGAAAACTGGTATGAATGATTATGGCAATTATTTGTAGCTTTCGTATTGCTCCTCAACACAATTCCCCTTGCACAAGGTCTTTTAACCCTTGATAAGAAAGAAAGAAACCCCCTCCAAAAAAAATCCATTAATAATATGATTGAACTAATATCACCTTAAGAAAAAGATGTTTTTAACAATTACCATATCAAATTGTGTAGAGTAGGAGTTAAGAAGCGAAATATAATTGTATTTAGTTTCTTCTTTATTATGGGAATTAGAAAGGGAAGGTGGATGTAATTGTAGATAGGGGATTGAGATTGTGGAACTCACGCACGATGATATTTTGGAAGGAGGTGGATTGGGAACGGTGATTTTGGTTTACGGTTCGTGGAGTTGCAATGAAATTTTGGTGTTTGGGGTTCATGGATAATGCATTCCGGAGGAGGGTGGAGACGTGACAATATTTATTTGTTATGAAAATGTACTTTGTAATTTGATAAGTAGAAATGAAATCCGTTAAAAAATGTACCTTATAAATTTTTATTTAGTTTATCGAAAATATTGAAAAAAGCCTATTCAAATACTGCTGACAATTCTTTGCCAATTGAGGGTTCCGGATTAAATTTTCCTAATATGCTAAAAATTATTTGCCCATTAAGGGGGCCGGATTTATTTGCCAAATCTCACAAAAGTCTGCATTATGAAACAATTGTTTTAAATATAATAGAATTTATATAATATTTATCCGCTGAAAATTTATTGATTTAAACTAATTGTAATGGCCGTGTAGTAGATAAGTAAAATAGTAATTTTGTAATTAATTGAAATATTCAAAAAAAAGTTCCATCTAAGGGTAAACTTGATTGAAGGAATCTTTTCAAAGCTCCTTTATAAGGAGTAACAAATTACGATAATAGAATGTATTCGTTTATGTACAAGGAAATGCTTTTGAAAATTTTGATGGACTCCCACGTGTGAGATTCAAGTACAACCTATGAATTATGATTAAGGTTGTCATTTAAGAGTGTAAATATACAACGCTGACAATGCTATTAAAATACAAGTGTCAACTCTCTAACTCTTTCTATAACTTCGAAGTATGTAGTGGCATGGTCTTTGACATGCTATTGGAGCAATCCATGCTCGAGTCGTCCTGTATTTATTTTGCAGAATTAAAAGAAAAAAAATGTTATATACTGTGCACATCCAGATCCGCCCATAATTTGTTGGGTACTTGTCTTGTTTCTATTGCCCATTAAAAATGAGTGCGCAACCTATGCATGCGTGGTAGAATACAAGTGCAACTCCCTTAATCCTTCCTACAACTTCGGATTTTAGGTTTAGTGGTAGGGTCTTTCACAAATCCTAACCTATGCATGCGTGGTAGAATGCAAGTGCAACTCCCTTAATCCTTCCTACAACTTCGGATTTTAGGTTTAGTGGTAGGGTCTTTCACAAATCCTAAGAGCTATGATAAAAAATGTCATTTTAAGTGTGTATAATCAATGTGATGTACCTATGGTGGAAATCTTGCATGTGAAGAACCGCCCCATGAAGTGAATGTAGGTCGGTGGACAAAACAATTGCACATAGTGGCACATCTATTTTGTTGATTATGGCGATTGTCTCTGTTTTTTATTCATTTTCTACTTGTTAGTTATTTCAAATATTCTTTCAAATCCAATAAAAAGAAACCTCAAAACTTGAAGGATAAAATTTTCCTCAGAGAATTGTTGCACTCATATGGTGGGACTTTATATGGATGATCCGCAACCATTATTATGTTTCTAATGTCATAAAACGCATGAGAACAAAAAATCATGTCATACTTATGAATCACATGGTGCCAATTTGCATATTATTGAAAAACCATTAATTCTGTAACAACTTTAAGACCATTGATAAAAGATGTCAAAACCACTTGATATTTTATATGCATTCAAAATATGCCACAAAATCAAAGTGAACGGTGTGGATCGTCCATGGGGGTACCACCAAATAATTACATACACTTTATATGAGGAAATCACCTTCTATAAGAGGGAGGCTCCCATTTCTCATTCATAATGTTAAGCTTTTCACTTTCACAAGATCACCCCCCCAACCTGTCCCCTATTGCGGAAGCATGATCAACCCGGTTCACAGAAGATTTGCCATCTAAAATTCTCCGATGGGAAGGAAATGAACTACCTAGTAAAACCAATGAGAACAAGCCATTCTACAAGGTGATTATGAAATTATGGAGGCTTGGTCTGACCAGGCTACTAAGTATTGGAAACAAGCTAAAGCGCTTACTCCAGGTAATTATATTGAAGCACATGATTGGTTGAAGATCACGAGGTGTTTCGAATAAAACCACTTGTTAATTCATCAAAACTGATTCTTGGATCAATCAATCAAATAAAATAGATCGTTACCATGACATGACAAGAGAAGATCCAAAGGAAAATTTCATTATGTCCCTTGTATTTGTATGGTATTTTATAGGAAAAGATTTTTATATATCGTACAGAGTAGAACTAACAAAAAAAAACAAAACTACGAAACTAAAAAAAGAAGGTAACTTTAATGGATCTTACTACTTTCAGTTTAATTCTAATGAAAGATCTTTTGCTAGATGTTTAGCTAGCCCAAGAGAGTCAACAGAAAGAACATGGACAGAACATTATGTCAAGCTAATTGCCGGCTTCAAAAGATAAGAACCGTGCAATTCATTCTTAAATCCAAGCACCATCAATTGTGACATATTGCAAGTGCTAAAGAGCTTTTCAAAAACAAGGTCCCCCACAACCATTAAAATAAAATAAAATTATAATTATAATTATAATTAAAATCCTAAACCAAGGTTGTGTTTCATGTTTGCAAGATACTTTAGTTGGTTTTAAAAAGACGAACACTATCTTAGCTAACATGACATCAACCCTCTCATGACTAAAATCAACTCAATTTATAAATCAATTTAAAGAACTTAAAATGAATAAGTTACCTTCAACAGATATGAGCATCTAACTAAGCAAATACACAAAAAAGATGGCAGCTGGCTATAAAGAAACTCCATAAAACATGAACTTGGAGATGACCATCTTCAACCTATCACCAACCTCTCTTATTTAATGTCAGAGATCTGTCACGATCCAAAATTTTATTTATTTACATAATTTAAATTATGTTTAGACTTTCAAGATCTTGATGACTGAGAAAGATTTATCAGTTAACGAGATCAGGTTCAACTCAGTTATAGGTAGACTCAAAAATCATATTTTTATATTTGTACACCGATGTATGTCGTTGGTTTCATAACAATTTCTGACTATGAGAGCGATAATCCTTCAAAAAATGTACTGTGCAGTATTTGTAACTTGACCACAATCTTGTGGATGAAAACTTGATAAATTGAAATGCTACAAGAGAACAATTACCAAATTGAACAAGAGCAATTCGAAAGAAGAACTAAATATGAAGCAGAAAAATAAATAAGAAAAAAAAATTGGTTGTGCTATAATCACAAATTCCTCAATTGCATTAATAACTTATCCTTTTTTAGTTAGACACTTAAATCAAACTTGATTTCTTAAATGTAAAGCTCTCCCAAACATGTTTGCAATGCAGGGGCTATTTAAGAATGAAGCTATAAGATAATAATTTAAAACGTTTTTTTAATAATCAATATCTTATATATAGCTAAGGAGTATCGTCCTGTAATATACATTTCTATTCCTCGGTTTTACTTCTTGTAAACATCCTTACTGTATGATACTTCTGTTATTCATTTATATAATTTTTTTGGTGGCTGGAGTCTTTTCGACTCTATCCGTTTATCCAAAATATATATATATATATATAGCTAAGGAGATCCATGACTCTAAAGATGTGCAATCAGATTACTATCATGTCTGATATAGTAAAAGCCCCATTAGCGTAACAATAAATAATAGGATCAAGTTTTCCAAAACCACATAGGTAAGTATTGCCTATCACGACATACTGTGATTTTAGAGAATGTGATTCTTAGATATAAGCAGGAACAACACATTGTGGTTTTGGAAAACTTGTACTACTATCGCCCGTAGAGATTTAATATATCAAGCTTTCTGGAAATCTGATCACATACTGACAATCACGGTTCTCCGCAGGTAAATGTAATATTGATTATAAAAAAACATTATAGATTCATATATCTCATTAATTTAGTCTAAAATGTCCATTACACTGCAAACCTTTGCAGAAGAACTTCGCATTACATAGGTCCAGTTTGTTTAAAGGTCTAGCCAAGAAAGGATAAGTCCAATGACAATTTCTCTACTTCAAACATGTTTCTTTATACTGATCCATTTTTTCAATTAGGTGAATAATCTCATTTGATGTTTCAATTTATCAGGTTGACTTCATCCATAAAATTGATATCTCTCAGTACTTGAGATTACATTTAAAGTTGCTCTTGTATTCAGAAATCGCAAGTAAATCAAAGTAACACATCAATAGACAAATATCAAAATCAATTTTGTAAGATTTTTATTTTGTTTGTAACTGAGTTTAATGTGATTTTGTTAAAAAATCTATTATCCTTCTGGCTCTTCACAGCCATTAAAACCTAAACACGATTTAAAGCACACAAATAAATATATTTTTGATTGTGACAAACCACTTGCTAGCATGTTGTGAGGTTTCGGCATTCCGGGTCGGTTTCGAAATGTTCCGGTCCTGGTCCGTAACAAATAGGTATCTTGGTTTCTGCCTAAACTCATTTGTAGGGCTTAAAAAACTGAAAGATGGTAGGATCTTGAGGTTGCAGATGACTGAAGATAGACTGAAGATAGATGATTAAAGAGGAAAAGGTAAATATATAAGAAAAATCACACCTTCTAATCTTTTATAGTTTCAAACTGCCACATTACATTCTTCACATGCAAGATTTCCACAATTGGTACAAGACATGGATTGTACACCCTTAACAAGACACCCTTAATTATAATTCTTAGGATTATACATTACACCCTGGAATCATGGGTCCCTTTACACTCATAATATTATCACCTTAATTATAATTTTTAGGATTATACATTAATGTTACTCGTGGAAATCCATCAAAAATTTCAAAAGCCTTTCTCGGTACATACATATACATTCTAATATCATAACCTGTAATTATTATTATTAAATGCATTCAAGTGAATTACACGTATAATTATATACTATTACAACAAATCCTTATCAATCATACCTCAACTCAGGCCTCGACCCACAGAGAGGCATTCAACCTGCAAGCAGGTTGAAACATGAAAATAAAACCCCTCGACCTTCATTACATCTTTAGAGAGTACTGGTACAGTGATATGATCTCTCATCAGTCTCTCTAAATATATATTTCAGAATAAAGTACACTATATCTTTCTGCCCTAGATTATTATCTGTCACATTTTCTGAGATCTCTGATATTTTGGAGAATTCAATCAATTCTTGCTAAACTTAATCCACCAAGCATCATTAAGGATCAATTTTATCATATCTTTGCATGGATTGCGAATCACTTTTTAAAGCTCTCTCACTTCCATATTTACATACATCAATCTCTCTTTAAATATGAGGCTACAACATTTTCCAATCTCCTTTTCCATGTTTGAGTATGTCTAATGGGCCTAGAGCGGGAATATCAATTAGATAAGATCTAATTATGGTGAATTGGAACTAGTTCTCAATAACGACCGAGGAAAACATCCATACACTAACCGAGATCATGAGAACTATCACATGTGGTTTAACTAAACCTTGGATGTACGCTGATGCAATGGTTTCAATAATCCCATAGGCCATAACCCAAGCTTACCACTCATTATATAAACATTGTTTAATCTCTAAACCAACCAAGAATACATAATACTCGTTTATAATGTAAAATTAATTACTCTTAGTGTATCTTCAACCTCCATGTTTAAAGAAAAAGATTCTTCCGAAGAAGGTGCTGGGGTGAATATGATCATATGATGGTAGGCTCCTCCCACGCCCGCCACCGTTTATTGTTTAACCCTTCATTGAATTAAGTTATCCTTATGGATTTCTATGGTGATGTCCATGGCTTCACCCAAACAATGGCTTTTAGTACTAGAATTAGGGGTGGCATTCAGGCCGGGCGGGCCGGGCCGGAACTGCCCGGGCTTTGCCCAGTCCCGGGCAAACCCGAGCCGGGCTCAATGATTTCGCGGGCTGGGCTAAGTTGGGAAAATCTAGGCCCGGACGTGGCCCCCGGCCCCATGGCTGGGGGCCGGGCCGGGCTGGTTTGCGGACCCGGCCGGGACGGTTTTTGAGTATAATATATATATATATATATATATTTTTTGAGTATAATATATATATATATATATATATATATATATATATATATATATATATATATATAAAGGAAGATGAAAGATCAAATATTAAATTGTTAACAATTGCAAAGGGCTAATAAATAAAAGAAATTAAAACCAAATTTAAATTGATTTAATAAATTACAAATTGTTAAATAAAATGAAGTTCATGAATACAATTTCATACAAATTAGATAAAATTTTAAATACCCTTTTTATTAAAAAAAATCTGGAAAAAAAGGTAAAAAACGGTAACATCCAACGGTCGGCCCGCGGGCCAGCCCGTACTAGTGCGGGCCGGGTCGTTACCGGTCTTTTTTCGCAAAATTTTGAACTGGACCGGTCTCTAATGTTGGGGCGGTCTGACCCCGGTTCAGCCCGGGTTTGGGCGGGCCGGGTTGGACCTAGGGCCGAGCGGGCTGGGCCGGGCCAGTCACCCCAAACTAGAATCGATAGGATCTCCATCCCATCATGGAGTCTACACCCATCTTAGCCTATAAGAATATGCTTACTAAGACCAAATCCACAGTATAAGCATGAGACTGAGGTACATTGTAAACTAACCCAATACAGGTAATTTATCATTGAATTCGACAAGAATACTTCCCTTAAATCCATTATTCTGGGTTCTTGGATGTAGCAAGAATTAGTTGGATTCTCAAGATGATCTAAAAAAGTTGACAATCAATATTCTAGATCATAAGAGATCCAATAACTCTATATTTGGAAAGTGATATTTTAGAGAGAGATGTTTTGATTACATTTAGTAGTTGATTATGTTTATTTTCTTAAATTTAGATCTTTCTTTGTACGCAAGTTAGTTTCTGTTTCCTTCCTATTATGGGTTTTTCGTAACATTAGCATAAGTCTAGGATCATATTGTAGAAGAAAATCTAGCTTTGGATGGATGAACTTGTAGCTTAATCGATCTCCTCTCTTCAGTTCTCTTGATCTCTTATCTTTTTCCTCAAAGTTGCTTTTTCTCCCTCCCCTTCAAGATCATTCCACCATTAGCCTTCCTCCACGACTCGACCTCAGAGTTCTCATCACAAATGTCTAATCATTGATATTGAGTCTCCTTAAAGATTGTAATAATGATGATGATGGGAATCATGGCTTATGCCTCTCTTTCGATAGAATAAGGTTGATAGGTTTGTTCCCATTATTGGATATACCCTTATCTTGGTCTACAAGAAATATACTTCCCTATCTACACAACTCGCATCATTAGCATGTGAGTGACTCAATGTTCTTATTAGCCTAAACCGTTTCACATCGTAAATGGGTCATAAGGGATATTTAGATATAATAACCCTCCCCACCCCCCCCCCCCCCCCCCCCCCCCCCAAAAAAAGAAAAAAAAGAATAAGAAAAAAAAGAAGCAAAATAATAACATTAACAAATGGATGATTAGGAAGCCAATAATAGATAACGAAATCTAACAATTCATAGTAAAGTCTTGACCCCCTAATCTTTTAGACAGCAGTTACATAAAACACGTCTCTATATAAATTGAATATAAGAAGAAATTCTTTCCATTATGGATTTTACGCTCTTGTACATGTAAGGCACAACTTTATTTGTCTGCATAAATTCACATGATTGACATGTGTCTAAGATGCTATGATCTATAGAAACATTTTAGTGGATTGTACTAGGATGGTACACTAGTCCCCTTAATCAGGTCATACATGATGTACCTTCTGCACACTAAAAAGGGACACATCATAATAAAATTTCACATGCTCGGGCTCATCAAATTATCATTCTCAACCTCACCAAACTTAAAACCAACTAGGGAGCTGAGGTAGATGCTAATAACACATTTGACTATATCCACTTGGTTTTTGATAAGTGGTTCTACAAATGTCATCCTCGATCTTCTGAATACTTGACCAAGAAAATGTAATGGGTTACCTCTTAAATATTTATGTGGATAACTTAAGAGACGATAAAAGGAAGAAAAAAACTGTACTTGGATCATAAAACAGATAAGGAAAAATGAAATATGTTAGACAGGAGATTATTTAAACAAGCCTAGAGAAATAAGACTATACAAGCTTTTTAATAATGAAAACTAAAAGGTGAACAAACCAGAAATTCAATTAAATGTATAAAATTTGGACTAACTAATATCATACAGCTAAGAACAACTTACTCCACAATTTCATATGCGTCCTTAACCGTGTACCTCTCCCACTTTGTGTATGCACCTTTCCATAGATCAGGATATGAAGGTACCTCTAAAGGAAAGGACTGTTCATCTAAGATGTGCCAATGAAGAACATTCTACTGAATGTGATGCTCAACATCAAAAGTACATGCAAAAGAGAAATTAAATGATCGAAAGGATGAAGAGTTTAGATTAGGGCAGGAGAAAAAAAAATTGAATGGGGGAAAACAAATCCTTACCAGTTTAGCGTACGACATAGAATCAATCACTTGCTTGATTACATTTACGGGTAGGAAATGTCGTGAGGTATCTGCAAATTACATGCATAAAACAAGAATAATAGAACACATTTCTTGATACCAAAATAATTGTAGGAAATTTAGACTACATTAATAAACAGTATACTAACAAACTTACCAAGAAGAAGCCCGCGAAAGGCGAATCTTGGTTCATCGTGAATGTACAGTGGAGCCTTATTTACTTCTACAGATTTTGTATCATAGTTAAAAACACACAGCTGGCTGAACGTCTGTAAATAATAGAGTTGAATAAGGAAACTGTTCCCAAAAGATCCCCCAGGAAGAAAATTTTGCGAGGAGACTTTCCAGATAAATAATTACATTTTCATCATGTACCAGAAAGGAAAGGTGTGAGAACTAAATAGGTGGCTTTTAGTGGTTAGCAATTGTTATCTAGAAGATTCTCTTTGTTCATGAGAGCATGCTTTTATGTATAAATATAACACAAATGTGAATCATTTTACCATAAAATAGTCATGCCAAAGAGTAGATAAAAGAAAGAGAAGGATCATATTAAAAAGGGACAGCAACAGATCAGATCTGGTACAACATCCAATCTGGATCCATTAAGATTTTGTAGTGTCCATTAATGGATTTAAACCCACTAAGCTGCACATATCTATAAGAATTTTGGTTCGGATAGTCCAACTTTACAAATGTTTTCTGAAGCACTGGTCTTTATATACTTTGAAATATATGATACATGTCATACAAACACATTCACAATAAATTGTCCAATGTAATTCCAAACATATGAATGATCATGTAAACAGATGTTCTAAGAAAGAAACAGATGACCCATTTCGATAAACAGGCACAAGTCTTATTTTGATGTTTAATTAATGGTTACAAATCTTATTTCAATAAACAGGCACAAATCTTATTATAAACAGAAACATATCATCCATTTCAATAAACAGGCACATATCAAAATAAACAGATCACCTTTTCTTATAAAAAATGTTGGCATATATGGATAATATAAGTTGCACAGCAAAATAATCTCAATATCGTAAATCCCACCCCCGTAATATTATTTTGATGTTTAATTAATTGTGTAAGTAAAGTTACTAATGAGTTTACTAAGTCTAAGTGTATATGTGAGATATTGAAATATAGGTGATACGTGTGAAAGGTTGGATGGAATCATTATAAACATCAAATCTAAGGAGGATGGATGGAACTCAAAACTTTGCCCCTAGGAAACTCAATATATTTGTGCCATTAGGGTTACTTTCAACTCTGTGTCATTGAATTGGCGACGTTGATCACTTTTGATCAGGTTTCGAAGAATTGGCTACGCTAATTGGGTATTTCAGACTATATAAGTCTATAAGAATTTAAATTAAGGAATATGTTATGTATGTATGCTTGGGTTATCATGTTGGGATCCTCTAGGATCCATATTAAGAAAGCATAACTATTTCTAGGATCCATATCCAACCCAATAAGCTAATTTATCTATTTTTTTTAGTCCACACCTAACATTTCAAGTTGAATTCGGACTGAGTTATAAGTTTATTGGCAAAATTGTCACCTATAATATTTATGATTAACATCATAGAGAAGCTTGTATCCCTTTTTTATGCTATATTTACATTCTCAAGTGCTTTTTCCTTTACAAAAAAAAGGCTTTTTAAAACCTATACCCCCAACATATAGGCTAATATCGCATAAACACCTCAAAATTTTGTCTTTTCATATTCGCTCCAACAAATGTGGGCCCCACCAATTATGTATCCCTCCGATTAAAAGACATCCAAATAGTGAGAAATACATACTTGATGGGAAATGAGGTAATATTCCCTCTCTTTCTTCATTTTCTTTACAGAAAACCCACTGGTTTCTTCTCCAAATTTTGTAGATTATGTTCTTCCCAAATTAATTCCCACTGAATCTTCTCAAATCAATCCCCAACCCCTAACAACTTTAAAATTCCCAACACAAAATAACATGCATTTTTGTGAAAAAAATAATGATAAAAGCAACCACCGTAATCCCAAATTCTCATCTCACAGTCACAAACATATAATTTACGAAGGCTAAATTTGAAGGGTAATATATATATATATATATATATATATATATATAAACACCCTGCAACTATCAAATTTTGAAACCAACCCCCCTCCCTGAACTATGTTTCTCAGCATGGTCCTCATATTTATGAAGCTTCTACAGCTCACACTAACAATGATCACTGTTTTAAATATCCTCCGATACAACCAAAATTTCGGCCCAACTAGCTTGCCGATACAAAATGACATATTTTATACTCTATATCATTTTGGACCGAAATGTGTAGATTTCGGCCAAAATTGCCGAAATTGGCAAAATATCAGCCAAAATAGACACAAATGTTATTGTGAATACATATAAAAAATTGTTTTACTTTTTGCATATATATCTTTCAATTTAGGACCTTAAGCTAAGATAATGTGAAAATTTCGTCTCGCTATTGTTTGTATATATGCAAAGTCAAGTAAGTTTATTAACTAATATATTTTTTCTAATCAATGCAAATTCAATTTAGTTATATACTTATATTACATTCTCTTCTATATTATTGTTAAATTCTGTGAAAATTTACCGTAATTGATTCATGTCATTAGTTATGTTATACAGTATTTTATATGATAAATGACATGTAGGACATATAATATTTTATTTAGTAACAAAAAAATATATTTATTGAGTATAGAAAATGAACATCCGATATGATCACATTTCCCGGATATCTCCTCCGATATCTCCGATCCGAGACGAAACACCCCTTGCCGAGACGAGTCCGAAATCCGAGATTTAAAACCATGACAATGATATGGTCGAGGAGGGGGTGGGGGGGCATTCACATCGACATAAGTGTGAACTGTAGAAACATTACAAGTACGACCATTCTGATACAACGTCACATAGTTCGGGGGGGTTCAAATTTTGATAGTTGAGGGGTATTTTTCTAGAAACCCAAATAGTCGAGGGGAGTTTTTTCAAATTCAACGAATTTTAAAATGATTACTTCATAATGAACATATAATTCATTTCAATTCATTTATTCCTTAAAATTTTTCTCCTGTTGTTGTTGATGTTACTGTTGTTGATTGGATGTGGAACGTCTTCATTGGATCCTTTCCAATTCCCACGACCACAACCATTCTCTTCCCAAATCCACCATCATTCAACCCAACCTCCATCTTCACAGTCAAACCCTCTAAAAACCCTTCTATTTTCCAACTCAAACTGCCCTCACCACCATCACCATGGTGCCTCTTTTTCCATCCTGGCAAAGCCATTTGGAGGGGAGGGGCTTTTTTCCCCTTCCTTTCTCGAAGTAGTGAAGTTACGTTCAAAATGCAGAGTAACATAGGCAATGCCCAAAAGCCGTCTTGAACTTCAGCCAGGTAATGGAAAACCTGCTTCTTAAGTACATCAAAAATGTATCCAGGCTTCAATGCATTTGATCTAAGCCAACAGCTTTAAAATATATGGCCTCACATTAAACTAACAAATTTATTTTCCCAAATATTCACCATACCCCATTTAGCTTGTTTGAGAAACAGCACACAATGCTGTACTGCAAACTGTTAGCAGCACAACCTGCCTGCGATGGGAATTGCAAACCAGCAGACTTATTAGCAGAAGAGAGAATTAGAATTATGCCTAGTGAATGCAAAAATCAAGTCCAAGCTCATCCAGTTGTCAATCTTGCATTAGATAGCACAAGCTAAAAATATATTTGATTAGGATGGAACCTCAATTACAAAGATATGATGGAGATCGTAAAAAAAAAAAAAATCATGCAATAACTGAACTGAATGGATAGTAAGTATGAGCGAGTGACCGATGTAGCACAAATTGAAACAACCCTATGGTTGTATAGGTGTATAACATAGAAAAAGGATAAGGCAGGATTCTATGCATATAACAGGACATGAATGGAGGATGCCCTACAGAATCTTATAATAGAGGCAGCCATATACTAAGAGGTTGTTAAAATTATTATCACCCATCCATACCTCAAGCCCACGGAGTGCCCCATACACAGTATTTGCCTGAAAAGAAACAATTCATGAAACATTAAACCAGTAAGATTAAGTAGATAAATGCATCAAACATATTAATGAAACAAGCAGTCTTACTGATTTCATCATAGTGAAATAAAAACTCAATTTTTACAGCCAAAATTTTCTGAACATAACTTGATTATACCATTTCATTTGTGAACATTTTGCAGTGGCGAAAAGGAAAGTAAAATCTCTCATCTTAATACATTTAAGCAATTTGCTCATTTAAGCAATCAGCCAATAGGGTTAGCAGCATAGCTTAAGGGATCGGCTGATCCAGATCCTATCGGTTTTGGAGGGGGCGATCCAATCCAATCCAATCCAATCCTCCTCCAAAATTTCAGGATCAATGATCCACAGTGGGCATCGGCGAGATGCAATATGGATTAGGTGATTCAATCGAACCCAACCCCGAGACGACCGATCCGACAAATTTGAAAGATTTGAAATCAAAAGAAAAGGAGGGAAGAAAAAAAGAGTAAAAACTTACAAGAACTTTATGCAAAATAGTCACTGCAAGTTTTCATTGCAAGAAATCTATGCATTTTAGTGGGAACTTGCAAAGACATCACACTCTGTGTGTGTGTGTGTGTGTAAGGATTATATGGTGGTTTAATAGATAGGTATTTTTCGCACATACAGGTTGGTTTCACACACATTTTTGAAAGGTCAACTTCACACCTCCTTAGGTTAGAGCAGTACATGTTATACGTGCATAACACATACAATCATTTAAGTTAGACATTAAATTTTTAATAATAAAATTGATCCATTAACTTTTTAAAATAATTAAAATATTATACTTAATAAATTAAAAGACTTAAATACAATTTTTTAAAATTAAATACGATAGACTATTCCATAAATCTGAAACACTGATCCACCGATCTGATACTACCATTTTGGCTGATAGGGACGAACGGAAGGAAATTGGTTGATAACAATTCTTCCTATTATTCAATGATATCTGACGTCCGTGGAAACAACGATTAGCAGTGAAAAGTACAATGATTGTTGAATCAGTTTGCTCTTTCAACTGTGATTGCTCTTGTGATGCTCTAAGTGAGGTTTTATTCCTTTACTTTAGAGGGTGCTTGTAGGAAGAAGATGTTTTCTAGCCAAAGTAGTTGCCTTTGAGTGACCTGATCCACGAAAGCTAATAAGACTAGGATATAGTTTTGATACTGCAATCCCAATACCAAAAATTTTGGCAACCTGATCCCAATCCCAATACCGAGATTTTGAACCTTGGTTAGCAGGTTGAATTGCTAGTTTGTGTGCATGGACATGGAAACATACACACGTGAACATGTACAGAAATTTAAGGGAGAAAAAAGGTAATGCTTCAAAACAAGCATAAATCTTATAGATTTATACAAACAGATTATTATCCAAACTTGACCTCAGTATGCAGAAGTCAACTGGCAATATAAATATTTGGTAATGCCATAATGGCCAGCAATGAGGAAGCATATTAACATCTTCATGTTCTCCTTGGTGCTTTTCCGAGTGTGCAACACTTGTCCTAACCAAAAAGAGGAAAGAGTGACAAGGTTGAAATGATGGAATATAGATATGGGTATTTCCGATAGGGTAACCAACGAAATATCCATTACATTGCAACTTAAGGGCATTAGTTGTGTAAGAATGTTTCAGTACTTCGGGAAACTTGGTAGTATTGATTTCAACTTGGCTAAGTACAAACATCCAAAGCAACTATTGGCTATAAACTAGCAATTTCAATACATGTAAGAAAATTATGTGTATTCCAGCATAACAGGTTGCTATTAGAGAACTATAAATCTTGAATCTGTATTTATTCAAATATGCACCAAAGAATAACCAGCAATTATAAGGGATAGTACTTGTAATGTCATATATGCAAGTTTCATTCAATTCTAGAATAATAAACATTAGGCTCAGAACTTCCATTATGGCATTCCCTATAGGTAATTATTGACTTGTCCTAGAGAACTATATAAGTGGAAGGTGTTAGGTTTCGAAGGCAATCACAAATTAAATACACAGCGGAAAAATTACAAAAATATCGAAACCTAGCCATGGATCCATGCAAAAACCATAAATCGTGTTTAGGAGTTATACCTTAAAGATGGTTCTGGTGTCTCCACAGTATGCCGATTACAGCACTGCAATATTATGGTGCCTCTACGGTATCCACACTAACGGAACGAAAAACGACTCTCCTTCAGACCGCGGTGCTAGCTGCGGGAAGGGAATGTTCCTCCTCACGATCTCTCTCTCACTTTCTGTGTCTTTTCCACAGATATATATCATATATATAGGTGCAGAAAACCAACCCTAAGAGAGTAATGAGGTTGTTGGGCTCACAATCTGACCAGGATCAGATTTGTGTGTAGGTCTTTGAACTTTAGTCGGCCCATTTAATCTAATTAAATGTCCAACCAATGTCAAGAGTCCAAGTCTTACTGATGAATTTAAATCCCAATTTCGATCCATTCTAAGTGTGTGACCATGTAGGTTCCTATTACGTTGATAATAATACTAAAATTATATTCTAGTATTACAAACAGTAAGCAATATCTAGCAATACATCACTGCTACTCAAGTAACGGAAATGTCAGTGATTTGACATAACCAATCTGTGACCAATATTACCATGTAATCTAGTCCCTTTATCCAGATATCTTAATTGATTACAAGGCATAGAGCGTGTCACCCTTGTATAGTTCAATATTTGGTTTCTTAATGTCCGAGTAAACTTACTAAAACAAATGAGATCAATATCTCATATTGACTCATTTGAGCACGACCATACATTTTGCAGTCTCACTCAATCAAGGGGCCCGTAGATATCGTTTATGTTATGTAAGAGGGACAAATCCTATCTAAGTCACTCATATTCCTCCGCATGATTTGTAGTATATCCAATAGTCGACTTTATAATCACCTTATTGCAGACAACATTTGACGGCATTAAAACATATAACTTCTCATGTAGGAACAGTAGTGACTTCAAGTCAAAGAACTATGTACACCATGATCATTGTGAGAACCGCTTATGACACTCACATAACGATCCATGCAGCGTTCTCATGGTGTGTCAGTCCAGTACATTATACCCATATGAAAACTTGATATCTCATATCAATGACCTGTGAGAATGGTCATCAGTCTACGCACACTAGTCTATGTATTATCGTTGTCCTAATTCATAATAATAATTGACTAGGGACATTTAAGAATAGTGTTCTGATTTCAGCCAATAGGATCTCACAATCAAGTCATGCACTTGATATCCCATACCATTGAACTTACTATTCTAAGGACTTCATTATGTTCATTCAATTCACAATAAATAACACAATAAATGAAATGCCTAAATCTATATAATAAAACACAAAGAAAGCTATCAAGTGGCTCTCCTTCAATCCCCCCAAAATTAAAGGCTCAGATCTAACCTCACAAAACACATTCCCCCCCCAAAACTCAAATTCAAATCCCCCCTCCCAAAACAACTCCTTTATTTATTTAATCATCTCCCCCTCTCTCTCCCCTATTAAAAAAATTTAAAAAATAAAAATTTCAAAAAAATAAAAAATAAAAAAACCTAAAAACTTAAAAACTAAATAAATTGAAATTTTAAAAACATTAAAAACAATTCAAAAATATCAAAAACTTATAAAAAAAATTTTAAAAATTAAAAATTAAAAATATTTAAAAATTCAAAAAATTTAAAATTTTTTAAAAAAATTAAAATTAAAAAAAAATAAATTTAAATTTTTAAAATAAAAAATTTAAAAAATTTAAAAATTTTGAAATTTTGAAATTTTGAGAATCTCAAAGCAAATCCAAATCCAAATCCAATGTCGAATCCCAATCAAGATGTCGTCACTGATATCTGATCCGCTGCTGATTCCATATCGGTGACTCCCCTCCACCAAATCGAGCTCGAATATCAAGTGACTCCGTATTAGCGACTCCCATCTACCAAATCGAGAGTCTCTATATGCGATGTGACGACTCTAATTTAATCTCATTAACCGAATTCTCATTCTAATTTTTAATTTTGTGTGCAGGGGATTACTCAGTTTTTTGCTTACTCGAATTGTGTGCGCATGGGATCTAAGTTCAAAGAGGTATGATTGTTTTATTTTTGGATTTAAAAATTTTAATTTAGTGATTTATTTGATGAGTTTTTTATTGGTTTTGATTTAAGGTGTACGCAAGTGAGCAATGGATTATTTGGTGGCCTCAATTTGGGCTTCCAAACCATAGCAGGATAGATAAGCTGACCAGCAACCTAAAATAACTTGGCAAATATGCAACATTAATTTCTTTACTACAAAAGAAAATACTATCGTGAAGTGTTCCCTTCACTAGTTATTAGAAACCATGAATAATTTAACATATAAGAACTTTTAGTGTATGTTTGGATATATAAGATTTGGATGACTGGAGTTTACCAGTGAAGGGTGCAAACTCCACTCAAGAAAGACAGCCAAAGTAAATTTGTTATTCATCCATATTTTTTTTATAAAGGTGCAATGAGGAGACAAAGTGGAGATAAAAGAAATGATTAGCTTGGATTAGAGTTTTGAGAACTTCATGTATTTCATTTTGGTTGAAATAATAAGAGTTATTTTAATTGCAAACTGAGTCTCAGACAAAAAAAAATTTAGATTATTGGTATTGTAAATACCTTCACACATGCACTTGCGTTACCATTGTATTTAGACATGTTCATATTGGTTATAGGATTAGACTAAGCTCTGTAAAACCTATATGATAATATCCTTGCATAACGATTACAAGCATCTAAAAGTGATGCTGAAGTTAAAAAAAAAACTCTATGCTGTGTTTCTAATAAATTATATGTATTCTAAGTAAGTTCAAGCTATGGAACTGCGTTGATTCCCAGGAACACGGATTGGTGTGCGTATTGATTGTTAAAAATTTAACAGATTTAATACGTGATCTAACCCTTTATAGCGGTATCAAGGGTTCACGAATTATACCTGCGATGAGAAGAAGACGATAGTTTCTAGCAACTTCGAGCCGTCTGCGACCCCAAGATCTTCTGCACGTATTCCTTCCTCGGGTTGGACGTCGTGTGGGCGACGGTCTACCAACCTTTCTTCTCCTTGCTGACCTCTCTTTCTCTCCTTACGTGAATCACGAATTTAGAGAAGAATTCTTATCTCTGATGATGATCATGACGGCCAGAGAATAGAGGATATATATAAGGCTACGGCAGGGACCATGAGGAGAAATTAGGGTTAGGTCTCCTAACGAATCTGGGTATCCCGTGTTCAGCCCGAACACACAACCCAGGCCCATTAACAATAGCTCGGTCCACTAAGGAGCTATTGTTGCACTACCTTCCTAATCCTAAATTATATTTATGGGCTCCTTTTATTATATACTTGTTGAGCTCCCCATGTTAAGATCGAATGTCCGTCGATCAAATTAAGTTACTGACAACTATATTGATCAACATCTTTTATCCTTAAGTAGTACCACTCAACTTTATTTGTCATGTCGGATGTAATCCACCTGCAGGGTTTACATGACAATCCTTATGAGCTCCTTAAGGGGACATCATCAACCCGACGTATCGGGATATGGATTCCTTTCACAATCAACAGCCCATCATACATACAATGCTATTACCCAATTCATAGAGGTTGTTGATCCATAATGAATCTCACTCTTTTATGAGTCAAAGTAATGCACACTGCATATACATGTCTGTTATTATATCTGGATTAAGAGCATAAGCATCCATAATAACAGAAGTGTTTGTTCTCTTTTGTAGTCAGTACAAAGAGAACAACCTCAAGTGGTCCTGTTCAATACACACAAAGTGTACTAGTGTAAGTCAAGATAGACTAATACCAGATTACATTACAACCTTTTCAATGGATTATCCAAGTCCGTCTACGTTGTGAACTATTTATATATTCCATAGGGAACTGATAATATGATCTTCTGTGTGTCACCTCACACCATATTATCAACCTTATAGAATATCAGATACTTGCATTAATATTATAATAAACACAATATGCAAACATATGCCCATATGATTCTCATTCAAAAAAAATAAGGAAATAAAGTTAATACAAAAGTGATGCTTTCAGTATATAACCCTAACAGTTCATAGTGGTTATAGGATTAGAGTAAGCTCTGTAAAACCTATATGATAATGTCCTTGCATAACGATTACAAGCATCTAAAAGTGATGCTGAAGTTAAAAAAAAACTCTATGCAGTGTTTCTAATAAATTATATGCATTCTAGATAAGTTCAAGCTAATGATCAAGAAGGCGATGGTTGAGCTTAAAGGTAGATATACTGCTTCCTCATATATTATGTTTGCTACTTTAATTAATTTGATGGACCTCCAAAACTATTTTATATAATCAAACCAGGTGCACCGTTCCGAAGACGTGCCGCAGTCACGTGTCAACGGGCAAACCTAGTATCAAATAAATGTCATGATACAATGTAAACTAGTAATATCAATACACAACTGGCCTCTAGAGCATACACCAGCAGAATGAATCTAGCTAGCTCTAAATTGCTAGGTACCGATATGAGGTTCTCACATTTGGTAGCCCATCTAATGTGTCTCACCCGGCATTGCTCTTTGAGCTCAAAGAAACTCATGATTGAATTTACATAGTTGATTGTCGGAAAAATCATCATTTAAACAATTCAAGCCCATCAATGATTAGCAGCGTGTTCTTGTATACATGTATGTCAAGAAAGCATAGTGCGTCTATTATGGTTTATCTCATTTTTGTGATGGATTAATGGACATTCTGGTTTATCTCATAGTGCGTCTATTATGGTTTAATTATTTTCGCTTCAACGTGATGCTTTTTAGTTTGTGCTATGATCTGCCAAAGTCGGCATTTGTGAGGGGAGTTAATTTGAGGTTATTATATCAACTGATGTGTGTCCAAGTAGTATCATGTCAATGTCTTTGAAATTAAACAAGCTGACTTTTCGGTGTCTTCTTGACAACCTCACCACCACCAGCATACATAGATGCTAAGGTGGTGATATTTTCCAAATGGAAGCACACTTAACATATATCACGGACTATCCACTGCCACAGGAGGAAATTTCCTCCTAGGGCACGTTAAAAACCGTATCTCCTCCTGAATGCATAATCCACACGTTCAAAGTGTTTTAGATGTCGCAAATATAAGAGGATGAATTACCACAAAGGTTGATCATGTTTTGCACATGTATTAAATAGTCCCATTTGTTATAGTTTGTTCTAGTTTTTAGCATATGCCACATGAGAAAATATTCTCTTGTGCACTCAAATTGAAGTGCCCATACACATAGAAAACGAACTATTTATGGCCATAGAAGGAAATTTCCTCCTCCGGCCCACTAAAGATGTATCGCCCCCCAAATGCATGATCCACATTGTTCTAAGTGCTTACATGTCATAAAAATTAAGATGATGTATTATCACTGAGGTTGAACATGTTTTGCACATGCATTAAATGGCCTCATTTGTTCTTTGCTTAAAAACTGTTTATTTTACAATCACATAATAAATAAGAATTGGGGAAAACATGTGTATCCTTATAACTTCTTACATCAACCTATGTTTATTGATATGAAGCTCACTCTTAATGTCGTTGATCATCAATATGGGGTTTGGAAATTGGGCTTTCAGCATATATGCTGTAAAAGAAATAATGTGGCAGCTTATACCCTATATCCTTGATCATGAAATTGAAGTTTAAAAATTGGGCTGTGTGCGCGCGCATGTGTAAGGACAAAGGGACAAACGATTATCCTACATCCAAGGAACATGGCATATATATGAACTAAAAAAAACCCACATGTTGAATCTCAAGCGAGAAATGACTTTCTTTGCCTAGGAGTTACCACTTTCGCAATTTAGGATCACCATTCATCAGGAGGGGAGAAAAGAGAAGTATATTATGCATAGAACTAAAGCATGTTGGTTAAAATGGCGAAATGGATCAAGAGTATTGTATGACCAGATGATACCTTTAAAATTGAAGATTAAATTTTACACGACAGCTATACGACCAGTCATTATGGATCAAGGTGTTGGGCAGTTAAGAAAAACCATGTTCAAAAAATGAGTATACCCAATCTAAGGTGGATAAGATAAAATAAGAAATGATACATATGGAACTACAAAATAATAAAGATGTTTCCCCAATTGAAGATAAAATGCGGGAGAACCAATTAAGGTGGTTTGAACATAAAAAATGAAAACGAATGACCGCCTCAGTTAGGAAAATCTAGAGGATGGTAGTTAGGGAGCTAAAAACTGTGTTTTTGTAGGCAGCCGCCTAGGCGGAGGTGTTTGGTAGATTGCTCCTACTATAGGATAAGTAGTGAATTTAGGTGGGTAGTCTCTTAGGTGGGCCAAGGGACTGCCTAAGCAATCAAGACGGGTGCCTAGGCGACCAAGTTGGTTGCCTTGTCGGTCAAGACAATTGTCTAGGCGTTTATGGGGCTTCTGGTCTTTATTATTATTAAAATGAATCTAGCGAGGGTATGTGAATCTTACTCATTAAACCTGACCTACAATCTATAACATTTTTAAAATGTATTGATGGGTCCAATATTTCAAAAGGCTCATTCACGGCTTATAAAACTATTAATTTGTGATCAATTCTATTAAATTCCAATCATACTCTATTATTTACTTGTTATTTTAAATTTCAATATTTTTTCTTATGTTATATTATTTTTTATAATTTTTACTATATTTTTTTGATTTTAGGAATAAAATATGAAATTAAATATGTTTTTTAAGAAAAAAAGAGTCAACCACCTACAAAAACATTGGCTAAAAGGATTAGCAGGAGATCCAAACAAACTTGGGTTTAAGCTATTAATAGGGATTTGAAAAGTGTGAATTTGACGACGGAGGTGGTTCTCAATCGAGTTGAGTATAGAAGAATTCTTGTAACCGACCCCAATATTTTGGGATAAGGCTTTGTTATTATTGTTTGTATTGAATCTCAAGTGGATTTTGTGCACAACCATCACTTGTTCCAGCCAAATACATCATTGGAATTGACAATCAAGTAGCTAATATTGGTCAAAATTATAAACTGTAACTGTATGACTTCTAAATATACCAGAATAATTGGTTAGAATGATGGCTTAAATGAAGTCAAGGACCCGACATATCATGCAACATGATATCGCCATGGCTCTCTTCAAGCATGTTAATGTAGTGCTTAGTTTAGTTCCACATCGGAAAAAGATTTAGTTTACTCTTTATCCTCTCCTATATATAGTAGACATTGTATTCAGTTATAATCATCCAATAAAGTATTCTGTCTTAAATAGTTGCGAAATTCACATATGTTCGGATTCTTATCTCTCTTGCATCAAATTGTTCTTGGCCCATTCATCAACTTGATGTCAAGAATGCATTTCAGAATGGAGACTTTAAAGATATGGTGTATATGCAGTAGCCTCCTCATTTTGGAATCTTGTATGTTCGCTCAAAAAATCTATTTATGACCACAAACAGTCTCCTTGGACTTGGTTGGAAAAGTTTGGCAAAGTTATGTGCTCTTAGATATTCTCTAGAAGCAAGGTATATCATTCTCTCTTTACATAGAAAGGAAGCAAAAACATTGTTATCCTATTAGTCTACATTGATGATATCGTTATCACATGTAGTAACTTGCAAGGTATTACAGAAATCAAGTAGCAGTTAGCACAAACCTTTCAAACGAAGGATATTGGTCAGCTTCGATACTTCCTTGGGAATGAAATTGCACGCACAAAGAATGATATGTTTCTTTCACAAATGAAGTATGTTCTTGATATTCTTACTGAGACATGAATGTTGGGATGTCGCCCTAGTGACACACCTATAGATCATAATATTAAGTTGTCGTCCTTCTCCAATGATGCAATCTAGAACGATATCGCATGCTGATTGGCAAAATCATATATCTCTCAGTGACCATGTCAGCTATTGCCTAGCAGTTGGTCGAATTAGCCAGTTTATGCATGCACCATCACTCATTGGGAAACAGTGGTTCATATTCTTTGCTATCTTAAGAAGGCCCCAGAGCAAGGACTTCTTTTCAAGCCTGGTAACTCGCTTCCTTTACGATGCTGTTTTGATGCTGATTGAGCAGGATCGGTTGATGATAAGCACTTAACCTAAGCAGTTAAAAATCTGATTAATCGCCCGATTAATCTCTGATTAATCGCTAATCGGAGGCAAAGAGATTTTTTATAGCGATTTTCAATATTTTAATAGTTAGCAATTTAATCGAGTATAATCGGCCGATTTTCAGTGGCCGATTAACTAATTAAATTTCTTCTTTAATTTTCATGCATGTTTGCATTATTTGGGCTCAATCCGGCCCAAACTCAATCCCAAATCCAAAATCCAAACCTCTTCTAGTCCCCGCGCAAACCCAAATCCGACCTGCCACCGCTATCTTCTTCCTCGCACATACCTAAATCCGACCCGCCACCGCTCTCTTCTTCTTACTCGTGCAAACCCAAATCCAAACCCAAACCGATTCTCTTCTTCTTCCTCGAGCAAATCCAAATCGACCTGCCGTCGCTCCCCCTGTGTTGTCGCAAACTTGACCCGACCCGCTTCTATTGCACCTCCTCTTGCTGCTCCTCCCCGATTATTTTTATTTACTAGAACCAACCAACAAACCCGACCCGACCCACATCCAGAATCTAAACTCAGCTCAAACCAAAAACCAAGTACTCTTTTTTTCTCTATAACTATATGTTCATATTTGAAAATCTCATAATAATTTTATGTTAAGATTTAGGGTTGCTACATAATGAGGATAAATTATTTTTTATTTTATATATATATATACACCTTCAGTTGTGCACTAGGCCTTCGGGCCTTCATATCGACGATTCAAACCATTCACATTGATCAACACGTTTAATTAGTCTAAATATATAAAATTAAGTCATTTGAAATTCATTTGTTCATCCATCACACCATTCACATTGATCTACACGTCTAAATTAGTCTAAATATATAAAATCAAGTCATTTGAAATTCATTTGTCCATCCATTGAAGTGTTACAAAATTGTATACCTGAATATCGTTTTTTATGACATGATGGATGAACAAATAAATTTCAAATGACTTGATTTTATACATTTAGACTAATTTAGACGTGTTGATCAATGTGAATGATTCAGATCGTCGATATAAAGGCCCGAAGGCCGAGTACACACGAAGTGCACACAGAGGCTAGTGCACAATGGATGGGGACTATACATATATATATATATATATATACGATTTTTTTGATTTAATCCCTGATTATTTTTTGATTAACCGATTAATCACTAATCGCTCCTAGACCGATTAGTTCCAAAAACTAATTTTAACTACCTAGCACTCAACTAGAGGGTACTTTATATTCTTTGGAGGAAATTTGCTATCTTCAAAAAGTAAGAAGCAGCTCGTTGTAGCTAAATCAATTGCAGAGTCTAAATACCGAGCTATTAGGTATTCGGTCTCTGAACGTCCATAGCTAGAATCCTTTCTTCGAGACTGACAATCTCATTATCATCTCCAATTCCACTCTACTGCAACAACCAGGCAGTTATGCATATTTATGAAAATTAGTGTTTCATGAGTGCACAAAACTTATCAAAGTTGATTGTTACTTCGTTCGTGATGATGAGAGAAGAAGGTGATTTCATACTCGTATGTCCGGTCCGGTGAACAACTTACTGATATCCTAACGAAGCAGTACCTCCTAAAAAAATTTAAACCTTCTTGAGCAAGCTTGACTTCGACAATATCTACGCACCAGTTTGATGGAAAGTGTTAAAGTAGTACTAGGTTTAGTCTCACATCAGGAAAAAAAATTAGTTTACTCTTTGTCATCTCTTATATATAGGCGGCATTGTCTTCAATTATAATCATCCAATAAAGTATTCTTTCTTTCTCTGTACTATACATCAATAAAGCGCTACGGAGGTTGGGTGGCACCACCTCCGCTATCTTCACACACTCTAGAATTGCACACGACTTCTGAGCAATTAGCTCCTTGTGAGCCAATTCATTTATTACTCTCTGAATATTTCTAGCAACTCTTCTGAGCTTAGCCCCTTGTACGCCAATTATCTACTCTTTCCTAATCTCCCTTACACTTGTTGGAACTGGAATTGCTAGCGTATAATCAATATCAGTTCCCCTAAATGGATGCAATCAAAAGATTAGTAGGCTCTGAGAATATCATTTTTAAAAAATATGGCCAATACTGATCCATGCAACTTTGCCACCAAAAGCATATGTGTATTCACTCACCTATACCACATAAAGATGGAATTTTACACATTTCACCTTATTAATGTTACAACTACTCCTCTCCACCCAGCTCAATGTTAGTCGAATATTTGAAAATTCAGCTTCTGCATTGTTCACTTCGAACAGTGATGAATGCTGCCATATAGAGTCAAGTTCAAATAGAATTAAGATTCAGATCCAAGAGCCATAGAGCATCCAAGTAAATTGGCCTTCAGCCATTTCGCTATTGATTGTTTTGTTATGAAGATTATTGCCAGACAAAATACATTTAATAAATCCAACTACTTTACGAACAATCATTGACTACCATTAAAAAGAAGAAATCAACAAGTCGTGATTGATATTTCAACCATCACCACGTTGGAGACATATCATGAGATAACCCACCTTGCTCTTTTGAACAAGTTCCCCCTAAAGCAACAATACTTTTAAATAAATTATTTGGATCTCCAACCCATCGACCACTTAAAAGTGGCGACCATATTCCCACGAGCAACACCATGCCCACTGCATAAGCCAAGTTCAATCCAAACAATTAGCACCAACTCGGTTACACATAAGAGTTTTGTGAGAGAAACAGTAATCTAATCTATATATGTCAAAATCTGACCTTCCCTGTTTCCCATTGTCAGACGCAGCCTTTCCCTAACTAATTTAAGCCGTCACATTGACACCAGAAACCATGACTAAATCTAACCATACTTGCAAATTTTCAAAGAAGCCCTGGCTGCTTGAAGATCTTGTAGGATGGAAATATTGTCCCTTGAAACAATATATGTTTGGTCAGATCCCACAAAAATTAGCTATCATCAAATCTCACATTCTCACCTTCCAACCTCCAATCCATAGTACAGTACATTTCATGGCATGAATATTAACACTAGGTCAACTTCTTTGTAATTTCCTCATCATGGTTTTCCCGTTTCATTCTTTGATTTGGAGGGTCGTGTTTAAGCAAAGGCTAACTCCTCCCTCTTTAATTTATCACCATCACATACAAAGATGACAAGTGACAGTGATAGCTACGACTAAAACGCAGTACCAGTTTTTTCGTACAAAAGATATCAATAATCACTCATAACTACGCAAACAAGCCAAATTGTACTGCCAAAACTGCTGCAACATCAATTTCAAACGCAATGCAATCCATCCTCTTCACATCAAATATCAGCAAATCAAGTACTCAATAAATTACCTCGATCGTCGCTCCACCAACAATCGACATCCTCCCGACCCCACCATCGACATAAACACTGTACTTCTCGTCCACCCCAAACTGAAGCTGCACAACCAAAAAAACAAAAAGTCAAAACCCTCAAACACAATCAAAACAATTAACCCCCCCCCCCCCCCCCCCCCCCCCCCCCCCCCCCCCCGCGGAAAACCTCACCGTCTCATCGTCCGAACCGACGATCACCGTCAACTTCCCGATATCGTACTTGACCGAATTCTCCCTCCCACGCCTAAAAATCAACTCCCTGTACCTCTTGAACGCCTCGTTCAGAATCAGCGAGTTCCCGCCCGCTCCTCGCGTTGCGAGACTGAGATTCGGATCGACGGTTAGTGTTTGCGTTCCGAATTGGTACTCGGTCGGAAGCGGCCATAGGTAGACGATCGAGTCGTCGAGTTCAACGGTTGAGTTTCGATGGATTCGGATTTTGCGGGCGTGAGAGAGGACGGAGAGGAAGGAGACGAGGACATAGATGGAATTTAGTAATTTGGAGGGCATTTTGATGGGAAGAGGGAAGACTGAGAGAGAGTGGAGATGGGGAAGACGGATTAATGTTGGGTCATTCTGTTTGGATTAGGGGTTGGTGTGGGGGGATTGGATGGGGATTGGTGCAACTGGGCTGGATGATTGACAGACGGCGATTTGGGTGGTGGAGATTTTGGAGGGAGAGTTGAGTGTGGGGAGTTTGGTGTTTGGATGGTTGACTGTGTGATTGAGTAGAGTTGGCGACCGTATGATTTGTTAGTGGGGCCCAAATGCGCTGTTATTGTATGCCTCCAGATTTAGAAAACGATGACAGTGGTTTTTTTCTTTCAGAAACGACAAAGATTAATTGTCAGTTTGTACTAATCTAGGAGCCTAACCCAGTACAGCCCAAGATTCTTACATGCATTGGGCTGAAAATATTCATATCAACTGTGTTTTATGGTGAAGGGTAAATTTCACTCAACTATACCCATATTTTAACAATTTGCCAATAACTATACAATTATCTTTTTTTTGCAGGTAAATCTTTTGCAGGTGGAGCACATATAAACTCCTCTTGAAAGAATTGATTTTGAGATTCATCCCTATGAACATAGTACTACTAAAATAGTGAAAATAAGCAATATATTTAGCATTATCTATTCTGTGAAGTCTTATGAGACGGGGGTAAAATGATCTAGATATCCTCGTCTCTTATCGGCCTGTAGATGGACTTCAAGTAAGATTTATGGTTGGTGTTGGGTAGTGGAGGAGGTGGATTTCAGGCGACTGATGAGGGGTGGTTCAAGTGGGTTTCGGGTTGGGAGGTGTTGGGTGTACATTTAATAGGCGGTGGTGTTGGATAGCATTAGAATTAGGTTTTAGAATGAGAAATACGAAGAAAAAGAAGAAGAAGAAGAAGATTGTAGAAGAATAATTTGACAATTCTAATTAGAGGTTGATCAGAGTTATACATTAAAAAAAAAAATGGCCTTTTGGAGTGGATCCCAAGGTGATGTTTATGAAAATAATTATTTGTTGTCGGCTTAATTAAAATTAGCAGTGTGGTCGGTCTTCGTGGGAAAATCCTTCATTTTTTTAAAACAAAGATCCATTACAATTGATTTTGAATCTTTAATATATTTTGACAATTTTACCTTATCATCCGATAAAACTCGGGCGCTCCGCTCTATAATGGATGTAGCAGACATTCTAATTTGACCATCTATTTGTTATCGAATATGGATATCTATACATCGCAGAGGGACTCATGAAAAACAGTAGACATTCATAAATATTTTCTAGTACTATATAGGGAGTAAAAAAGTGAGATATTCAAACTTGAAAATGAGTTCCCATTTTAAATACAACAACAACAACAAAGCATTTTTCCCAACTAGTTGGGGTCGGCTACATGAATCCTAGTTTTCCATTCTGCTCGGTTTAGCGCAATATCTTCTGTAAGGTTACAAGCTATCATATCTTTTCTCACCGTTTTCACCCAAGTTATTTTATGTCTTTCTCTACCCCTAATGCTACCCTCAATACTTATCATATCACTCTTTCTAACGGACGCATTACTAGGTCTACGCGTGACATGTTCAAACCACCTTATGCGATTCTCTCTTAACTATCTTGAATTGGAGTTACCTTTAGCATGCCTTATATATGCTCGTTTCTAATTCTATCCTTTCTTGTTTTACCACACATACATCTTAGCATCCCCATCTCCGCTACAATTATTTTGTGGACATGTTATTTCTTTGTTGCCCAACACTCTGCTCCATACATCATTGTTAGTCTAACAATCGTCCTATAAAATTTTTCCTTCAACTTCAAAGGTATATGTTTGTCACACAAAACACCATTGACACTTCTCCACTTAAACCACCCTGCATGGATCCTATCTATAACATCTTAATAAATCTCCCCATCTCTTTGTAAGATTGAGCCTAAATATCGGAAGCGGTATTTCTTAGGTATCTCTTGACCATCAAACTTCACTACTTCCTCAGTTGTGTTCGGAATGTGTTTCAGAATTTTTATCAACAATGTGCAGCACAAAAAAACTCAGGGAAGGAAGCGTTGTTGCAATCCCAACAAACTGGACAACTGCATTGCTTATTCCATTAGCTATGACTATCACTCTTCCTACTTGGTTCGATTATTAATATCCATTCCGTAACTGAATGTAAAACTGCTGTAATTTTTGCAAAACATATATTTGAGTAGTAATGGCAATTGGGTCCATCGGGCCGGGTCGGGCCCAACCCGTTCGAGTTTGACCCGATTTCAGGTGGGCTCTGTTCGGGTTGGGCTAATAGCCGGGCCGGGTTGGGAAATTAAAAAACCGACCCGGTCGGCCCGTGACCACATTCGGGTTGAACCCGAGTTGGACCTGGCAGGTCGAGAGTTGGCTCGGTTTTTTTTTCCTCTCTTTTAACCTAAAAAAAAATTTGTACAACAAGTATAAGAGATTAAGAATTAAACAAAATTGTATATATTATTCATTTCAACTTCTATAAATTTTTACAACTTTTTTACTTACAAATAATGATAAAAAAAATGATACAAATTCCTTCAATTATATGTTTAACAGGACAATCTAGAGTTCGAGATAGCCTAGAGTTAGATTGAATAGAGGGAATTGGACTACCGTCATATATCTCTACTTCACCTAAACCTAGGATCTCATCGCCTTAAATTCTCTAATCTTGTTGTTGGACTTCAGGCGAGTTACTTCCACTTGTTGATGTAGATGCCGCTTTTCCTTGAGTCATGTCTTCAGTCTTCATCCAATCTTTAGTGCACACGAGTATTTCCAACGAATCCGGATTCAAGCGATTCTTGTAATTTGTTAGAACTCTGCCACTTATAGAAAAAGCACTTTCTGAAACAATTGTGGAGACAATATGAGTTAGTAGATCTCTAGCCATACGTGAAAGAATAAGAAAACGAATTTCATGTTCTTTCCACCAATGTAGCACTTCAATCTTAATACTAGAACTCTCACTATATTATTGATTATACTAATTTAATTCATTATGTGCATTAGTCCTAGGTTTTTTTGATTGAATATGAGCAAGTAAATTAGTAGTGACATCTTCTAATGTACTCTTACACTTATCACTAGAAGTAGTAGAAGAAGAAAAAGTAACTATACAAGTTGTACTACTAGATGCATAAATTCTATCATAATAATTATACAAGTTATTCAATGTCGATTCAAAGCTAGCTACAAATTTATTACAATCATATTCAGAATCATCTCCAAGTAAAGTAAAAAATATTTCAATCAAACTTCTTGTACCCACTAATTTGATACGATGATCCATAATAGTAGCAATACAATACAACATAGGACAATGATTAATAGACTTCAAAAATTTTGTATAAGCGGAAACATCAATATGGCTAATGTATTCGTCCGAAATCATTTCTTGAAAAATTTGCATCATAGTAATGATTGAAATAAAAATACTACTAGAAGTAGAATCATAAGATGTAAAAAACATTACAGTTGCGGTTTTAAAAGGTTCCAAAATCGTAATGAAGATTCGGCAAAATACCATGATTAGGGACTCATTTGAAAATTTTCTATATTTTTTGCAAGACAAAAATCATTTATAATATCTTTGTATTGAGTAACAACATTTAGTAAATCGAAAGTAGAGTTTCATCGGTGTTTAATATCTTTAGGAAATTTTCTAAAATGTATTCCCCTAGCTTTATACTATTCTTTAAATTCTTGAAGCATAAAACCACTCAACGCAATATAATGTACACAATTTCTAATTGCAGTTACATATGAATCGGCTACTTTCAATACATCTTGTACACATAAATTTAAAATATGATACGCACATCTAACATGAAAATTTTCATTACATGGAGAAGCTAATTGTGTTTTAATGTACTAATCGAAGCATTGTTGTTAGATACATTATCAAAACTAATAGCAATTTTTTTTATCATGAATATGATATAAATCACAAAGTGCTAAAATACGTGTTGCAATAACTAGGCCATTATGGGAATACGGCAAAGCGACAAGTGAGATGATTCTCTTTGAATCATCCAATCGCTATCTATCCAATGACAAGTTAAGCCCATCAGCAGAATATCGTTACAACCTTTCCAACAATCGAAAGTTAACGATACTCTAAAAGTTAAAGAATACAAGAGTACAATTAAAGCGTCTTTCAGTTCATTGTGAAGTTTAAAACAATTGGACTTTAGTGTGTTTCTAGGAATTCTTCTAAAATGTAGATTAAGTGCAGTTTGGTTGAAAGACTCTACATTCCTACTCTCAAAATAGGAAAAATGTAACTCATCCTTAATAACTAGTCAGGTCATTTCCCAACGAACAAGTTCAGGATCATAGGGTTGGCTATCTATTTGTCCAATCCTAGAGTTGATTTTTTGTTGGTCTTGTACTAATTCTTTGTGTAAATTTAAAATGTGTCGTTTAATTGTATATGTTCCATCACTTTTCTTCCATTTGTAACTCTTGTCACAAGTTTTACAAATCTTATGTCCTACACCCAGATTATCCTCATCGGGGATATAGTCATAAAATATGTGCCAATCAATTGTTCCCCCCTAGTTTTTCTACTACTAGAGGGTTCGGTTTGTTGTGTTTGTGTATCAACATTATGTACTTCTTCTTCTATGTCATATGGCGGGACATTGTGAGATCCTACCACAGGATTCAGTATAAATTCGGACTCTACATGTGGGACTATTGGAGGCCGACCTGAAGTACCAGTGGAATCTTGTCCACTTTGGCTACGATCGCTACCTCGTGATCTAGACATGGTAATAGCGTGTGCGAAAAAAATGATTTCTAGTGTTTTACTAGTGTATGTGAAATAATACAAAATAATCAAGGAGGTATAAGTTAAAAAATAAAATATAAAAATAATAGGAGGGTTGAGAGAGAGAGAGAAATGCGAAAAACCAACAAATAAATATGATACAAAAAATTAGAACTACAACAAAAATTAAGACAATAGGAGGGTTGTGAAATTTTGATACCGTACTTCGCGGATAATCATATATAGAAATGAGAGAAAAAAAAAAGTAGAAGTAGACGTAGTCGATTGAGAAATGTAGTAGACGTAGTCACGAAGTCCGGTAGTCGTTGAAGAGAGAGAAAGAGAGTGCTTCTTTGTTGGAGGAGTTGAAATAGACGTAGTTGACAGTTGAATTAACACAATGCAATATGATCAAAATTTTTCACTTCTTTGTTTGTTGCTTGCCTCTTTGTTGAAAAAAATTGACTGAATTAAGATTGAATTG
This sequence comes from Hemerocallis citrina, assembly GCA_017893485.1. NCBI lineage: Eukaryota > Viridiplantae > Streptophyta > Magnoliopsida > Asparagales > Asphodelaceae > Hemerocallis > Hemerocallis citrina. The sequence continues at coordinate 63,601 of JACEHZ010000129.1, read as the reverse complement.
AGTAGTAGTAGTAGAGAGAATAAGAGAGTAAGGTGTGGAAATTTTTAGATTGAATTAAGGGGGTATTTATAGAGAGAGGGGAGGAATAAGAAAATAATAAAAAAAAAACTAAACAAAAAATAGCCCCAACGGCTTTGTTTTTGACCGTTCAACCCGCGGGTGGAACGTTCGGGTCAAATGGGTCCAACCCGTGGGTCGAGCGGGCGGGTTGCGGGTAAGTTTGACGTGTTCGACTGATCCGCGGGTCGGGTTGAGTGGGTTGGATTTACAAATTTGGCAACCTGGGTTGACCCTGATCAACCCGCATGTTTGACCCGGACCCGAACCACCTAATTGCGGGCTGGGTTCGAGTGGGCGAGTCGCGGGTCAACCCGGCCCGATTGCCATCACTATATTTGAGTCCAATATTAGAAGATACTTCCCTAAATACACTAATAGAAACACAAACTAAAAGCATGAATACAAAAGGACAGTAAGCATCAAATACCAACACACTGAAATTTCTACAGTTGCACAAATGAGACAAGAAAGAGACAGCAAGAAAGCATCATACACATTATCACAAATAAAGTCTGGAAGACGCTGATGGCTTTTTGTTAAGAGATTATTGATATGGGTAAAAATAGAACCAAATCGGGCACGAATCATAAAGCTCTCAGTGGTAAAATGGTAAAATTCTGCAGGTACAGGCCCGTAGAGAGAAAGTTGGGCCACTTTCAGGCCCATCGACTCGACCCGGCCTACAATAAGAGGCTGGCAAAGCAGCATAATATGAAAGATTCCAGCTTCATCCAAAGAAGCAAATTAAACTCTCTATCTCTGGAGGGTACTACCTCTATTTCTCCATGTATAAGAGAGGTTTCAAAAACTCTATCTCTTGATCAATAGCAGAGTCTTAACTCGGTCTCTTTACATAGGAGATAACAACAAACTTTATCAAAACACCGGGAAGTTGAGATAAATCCAATATCTTAAAACTACCCCCCCCCCCCCCCCCCCGATAAATACCTCTTGACCTCTTCATAAACTAGGTACTCACAATTTTATTTTCGCTATCAAAACTCTTCATATAATCTGAGTTTTCTAACTTGGGTGTCGGAGGGCTACCACCGGGGCCAACCCCGGTGTTTCAGAGTGTTTTGCAAGTCATTCAGAGCGATCAAAACCATCCCCGATAGTAAGGTTTCTGAGCCAAGAACAGTTTACGGCGGTCAACACTGGCTAGAAGTAAATGTTAGATCTTTACTGTTTTTCATTAAAAGAACTCACAATATTTGTTTGCTCCCACCCAAATTTAGTAGCAACAGATTGGCGCTGTCTGTGGGAAATAGAAAAGATCCCGATCCAACTTCGTCGGCAAAAATTATATTTTCAGCCATGCCTCCAAAAGGGAAAGGGAATGTGGTGGCAACTAGCCGACAAGTCAACCCTCTTCCTTCGCCTCCTACTCATACGGAGGACCCCCTTCAACCTCTCAAATGGATCAACATCCTTACTAGAACAATCCCCTCATCAGCCGACATAGCCTCCCTTCAAAGGGGCTGCACCGGAGGGGTCCCAATGAAGGCACCCTGAACAGCACCCTACACAGTGCGTGGTCAAAAATAAGGGTTCTGTTCGTACCTCACCCCCCTCTTCGGTGCCCTTGGTGGGCCCTAGGCATAGCATGACCTCCTCCAGATCATCATCACCTGACAGTGGGGGTCTAACCTCCGAGATTGTGTGAACGAAAGGCGAGTCCACGACGAAGTCTCCTATTTAGTACGTCAGGGAAGCAAGATGTTCAAAAGAACTCCTTCTCCTAGGGAATGAAGAAGAACTCTCTCTCCCATGGGGCAAAGAAGATCTCCCTTTCTTGGGGGACAAAGAAGGTCTCCTCCCTCTTGGGAGCAAAGAAGCCCAACTACAGCAAGTCGACTATTCCACAGGAACAATAGAGAAGAAGAGGTGCCCGTCACCAAGACAAAATACTGAAAGTTCAAAGATAAGATCATCCAAGCCCTCCGCATCACCCCGAACAGGAGCTGACATACAAACAGTCGCTGCCTCATAATCATACATCAAGAAGAGTCCCACGGGTCGAACAAATCTGACCCAAGGGAAGGGCCAATTATCTGTCGCCTTCGAGCGATAGAGGACCGTCATGACAGGATCAACCAAGGGGAAGATCTTTAGGTCAAAAGCTTTCGCCCTAGTTGACCTCCCTTCTCTAAGTCAATCATGGAGGCCTACGTCCCTAAACTTTCAAGCCGCCACACTTCGAGTCCTACAACGGATAATCCGACTAGACTGATCACATCGAGAGTTTCAAAACTCTTATGATGATTCACCTTCTCTCAGAACATTCCCCGCAATGCTGAAGAGATCAGCAAGGGAATGGTACTCTCGTCTCTCTCCAGGCTCCATCTCCTCCTTCAATCAGTTTGAGGAGCTTTTCCTCACCCACCTCGTAAGCCATCGCCGAACCGAGAAGAAAAATGTCTATTTACTAGACCTAAATCAAATAGAAGGGAAACAACTTAGGGACCTTTTCCGGTGCTTCACAACTGATTCCCAGTCCATCGCCTCTTTTAATCCAGCAGTAGCGACCGCCGCATTCATGCACAATGTCAATAATGTTGACCCAAAGCGTCTCTTGTCAAGAAACCTCCTCCAGACTTCTTGGAATTCCTACTGAGGAGAGAGAAGTATATACGTGCTGAAGAGGCTCTCTAACCCCACAATCGAGAGGAACCCTCCTTCGGGAACAAATAGAAAAGTGCAAACAAAGAAGGATCCAAGAAATTTCAGAAAGACGACAATGGTCAACACCGCCCTCCTCTTTCTCTTTTCGAGAAGTCCACCCCTCTTAATGCCAACATATCCGCAGTCCTCATAGAGGTGGACAAGGAAGGGATACTCTGCCCTCTCTTAGAATGAACACTCTGGGGGAAATAAGGAACAAAGATAAGTAGTGTCATTTTCACAGAGATCATGGCCTTGATACAAATGATTGTCGTGCTCTCAAGAAGGAGATCGAAGAACTTATCCATCGACGGCACTTATCCAAGTTTTTTCGAAAGGATAGGGCTAATCCCCCTCCCACTCGGAGAGCTAACAAGTGCGATGAAAGAAATTCAGAGTCCCAAGACTCAAAACAGAGGGCAGTGCTCCACTCCATTCACGGTAGACCCATGGGAGGATAATCAAACTCCTCTCAAAGGCATTCGTCCGATAGGTAAATTCAGTGCATAACTTCCCCCCATTGAAGAGCATGGGAATTCCAGTGACATTCTCATATAAGGATCTAAAGGGCGTTCGAACGCCCCCATTGCGACGCACTCGTAATTAGTCTCTACATGGACAACCACGAGGTATGTTGCATCCTAGTGGACAACGGTGCTCTGTCTGCATCCTCTTCGTAGAGGCCTTCAAAGTCCTTAAGCTTTATCGGGTTCTTCAGGGTCCCAGTCCAATCAAAGGAATAATTACCTTTGATGTGACTATAGGAAATGCCCTCACAACCCAAACCGAGGCAATGTATTTCATGGTCGTCAGCATGAAGTCCGCTTACAACTCCATCCTTAGCTGACTTGATCTAGCAGCACTTAATATCGTACCTTCATCTTTTCATATGAAAATGAAGTTCCCCACGGCAGCTGGGGTAGGAGAAGCCAAAGGGAGCCAAGAGACGGCTCAGATGTACTACTACAATTGGGTAGGGATGGCAAGTGGGCCGGGTCAACCACCGACCCGCCCGCGACCCGCTCGTAGAACCCGACTAGCGAAATGGCAGTTCGGGTTCGGGTCGAACCCGTGAACAGTAACGGGTCGACCCGGGTCTCGAAAATAGCGAATCGAACCCGCCTAACCCGGCTCGCGAACCCACTAAAATCACCCCAACCCGCCCGCCAACCCGCAGGTTGCGAACCGTTTGACCCGAACGGGTCAAACGTTCGACCCGCCCCAGGTCAACCGTTGACCCACGGGCCAGTGTGCCGTTGGTTGGGCACTATACAACAGAGAGCATAGCAACAGCTCTTAGAGCCGTTTTGTTGTTTTTTTTGGTTTTTTTTAGTTTTTTTTTATTTTTACCCTATAAATACCCCCCAAACACCCATCAAAAAATTCACACCTTACTCTCTTACTTTCTCTACTATTATTACTCATTTCTAAGTAATTTGTGAACAATTGAAGTATTGAACAAACAAATGTTCAAGGCATATACACGATCAAATTCCGATCATATCGAAATCAAAATTCAACAACGTCTTCAACTTTTCAACACTCGTCCAACTCCAAGTGATCAACTCTTCAACTCTCCTACAAGCTCTCCTCAACTCTTCAATTCTGGATTTGAGGATTTCTACTTCTACTTCTATTCTTATTTTCACAGATTTTTTATATACGCGTATCCACGGTGAACGGTATCAAAATTTCATACCTCTCTTATTCTCATTTTATTTTTGTTGTAGTTATAATTTTTTGTATTTTAACCATTTGTTGGTTTTTTGATCTTCTCTATCTCAACCCTCTTGTTTTCTAGATTTTTTTTGTAACTCATCGCTCCTACATTGTGTAGTTTTTTTTTACATACATTACTACATTATGTCTAGATCATGCGGTAGCGGTCGTTGCCAAAGTGGGCAAGATTCCACCGGCACTTCCCGTAGGCCACCAATTGTTCCAATTAATGAGCCCGTCGAAGAGTACCAGGATCCTCCTATACAATAATGGGGTACACACGATGAGTTTGTAGGAGACATACAATTAGAAGAAGAACAACAACAACAACCAACTGAAACAACACAACCCCATAGTGGTAGGAAAAGTAGAGGGGAAAGTAGTGATTGGCATAAATTTTACGATTTTATCCTGGATGAAGAAACTCCAGGTATATGTTTGAAAGTTTGTAAAACATGTTCTAAGGCATACAAATTCAAGAGGGGTGATGGCACCGGTACAATTAGTAGACACATCCAAAATAACCATAAAGACCTTCTTGTTGACCTACCCGGCCAACAAAAAATTCACCCTAGGACCGGTCTAGTTGATAGCCACATTTATGACCCCGATCTTGTTTGTCTGGAAATGGCCCGATTAGTAATAAAGGAAGAGTTACCATTTTTCTATCCTGAGAGTAGGGACTTGGAAAATTTTAATCAAACAGCCTTAAACCCTCATTTTAGAAGAATCCCGAGAAATACTTGCAAATCAGATTGTTTTAAAGTGTACAATGAAATAAAGGACGCTTTGATTACAATTTTAAGAGTTAGTTTAACTTCGATTGTGGGATGAGTGTCAAAAATATTCCAATGATGGGAATAACCTGTCATTGGATCGACAATGATTGGATTCTTCAAAAAAGAATCATAACACTTGCCGCGTTGCCCTATCCCCATAGTGGTGTTGAAATAGCAAACCGTATTTTAGAAATTTGTGATGTTTTTCATATTCGCGATAAAATTATGTGTATTAGTTTTGATAATGCATCTAACAACCATGCATCAATTAGTATTTTAAAATCCGCATTAAACCCTCCATCTGACATTATTTTTCATGTTAGATGTGCATGTCATATTTTAAATTTATGTGTTCAAGATGCATTAAAAACAGCCAATCCATATATACTTAAAATTAGAAGTTGTGTACATTTTATTGCATTAAGTCCCAGCGTATATCAAGAATGGAAAAATTGGTGTAGGATTTCAAATGTACCTTTTAGAAGATTTCCAAAGGATGTTAAACACCGATGGAACTTTACTTTTGATTTACTACATGTTGTTACCGAATATAAAGCATGTGTAAATGATTTTTGCATCGTAAAAAATATGCCAAATTTTGAAATGACTCCCACCGATTGGTTTTATGCCGAATCTTTGTTAAAATTTTTAGAACATTTTACAACCGCAACTTTAAAATTTTCAAAATCATATGAACTACTTCTAGTAGCATTTTTATTTCAATAGTTACTATAATGAAAACATTTAACGAAATATTAAATGATGCTTTTGTTGGTGATATTGTAAAACCTGCATACAAATTTTTTTTGAAGTATTTTAATCCTCCTCCTATGTTGTTTTGTGTTGCTACCGTTATGGATCCTCGTATCAAATTAGAAGGTACGAAAAGTTTGATTGAAATATTTTTTGCATTACTTGGAGAAAATTTTGAAATAGAAATTGATTGCGCTTCTTTTTTAGTTAAATTTGAATCTACATTAAATAACTTGTATGATTATTATGATAGATATTTTGCTTCTAGTAGTACAACTTCTGTAGTTAGTTATTCTTCTGTTACTTCCAAAGGTAAAGGTAAGAGTAAATTTGATAATAGAATATTTAATTTACTTGCACAAATTCAATCCAAAAAACCTAAGACTAATCAACCAAATAAATTAAATTGGTATAACCAACAAGATTCTGAGTCTTCTACTTCTCCACTAGATATTTTACAATAGTGGAAAGACCATGAACACACTTATAGTATTCTTAAATATATGGCTAAAGAACTACTAACTCCTCCTATCTTTACAGTTGCTTCTGAAAGTGCATTTTCTTCATGTGGCAGGGTTCTAACTGATTACAGGAATCGCTTGAAGCCCGACTCGTTAGAGATGCTCGTTTGCACAGAAGACTGGCTGAAGGCTGAAGATAGGACACAAGGGAAAGTATTATCTACATTCACAAGTGGGAGCAACTTGCCAGAAGAAGAAGAACAACAACAACAACAAAAATAATAGCAACCAAAATGAAGAATTCAAGACCACCAACAACAAATCAACAACATCAAATTGAAGGCCATCAACTTGAAGACAATTGTAAATAGATAAAAATATTGTATTAAATCTTTGCTTGTTATTTCAAATTAAAAAAATTGAAGTAAATTGAAATTGTATTTAAAAATATGTTAGTGTATAAAACAAATTTGTGAATTCTTTATTTCTTATTAGAAATTGTGAAACTTGTATAACTTGAAATCATATGAATAATATTTCAATATTTTTTGGCAATTTTACTCTTTCAATCTTATTATTATTATTATGATTTTTAATATTTATTATTATTATTATTATTATTTTAAGTTTTAAAAAAAAACCTATCTAAACGGGCCAACCGGCGACCCGACCCGAACCGATCCGGGTTGGACTTGAAAGGGTTCACGGGTTGGGCGGGTCGCCATTTTCACTTTTCGACCCGGCCCGGCCCGGTCCGGTTAAGCCACCAACCCGACCCGAACCCGCCCAAGTCAACATCCAACTCGGGCGGGTCCAGCCCGGCCCGGTCCGTTCGACCCTAATGCCATCCCTACAATTGGGGGATCAGTCCTCCCACTTGAAGCATTAGAGCTCCCTCTAAGGAACAATCAAGTCATTTTCAAGCCAACTGACAAACTCGAGGAGATCCCTCTCTTCCGTGAAGATCTAGGAGGCAAGAGGATATCAAGGAATTAGAATACTGAGCATCTGATGAAGTACCACGATGGTGTTTAACACCCTCTAGTAGAAGTATGTTTTCAGTTTTCAATAAGGTTGATACTTACAAACTAGCCAACAGCATGCAATAACGGCTAGCCACCATTAAGGTAGCCACTTAGTTTCTTCTTTCAATAAAATTTAGCATTTTTACAAAAAAACCCTTTGGACTACTATAACCCTCTTATTCATCAGTGTGTATTTTTCTACGTATTTCTTTATTTCAGTTAGCTGCAATTTTTTCTTCTTCTTTTTGGACTTATTAGTATGCACTATACTATCTAGTTAATTATTAGTTCAAGTGAAGACACATATTCTTTAGCCTGGCCAACTCTAAATTTGTGATTTAATCCCAACCCTTCAATTCTTAAAACCTAACCCAAGATAATCTTAGCCATTCACTAACCCACTCCACTCCCTTAACAACTCACTAAACCCACTCCACTATCTTCTAACCAAATCCTCTTTACTGCCTTACTAATCTCTAAATCACCCTCCACCCATCTCCTCACCCGAAACTCCATCTCATTTAAAAACTCCATCAGCCTAACCACCTTCATTCAAACTTCATCTTATCTTAATCCCTTACTGCCTATATTTATTAATCCTTAATCACCTCCCTAATCACTCCATCATCTCTAATTAACCTGCTTCCACCATCTTCAACCTAACTCCATACCTGACAGCAAATCTAACCCATCTAAACCTATTGTCTCCATTCACTCATCACCTCCATCCCGACCTATCTCACCCTCAATCTCAACTCCTCCCAAACACAAACTCCATTCCGAACTCCCCCGCAAGCAAACTTCATCATCATACTAGATAGCCACATTGCCACCTTCATCCTGTACACCCTCACCATTATCCTCATCATCTATGTCACTTCCATCTCCATCCTGCACTCCAATTACAAACTCAAACCCGAATATCACCTCCATCCTCTCCACCCCCACAACCGAACACCACCACTATCAGCCCCAACTCCTTCTATCACCACTACCACCACCCATTCCCAAACTCATCAACAACCTCATCTCCATTTTCCCGAACTCCACATCATCCCATTAATGACCCAAAATCCTTGCTGTCTCCATCCTAACCTCCATCGAAACCTGAACCCCGTCTCTATCGGCCGCTAACCATCCTAACTCCATACCAACCCGAACTCCACTCCTTGCTCCATTCCTGACACCACTCCAAACCCGAACCCGACACCAACTCAGCCTTGAACCTGACACCTCGTCATTGTCGTCGCTTACTGCCTCTTGCCACCGCCTTGCAGTCCTTGTTGATGTTGTTAATGTCCTCGCTGCCGCGATTGCTACCTCTACACACATGAAGGTTTCTTCGGAACGAGGCAAGCGATCACACTTTTCCTTGAACTCATAGCAAGTAGTTCTTTGTGGTTAAATAATCGTATCGTGAAATCTATTTATTGACCTTTTTCATGCCATAGTAACCTGCCCTATTCAAGAACCGAATAATATGTTCATGTTGATTTGTTTCTAATTAATTCCTCTCTTAATTTGATGTTTGTAGATACATCCCTGCATTTCTTCCTCCATGATTATCATATTGCATACACAGTTATAATAACGAATTCTAGATAAATATCATGTCATAGGATCTATTTAAAATGTATTGATGTACTGGTGTTGCATGTTAGGACTCTATAGATTTAACATTGTGAATAATTCCTAGGCATGATATTTGATAAATTCTGACTTTAATTATTGATTATGGGTAGGAGCGTGCCTCTTGTTATAGATATCTATTTTGAGAATTAAGATTTAAAATATGAGTGTTCAGATTTTCTAGCCTACGGAATGAGTACTTATACTGAGATTAGAATGAGTTTCATGTAGCCAAACTTTGTCTTTTATACATGCATGTTGTAGCCTCTTGAGTATAGAATCCAGAACTTCTTACGGATTTACAAACCAAGTTGTAGTTAGTGAGATATTGAGGTTTTAATGCACGTATGTTCCATATTCCAGATTGCTGTTAAAAATGTCATCCTAGTAAATCACATGAAACAATAAGTTTTTGATGGAATTATGATCTGAGGAGAACCTGAGTGTTACTAGACATCGATAGGGATTGGATTGTGAATATTTTGCGAATTGATAATGATATTTCAGTGGATTTGTAAGCATTAGAATGTAACCCTATACTGCTGCATGTGCGCTAGACTTGTAAAGAACAGATTGGTAGGCATAGCTAGTGGAATTATAATTCATCGAGTAAGTAGGCATTGGGTTCAGAAGAGAGTCTACTTTCTAGAATCTCTAAAGACATTAGTTTTGCTTTCTCTTAGCAGCAGAAAAGTAAGATTTCGTGTAGACGTATACTGCTGTCTAGATTTGTAGTGGAATATATATATATATATATATATATATATATATATATATATATATATATATTGTTATTCTTGTATTAATGACTTGTACTGATCTAGTAGGACTATGAACATTCTCTATATCATGTATTGCATCATCTCTTGATACCTTCTTGATTACCATTATGATATAAACATTCCCACCACCGATTGCACTGACTGCATGTTCATGTTTAACTAGAATAGAAAAATGACAAGTCGGGGTTATAAAGAATACAACTTAGTAGTGAAAAATATATGAGAGTGTACTCGGAAGGGGCTTGTGTTTCCCGTATTACTTTTACATAATTACACGATTCCTAATTACATGATTACTGATTACTAAAAACTGTTATTGGACCCAAGTACATGATCCTGTATACTTTACTATTTAAGTCCAAGCGTTCACTTGATTATTATGTGCCCGAACCTGTGGTATGTAACACATAATTGAGTGCATTAGATAGGTTAATAAAAACTGATAAACCGAGGTTACATAATTGACATTGATCATTGGCACAGATACCAACTATTGCTTCTGATCACCTCGTTACTGATTACCGATTACTGATCTAGATACCGACTATTGATTACCGATCACTACATTACCGATTACTGATTATTGATACTGATACCGACCATTGATTATCGATCATTGCACCACCGAATACCAATTGATTATACTTTACAGTCATGATTGCATTTTCAAACAGTTACTACATAAGCCTTTGCATTCTACATGCATGATCACACTGTTCCAGTATTTACATTGATCCTTCCTGTCTTCCATATTATGTTTCATTGTTTTTCGTACTGCTTGATGTTACTTGTTGTCCGAAGCTTGCTCTAACGAACACCCTCTGTAATGCCCCTGTCCCTAGCTCAGACAATTTATACCATTTAGAATACAAATTATTTATAGTATAGTACAACTGCCCACCATAAGTTGTCTCTCAAAAAGTGGTTAACCGGATTGGTGACTCTTGATCATAGGCATTATAATTTTTTTATTATTTAATTCATTTGCATTACCGATGTGGGACTAATTCCATACATCAATCTCCTCTTTTTCCTCGTGCACACACACAAGCCCGTGGACCCCATATGTACACGTCAGCACTACCAAAGACATACAAGCTATTGTCTTTTTCTTCATTTCAATTCCCAGGTGGCCCCCCCCCCCCACATGGTGACGTCACCTCAACTCAACACAGCAAAGTGTTGTTCTATCAACGCGTGGGCCCCCATATTCACCTTAATTTACAACTTTTCCACTCTCCCTTTTATATATATATATTAAAATGCAAATGAATTAAATAATATTAAAATAATAATGCCTATGATCAAGATTCACCAATCCGGTTAACCACATTTTGAAAGACAGCCTGTGGTGGGTAGTTGTACTATACTATAAATAATTTATCTTCTAAATTGTATAAATTATCTGAGCTAGGGGTAAGAGCGTTACAAATGGTATCAAAGCCGACTTTCGACAATGAGTGTGGGAGAGCCGTAAGTTATGGACTCCAGAATGATCGGCGGAGTGAGACAATCCCCAGTATTCCGGGACGATGGACGTAAGGGCTACAGAATGATCCGCGGAGTGGGATTGGTCTCCAGTATTCCAAAGACGAGAGTGATGCTCACGGACTGCTCCACATCGACTAGAAAGTAGATCATGCACTAGATTGTGCATGCCCCGTGCTCAGTGAGGATGTTGATTTCTGAAGGGCACTAGATTGTGCATGCCCCGTGCTCAGCAAGGACCCTGATTTCTGAAGGGGGGTGGTGTATGTAACATCCCGTAATTTCTAAAGACATATATAGCAGTATATATATATATATATATATAAGGGGAGAGTGGCAAAGTTGTAAATTAAGGTGAATAGGGGGCCCACACGTTGATCGAACAGCACTTTGCTGTGTTGAGTTGAGGTGACATCATCATGATGAAGTCACATGTGGGGGACACCTGGGAATTGAAATGAAGAAAAAGACAGCAGCTTGTATGTCTTTGGTAGTGCTGACGTGTACATATGGGGTCTACGGGCTTGTGTGTGTGCATGGGGAAAAAGAGGAGATTGATGTGTGGAATTAGTCCCACATCGGGAATGCAAATGAATTAAATAATATTAAAATAATAATGCCTATGGTCAAGAGTCACCAATCCGGTTAACCACCTTTTGAGAGGCAGCCTGTGGTGATATAAGCAAAGTGTTGTTCTATCAACGTGTCTAATAAATTGTATGAGCTAGGGGCAGGGGCGTTACACCCTCCACCATTCCAAATGATGTTTATACAGGTATCGATGGTGATCTAACGAAGGACTTGATGAGCAGACATTCTAGATGGCCTTGGTGGAGTTGCTCGTGTTGTCTTATTTTCCAGTCGCTACTTTTTCTAGCTAGTCATAGCGAACTGTTACATGCATTTCCTTTCTTTCAGTTTATTATGTTCTCAGGCATCTTGACCTGAAGTTCATGTATTTCAGATGGGGGTTATTTGTGGAGAGTTTAACTCTATTTTATGTTCATGTGATTATTATTATTACCTGTGTGGATGTGCTTTATAAATATCTTGTTGAACTTATAACTATACAAATTATGAATGTTGCTTATATAATTTGCTAGGCCTTAGTTGCGTGCTCGTAATTGTATATATTGAGAAGCAGGGCATGACAACTACCTTCATAGCTTTCCCTTGAGTCACATTTACGACTCATTAAACAGCAAGTTCGGAGTCCAGCTTGTCCCTAAGGGCTGCTCCCACAACTTGCTAAGTCCAAATAACAAATTTGGAGTCCAACACTTGGTTCAATGCCGCCTTAGTCTCTTGTGAGCAAGCAAGTGCAGAGCATGGCTCACCATTCGGAATTGCTCCTACAACTCGTTAACCCCTGAATAACAAGTTTGGAGTCTAACATTCAGTTCGATGCAGCTTTAGTCCCTTGTGAGCAAGTAAGTAAGGAGCATGTGTAACGCCCCTGCCCCTGCTCGGACAATTTTATACAATTTATCAGAAAAATTATTTATAGTATAGTACAACTACCCACCACAGGCTGCCTCTCAAAAGGTGGTCAACCGGATTAATGACTCTTGATCATATGCTATATTATTTATTATTATTTTAATATTGTATCAATCCAGATATGGGACTATTTAACTCTGCCTCTCTTCTCTTTTCTTGTGTACAGACGAAGCCACACACAAGGTGGCCCCACGCTGACATCAGCAATGACCGAGGCAGCAAGCCTGCCACTCTCTTCCCGGGTGGGCCCCATGTGGTGCCACGTCACCCACTGGGTGACGTCATCCAGGAACCAACAGCAACAATTCTGTTGTTTCTCTAGCCGTGCCCCCCATCTTTTTACTTTTTTTTTATTTACCACTTTGCCATCACCTATATATATATATATATATATATATATATTTAGAAATTACGGGATGTTACATACACCTCCCCTTCAGAAATCAGCGTCCTCGCTGAGCACGAGGCATGCACAATCTAGTGTAGGATCTACTTTCTAGCCGATGTGGAGCATCTGCTTTTTTATCTGCCCGATTAATCATGATCCCAAAATCCACCGCCTGATCAATAATAATCCCGAATTTAATTGAGCTGCCCTCCTATCCGCCCGACTAATCATGATCCTAGAATCTACCGCCCGATCAATCCCCGTCCCAGATTTAATTGAGGGCTCACCACAGTCCCGAAATCCACTGCCCGATTGGGTTTATAGTCCCGGAATCCACCACCCGACTATATAGATATGCCCCACATTTGGTGTCGAAAGTCGGCTCTGATGCCATTTGTAACGCCCCTGCCCCTGCTCGGACAATTTTATACAATATATCAGATAAATTATTCATAGTATAGTACAACTGCCCACCACAGGCTGCCTTTCAAAAGGTGGTTAACTGGATTGGTGACTCTTGATCATAGGCTATATTATTTATTATTATTTTAATATTGTATCAATCCCGATATGGGACTATTTAACTCTACCTCTCTCCTCTTTTCTTGTGTACAGCCGAAGCCACACACAAGGTGGCCCCACGCTGACATTAGCGATGACAGAGGCAGTAAGCCTGCCTCTCTCTACCCCGGTGGACCCCATGTTGTGCCACGTCACCCACTGGGTGACGTCATCCAGGAACCAACAGCAGAATTTCTGCTGTTTCTCAAGCCGTGGGCCCCCCATGTTTCTTACTTTTTTTTATTTACCACTTTGCCATCACCTCTTATATTATATTTATATATATATATATATATATATATATATATATATATATATATATATATATATATATATATATATATATATATATATATAGGGCAATGCTCCATTGAAAATGGGTCTAGTTTTCACGGGTTGGAAAACACCAATCTGAGCCGTTGGATCGCTTATGATCGTGATCAGCGGCTCAGATCGAGCTCCCCATAACCCGTTTCAATTGATCAGCGGAGGGTTATTTTGGGAATTTCGTCCTAAATAACACTTCGCTGAACAGATTATAAAAAAATTGATATAACCTAGGCCGTTGTTGGGAACAACGGCCTAGGTTATAAAAAATTGAATTATAGGCCATTGTTTGGAACAATGGCCTTGTTCTAAATTTTTATAACCTAGGCCGTTTTTGGGAAATTGAATTATAGGCCATTGTTTGGAACAACGGGCTTGTTCTAAATTTTTATAACCTAGGCCGTTGTTCCCAACAACGGCCTAGGCTATAAAATTTTACAGAAATTTTATAAAATTTTATAGCCTAGGCCGTTGTTGGGAACAACGGCCTAGGTTATAAAAATTTAGAACAAGGCCGTTGTTCCAAACAACGACCTATAATTCATTTTTTTTATAACCTAGGCCGTTGTTCCTAACAACAGCCTAGGTTATATTCATTTTTTCAGAGCGAATCAGGCGAAGAGTTATTTGGGATGAAATTTCCAAAATAACCCTCCGCTACTTAAGTGATATTGGGTGATGGGTGGAGGCGATCTGAGCTGCTGATCACGATCAAAAGTGATCCAACGGCTCAGATTGGTGTTTTCCAACCCGTGAAAACAAACCCGTTTTCAATGGAGCATTTCCTATATATATATATATATATATATATATATATATTCACTATATCTTTTTAGAAATTATGTAACTATATCTTTTTAGAAATTATGGGATGTTACAGCATGACCCACCATTCGGAATTGCTCCTACAACTCTTTAACCGTCTGAACAAGTTTGGAGTCCAATACTTGGTTCATCACTGCTTTAGTCGCTTGCAAGAAAGCAATTGCAGAGCAGGGCTTGCCATTTGAAATTGCTCCTACAACTCGTTGAAAGTTTCAAATAACAAGTTTGGAGTCCAATACATGACTTGATGCTGCTTTAGCAGCTTGTAAGCAAGCAACCTCGGAGTAGGGCTTGACATTTGGAACAGCTCCTACAACTCGTTAAAAACCTTGAAAATAAGTTCAGAGTTCACAATCATGGCTCGAAATCGCCTTCCCACAACTTTCAAGCATGCGAGTATAGGGCTCAAAGCAATTCGAACTACTCCTAAAACTTGTTTAGTTTCCAACAAGCAAGTCTGAAGTACAACCCTCCACCAGGGTTGCTCCCACGTCTTGCTCCAAACAATGAGTTGCAACACAAAGAAGCCAAGAGTTAAGTCAAATACACTTGGAAAACCTTTATTTCATATGAATTTCTTATTATGAGGTAGGGAGTATACGATAAGTTCTTTATTCCTGGCACAAACCTAAAAACAAAATACATTGGGTCTCTCCACTCCGATCACTCACGACGGTGAGACACTTTTGTTTCGATATGTATTCCGCTTGAGACACTTCTTCACCATTGAAGAGTCACCTCGGTTGCCCAAGCTGCCCAATAGAGGTTCCAACCCTACAAATAGAGTTTTGGCCTCACGACCATGAGCGCCACACCTTCTTGCCAGAAGTCGTGCTTGACGTCCCGACCACTCGCTTTTGGCATCCCCAGGGATCCGTTCTCCTGAAGTCCTTTTCCCTTATACACAAGACGTATCGAACCATCAAGACGAGCTTTCCTTAGAAGGGCGAACTACAAGTCTCTTCCAACCAACACGAGCTTTAGCCGAGAGTCAACTCCGTCACACACAACTTGTTGCTGGGTAGAGCATGCTCAGTATCTCGAGTGTAACACCCCGTAATTTCTAAAAGAGTAATATATATATATATATATATATATATATATATATATATATATATATATATATATATATATATAATATAATATAATATAAAGGTTGGATGGCATTAGTGTTTTAATGGTAATAAAAGTGAGTAGGGGGGGGCACGATGTTGTTAACAGCAAAATGCTGCTGTTGTAATAATGTTGATGACGTCAACATTCATGGAGGGGCCCTCTTGGGGAATTCGGCTGTACACATTTAAAAGAGGAGTTTGAGTATGGATTTGTCCCACATCGGGAATTGAACAAAAATAATTAAGTATAAATAATAATGCCTATGATCAAGAGTCACCAATCCGGTTAACCACCTTTTGAGAGGCAGCCTATGGCAAGCAGTTGTACTATACTATAAATAATTTGTCTGATAAATTGTATAAATTGTCTGAGCTAGGGGCAGGGGCGTTACAAATGGTATCAGAGCCGATTTTCGACACCGAGTGTAGGGCATGTCTATATATTCAGGCGGTGGATTCCGAAACTATAGACCCAGTCGGGCGGTAGATTCCGGGACTGTGGTGAACCCTCAATTAAATCCGGGACTATTATTGATCGGGCGGTAGATTCCGGGATCATAATTAGTCGGGCGGATAGGAGGGTAGCTCAATTAAATTCGGGATTATGATTGATCGAGCGGTGGATATTCCGGGATCATGAATAATCGGGCGGATAGAAAAGCAGATGCTCCACAACGTCTAGAAAGTAGATCCTGCACTAGATTGTGCATGCCCGTGCTCAGCAAGGACACTGATTTCTGAAGGGGGTGTGTTATATATATATATATATATATATATATATATATATATATATATATATATAATGTAAAGGTTGGATGGCATTAGTGTAATAATGGTAATAAAAGTGAGTAGGGGGGGCACGATGTTGTAAACAGCAAAATGCTGTTGTTGTAAAAATATTGATGACGTCAGCATTCATGGAGGGGCCCTCTTGGGGAATTTGGCTGTACACATTTAAAAGAGGAGTTTGAGTATGGATTTGTCCCACATCGGGAATTGAACAAAAATAATTAAGTATAAATAATAATGCCTATGATCAAGAGTCACCAATCCGGTTAACCACCTTTTGAAAGGCAGCCTATGGTGGGCCGTTGTACTATACTATAAATAATTTATCTGATAAATTGTATAAATTGTTCGAGCTCAGGGCAGGGGTGTTACACCGAGGGCCTCCACCAGTATATATGGCATTCAGTCAATAAAGAGAGTTATGGAGCCACTACAACGTTAGCAAACACAAAAGACTTCGATCCAATATTAAGAAGACTCGAAACACTAATAACTCATTAACTCAAGGTAATGAGTTCGGTGCTCTGTGTCTTGCTTGAGCTCCTCCAACAGTTCATCGACTCCGTACAATATGCCTTGGTTGAAACTAGTTGAGTCCAGTCTGGGTCGCCCACTCGGAGCAGGAAAATCTTCTGCTGGATGCGGTGGAGTAATGTGAATATAATAAGAATCTCTTTGTCTGATATGGCAGCAGTGTAGAGGACATAGGGTTTATGGTCTTGATCGGGTAAAAGATGAGGGAGATGGATTCAACTTCCGGCTCCTTACAAACCCTTGTTTTCTTTCTCGATAACCCACAAGGCAACCCCTTGTTTAGAATGAAAAAACCTATCAACTTAACCCTAACAACAAGGGTGATAGCGAAAAACTCGAGGATTGTTTAGATTATATTTAAGCAAGCATTCAAATCTAGTGAAAATCTAGTGAAATACGTAAAGAGGGCAATGCCATACACCATATGTTGAATGTTTTTTTAGGACATCCAATCTGGAACTGTATGACATTTCTGATTCTATAGTGGAAGTACACTGCCTGAGCATGAAATAAGTAGTTTAAAGATAGGGCACTTATCTGTTGTACTGCTGAAACTGGAAAATCATAGCAAAAATGTTTTACCCCCTTCAAAGCAAATTACAGATTCATGGCATAGTCCCTCTAACAAACTTTATCGAGTCCCTCTGGAAATCAAGGAGATCATCAAAGATACTCATCTGATAGCATCAATGATTCTAAAGATCATAATTTATAGGGCTAATTAGCATGATGAATGAAACAATGATAGCTATGATCATGTGAGAACTCCTTCGGTGAGAGCCATGTGTGAACTTTTTTTTGGATATAAATTGAAAAAATCAAACCGTTCATTTTGATCTATATGTCTAAAAACTCCGGGGATGAGAAATCAAGTTATTGAGATTTGATTGTCCATACATTAAAGTGTTTTTTTTAAAGGAAAAGGTGGAATAACGCCACCCTGTTTCATTAATAAGAGGTTAATAAAACAAACCCGGTGTACCGGGTGAATACAAAAGTACTGTGCAAGAAAATAAAACATAATCCCCTAACAAAACCCTGGGGGGTGGGTCTAGTCATCCGAACATCATATACCCAAAAGAACAGTGGATCACTACAAAAGAACCAAGTAGTGGAGGTTGCTGCTACAGAGACCCTGGAGATTGTGGTGGGCGCAGCCTCTCAGTCCAGTGTTGGCCCAAACTCTACCTCCTCATCATCAAACTCTTCCACCTGGAAGACTATGGCAATTCTCCCTCTCGCTCCTGTGGCAGCAGCTGTAGCCCAAAAAGAGATAAGATGCATGATATGAGTAAGGTTACCAGAAATAGTATTACATAAAGCACGAAAGTAGAAATTATTTCTGTCTAGCCATAAGACCCATGTAGTTACCGTAATGGCAATGTACCACGCATCCTTCATTTCGTGGCGAATCGAGGCAAATTTGGGGCCAATCCACAAATCCTCATATTCGCTGGGGTAGTCGCTTGTTCCTATGGCTCGCAATACCTCTACCATAGTAGCCTTACTCCTTGGACAGTGAATAAAGAGGTGATTCAAATCTTCCACAGGCATGTTGCAGAAGCCACAGTTGGTCACTATTTGGGGTTTTTTTTTGGCAAGGTTCTCTCTAGTGAGGATTGCATTGTTGAGCACTAGCCAGGGGAAGACCCTAACTTTAAGGGGGGTTTTCGCCTTCAATAGGACTTGGGCCCAGCTGGGTCTGCATCCCCGGTAGTGAATTCGGTGATACAGGGACCTAACCGTGAAAGCTCCCTTGGACTCTAGTCCCCAGTGCATGTGATCCGGACCTTGAGCACACCTCGCCCCGGTCCGCTTGATGTGCACTTGTAGTTCAAGCAGTTGCTGGTGCAATTCTGGATTAAGGGTTCCTTGGAACGGTGTCTCCAATTATCCCTCTTCCAGGTCTTGGCCACCGATATATTTGGTCGCTTCGTTTTCTCGTACAGATCTGGGAAGGTTTCCATGAGTGTATGGTCACCACACCATTTGTCCCACCAGAATCTGGTGGATCGTCCATTACCGATAGATGAGGTGACTGCAGAGTTGAATGGTCTGCTTGCTTTGGAGATTCCTTTCCAGAATCGAGAAACTCTAGCCCCTACTTGGAATCCTAAACTTCTCGTGCCTTTTTTTTGTATGACTCAATATCGTTGTTTTCTTTTTATAATGACATGATGGATGGACAAATGAATTTCAAATTATTTGATTTTACATATTTAGACTAATTTAGTCATTTTAAACAATGTGAACGGTTCTGATCATCTTTGTGATGGCTATGTAAAAAGTTCACACTAAGCGTATCGTAAGAACTAGTTCTCACATGATTATATATATATATATATATATATATATATATATAGCAACAAGCGATCCTGATGACAAACAATCAAACATGTATATATATATATAGCAACAAGCGATCCTGATGACAAACAATCAAACATGTAAATTAAACTAGTCACAAAGCACACAATGATTTGTCCCAGTTTAGGCAAACCTAATCCGGGAGAGAAAGAAGGGAAATATTATTTCAACTAGAGAAAATACAAAGTATTACACTCGCACCAATAACCTATCTATCTCTCAAGCCTCACTTAGAAGATAATAGAGCTATTTACAATTGAGTACTCTCAATTGCACTTATCAATAAAGTGCTCTCTCTTGTCTCTTAATAGAGGCTTACATAAACATATATAAAGATCTAGAGATACAGTCTTTATACATAAGCTGTCCGATATAATGTAGAAGAAGTCACATGATATGAGCCCTACGGTCTAACCTGGGGTTGAAGATGGGCCCAGAAGAATCACCTAGATATAGGCCCAAGCAATGCCAGCCACCGCAGGCGGTCCACTGCTAAAAGGGTGCAGTCAACCGCCAAGCTCTCTGTTTCAAAACAGAGCTCAAGCGGTGTGTTGGTGCCGGCTGCTGTTTGATGTTTCTGACTTCATCTCTCTACGATGCTTCGGCCTTCATGCTTCAATGTCTCTTCTTCTAATCGAACACAAGTATGCAAGACATACAATCCCAACAATCTCCACCTTGGATTGTATACACGTGCTATCAACAATGTGTGACAAAACTTCTTTTATTCTCCACCTTCAAATTCTTCAGCTAGTTGAATCAATTTGTTACTTTTTTCTCCAATCAATATGCCCCTCAAGGGCACACTCTAGTACGCGTTAACATGGAGGCACCGTCCTCCGCACGAACTCCACCTACCCTGAGGCACTCCACCTTTCGACGATTTTCAAACATCGTGGTCCCGCTTCGATGATTTTAGTCACGACATACTAGATAACGCTTCATGGACATAGGGTATAGAAACATTTGGCCAAGATTTCTCAATCCCAAGAAGCTTGTAGAGGTTAGGTGAAACACCTCTCTTTCCAATCATCACCTTACGATGACCTTCCCAAACAGACAGAACTCCACTTTGAACTGTGTATTTGCAACCTCGTACGTCAAGAGTTCCTAAGGCTATAAGATTCTGTTTTAACAAAGGAATATGTATGGCATTCTCTAATGTGTAAATCTTTCCATATGGTGCTTCTAACTCAACTTTTCCTTCACCCACTACTTCACAAAAAATCTCACCAACCACCGTTCTTACACAACGACGTTCTCTTGCAAACTTGTAAGTAGCATACATCTCCCTCTCAAAGCATATGTGAGAAGAAACGCCCAAATCAAGATATTAGTCTGAATAAACATCTATAGAACTTAAAACAAGAGCATAATCAAAAGTATCACCTGACTCAACCACACTAGCAACACTAGCAATGTTGGTGCTCTCGTGATTCAGCAACTTCTAACAATATCTCTTGTAATATTTAAACCTTCTACAATAGTGGCAACAGATCCTTCCTTTTCTTGCACTTTTGATTCTACTCAAAATACCATCTACCCCGATGTAACTTGTAGAAGTAGACGCCAATCTGTGAGTCCCCCTCCTAAGCTCATCCTTCTCCTACAAGCCTTCTATCACCTTTGCTGGGAAAAACTTCTTCTTGGTAGACTCTCCATCTAGCATGGTGTTTATCAGATACTTGTATGGATCTAGTAGTGAATTTATTAAGATGAAAGCTTTAAGATCATCTGCGTTCGATGCCCTTAATTCAGTAGACTATGAATTGGATTCCTATATATGATTTTAAAGAGCTGTATTTTTCTTCATTGAGTTACTGAACATCTCTTCTTCCAGTACATCAGATAGTGATTATGTGGCGTCAAATATGAGTCTTTCCCAAAGACTCTCCGTGCTTATACTCTTGACTCTGTTCACCAAAAACATCCGAATTAAATCAATGGCATGTGTATAATTCTTCACTTGAAACTCCAGCTTTATGTCAGATGGCCTCTCCTGCTTGATCTTTGTGGAACTCTGATCTATCATTGTAACACCCTAGATTTTTAAATAATGTTTTTGAGATTAATAAATGAATTAAAATAATTTTTGATGATTTAATAAATATTTTTCTGAAATTTATCTTTTTACACGTGCAAAACACGTGCAAATATTTTCTTGGGAAGTTCAAAGTCAAAAATTATTTTGGTAAAACCTAATATTTATTAGTAGGTACTATTTATGAATTTTTTGGATTTTTCTGATATTTATTTGACCTATGTGCAAATATTACAAAAAGATGGGCTTTTGTGCAAAATTACCACTTGGAGTGAAAAATCCAGATTTTCGGATTTCTGGGCTTAGCATGATGCCTAGAAAACTCAGAGATAAAGATTTTACTTTTTATTTTAATATATTTAGGTTATTTCGTAAATTTCTTAAAGAATAGTCTTTTTGTAAAATTGCCACTTAGAGGCAAAATTACAAAATTGATTTCTGGGTTTTGAAACCAGTGCCGGCTAGATCTGAGTATTTGTTTTTGTTTTTAAATTTGAATTTAATTGGTTTATCTAATTTTCAATTATAAGGATTTATATATGTAAAGATATATTCAAAAGGGATATTTTGCAAAATCTGTTCAAAAACCCTAATACCTAATTTCCGGCCTAATATAAAGAGAGTGCAGCTGTCTCTTTGCTGCATTACACAATGGATTTTCTTTATTATTGATTTCTTGGAGTTTCGAAGCGAGGGTCTTGGTTTTCTTGCGAAAGGAATGACTTTTATTATTCTCTTTATTATTTCGGTTGGTTCTTCAATAAGGTGAGTGACATATGTTTGTTTTCTAACTTTTCAAACATGTTGTATGGGATGATTTTCCTATTAGAAATCATGTTAGGGATTGTACGATGATATGATGAGTTGATTAAAAGATGGATGAATAAAGATTGAAACTTTTCATGAAAACTATGCTATTGATGGTTTAAACCCTATATAGATGATTTGAGATTGTTAAGAACCTAATGGAAAACATGGGTATGTTGTTTTGTATCGTGTTCTTGCTGATTTGATTGCATATAACAAGTTGAATGTTATAAATTGCACAAAAGGGAGTAGAGTAGGGTTCTTCACTGTGTGTATGATATATATACTCTGTTTTGGGTTTTTGATGAAGAAGAATTTGATTATTTACATGTCGTAATTGTATATATTCATGGGTAAACTATTGTAATCAGTGGGGTATGTATATAACTAGTTTTAGAAGAGTTTTGAATTAAAAAGGTCAAATCTTGAAGGTTGGAGTTAGGGTTGTTCTTTGGGTCTGACTTGTTTCAGCCAAAATTGGTTTTTGATGCTTTTGTGATGTTTTCGAGTTGGATTTAAGTTTTCTTGATACTGAGATGGATTTGAAAAATAAACTATACATACATGATGTTTTCTTGATGTTTTACTGAAGCTTAAACACACCTATACATATGCATATATATTCATCTCACTGTTTTTGAAGAATTTGATAAAAATTACTCTTTTTGATCGTGATGTGATTTTGATTTGTTTTATAAACTCCTATATGTTATACAAGTTGTATTTGATCATCTCAGGAATTTTATTTTGCCAATTTATGATTTTACAAAGAATTAACGAAGTATCAGTAAAAAGTGCACGAATATTAAAGCTGTCGTTTTTTGAATGTGTCCGTCGACTGTCAAGATTTTACACATGAACTGACAGTCGACAGTCAATTAGTGGATTTTGGGATTTTTGCATGTCGGTCGACCGGCCACTTTTGTACTGTTTAAACGGTCGACTGTTAGTATATTGGCTGATTGTTTTTTCTTGAGTTTTCTTCGTGTTTCTTGAACGATTGTTTCTTCGATATTATGGATTATTGATCTACTGTTTTAGAGAATGTTTTTGTTATAGATTACAATATTTTACAAAGAGTTATGTTTTGATTATAATAGAATTTAAATTGTATTTTTATGACTTTATAAAGGAAAATATATATGGTTTTTGAAGAAATTAATGTTTTGTGACTTTCTATGACTTCAAAATATGATTCTCAGTTATTTAGTGGATTTAATATTTTATTTCAATTCTGGAATTTACAAGTGTATTAATTGAGTTTGGATTTTTTATGGATTTAAGAAGTTTTCTTGACAAACATTTTGATAATGGAATTGAGAGTTTTATTGAAAGTTTTGGTGTTGATATTCATTTTGTGAGTTTCTAGGAGTTGAGCGGGATTCCTGTGAACTGACAGATGGGATTTTGTGGATTACGACCAGTTGGGTCTTGGGGTTGTTGTTGTAGAATTAAGTCCGGCAGGATACACTAACTCTAGAGAGGGGGAATTTGTGTTTTAATAATAATCAACTTAAAAACAGACACTAATGGAGATGTAATAGAACTTGGGAAACATAAGTATATGCTCTAGGGGTCTAGTCCAACGGATGCATTCCAGAACTGTGTGTTGTTCTGTCTCGAGAGGACATTTGGTATATTCGCGTGTCGAGGGTCTGTAAGCCTATTACGGAACATACAGGTGCATTCGTATGTCGAGGGTCGGTATGCCTATTCACGGGATGTACTAGTGTATCAGCATGTCGAGGGTCTCGCAAACCTATTCATGGGGTACACGTCAGGGAGGTGATTTCTTCCTGGGGGTCAGAGCTATTCTAATATGATGCTTGCATGTCGAGGGTTGTGGTGCCTATTCGCAGAGTATTCTGGATCATGTTTATATCACAGTAGTAGGATTAGTTTCATAACGAGGGATTGAACCCTACAAAGTGGAGAATGATACGGGCTTGCACAGGACCTATATAGTATGAAATGCATAGAATCCGACAAGTATGCATTAGAGAGTCATCATCCTGCACTTGTGTTTTCTTGATTTGGTTTTATGCATGATTGTTTTCTGTTTCCTACACTTGACACCTAGTCTAGTTTCACTTGATGTTTTCATGCTTTATTTATTGTTTTTCATCTTCCATTCGTTATGACTATTGGTATGTGTTGATCATGATTTTATTCTTTATGTTTTATTCATGTTGTATTTCTTTGGATGTCACTCACACCGTTATGGCTGACCTCTGTAATTTTGGGGGTTAGGGTTATCTCTAGCCTCATGTTTTCATGTAGGTACCTGTAGCATTGAGATTTGGATGCATGTGGTAGAATGATAGTGTGGCTTATGTAATTTGTAAAAGAATGTGTTGTAAAGGAAAGAAATTGTAATTCAAGGTGTTTAATTTTCCGCTGTGCTTTGTAAAGAATTGATGTAATAAAAGTTGAAAAAAATTATCTGTGTTTTGGCTATGTTTACTATTACATCGAGGTTGATGCTGAGAATTGTGCCGCGTATTTATGAGATATTATATTGGAAATTTGGGGTACTATAGTCATCTTCTCCAAGGAAACTCGAGCAACTCCTGAGCTGTGGAAGATTTTTGACCTGACACTCTGATACCATTTGTTAGGGAATCTGCTGAGTTTAGCAACAACCGATCTTGATGACGAACAATCATACAAGTAGATTAAACCAACCACACAAAGCACACAATGATTTATCCTGGTTCGGGCAAACTTAATCTGCGGGAAGAAAGAAGGGAAATATTATTTCAACTAGAGAATAAACAAAGTATTACACTCCCACACTATCTATCTCTCAAGTCTCACTTAGAAGATAATAGAGTTATTTACAATGGAGAACTCTTAATTGCACTTATCAATGAAGTACTCTGTCTTATCTCTCAATGAAGACTTACATAAACATATATAAAGATCTAGAGAATCCCGAGGTTGTAGTCTTGATCTATAAGCAGTCCAATATATCATGTAGAAGAAGCCACATGATAGGAGCCGTACAATCTAACATGGAGTTGAAGATGAGCCCAAAAGAATCACCTAGATACATGCCCAAACAGTGCCAACCGCCATTGGGGGTCGATTGCCATAAGGGTGCAATCGATCGCAAGCTCTCTGTTTCAAAACAAAGCTCAAGCGGTCGACTGTCCTTTTGACAGTCGACTGTATTGGTGCTGACTGTTGTTTGCTATTTCTGACTTCATCTCTCTTCGATGCTTTGACCATCATGCTTCATCGTCTCTTCTTCTAATCGAACACAAGTATGCAAGACATTCAATTCCGACAGTATTCCAAATCTCAGGAGCAACTACTCATAAGCATAAGAAACTATAACCAACATGTCTCACTTGAGAAAAACTAAAGAACCAGGGCATATGCCGTTCAATTGAAAATATAAACGATACATAGCAAGTAAAATTTTAAGCTCCATTCGGAACCGGTTGCCACCCCTTCTCCTAAATTGGTTAAACCCAGAAAGAAAAATTCCTCTAACATCATTCATTCCAGCGCTCGATTAAAAAGTAAGCAGTCATCTTCTATTACCGTTTCTGCCAAAGCTTCGCTTGTGGCCCAAATTAGAAAGTTGGACATTCCTCCACCCCTGGTGGATATCCCAGTTGATACCCTTTTGGGGTCTGTCTATCAGGTGCGCTTTGATTCATTCTCTAATGAGGAGATTGGTAAGTTGGTTTGTGACATGGGTTTCTTGCAAGACTCCACCTCCCCCTCTTTCTTTGATTCAGTTAATTCTCTTGAAATATCTAGTGCTATTGTGTTCAATCGTGCTCATGATTAGTTGCTCTTGGAACACATTAGGGATCTGGGTGCCTCCCCCAAAAAAAGGCTATTTTTGATTTTATATCCTCAACTAAATGTGATATTATTTCGATTTAAAAATCCAAACTTGAATTTCTTGATGCTTCGTCTATTTGGGCTCTTGGTGGTCAGCTCTTAACACAATGGGTTAGTTTAAACGATATTAATTCATGCGGAGGTATTCTTCTTGGTTTCAAAGATTCTCTTTTTAATCTGATTTCCGTTTCTATAATGAAAATTTTCTTAATTGTCAATCTTCACTGGGTTGAATTCAACCAGCTCCTGATGGTAGTTTCGGTTTATGGGCCTTACATGGTCGATCTTCGTATTGCTTTCTGGGATGAATTCAATTCTTTTCTTGGTCACATTAATGGCCTATGGATTTTCTGTGGTGATTTTAATGTCACTAGATTTGTTCATGAGTGTCGAGGTAACCATATGCATTTCAGTGACTTCTCCAGTTTTAATAACTGTATTAGGTCTTTAAATCTGATTGATTTCCCCATTAATGGCCGTCGGTTTACATGGTCTAATCACCGTCTTAACCCATCCATGATGAAGCTTGATAGATTTCTCATCTCGCAGGACTGGATTGATACTTCCATAATTCTTTTGTTCAAGGCCTCCTCAATCTTGTTTCTGACCATACTTCACTGATGTTACATTCTAACTTCAATTTCTCCACACCGTTCAAATTCCATCTGGTGACTCACTATCTCTCTTTTGTGGTTGGTTCTCATGGTCTCGCCTGACTTCTCCTTAAGATCCATTAGGTTAAAAACAATTGTAAAGTCCGGAGTAAAGCTAGATTTGGTAATGCGAATATCCTTCAACATTCTTTTCTCGATGCCATTCATCTTATTGACCAGAGAGAGGATCTAGGCTCCATTTTGGTTTCCGAGAGGCACTATTGCAAGGACTGTAAGGTTGAATATGACCAAGACCATTTGAAATAAGCCCAAAGAGCCAAAATTAAGTGGTTGAAAGTAGGACATTGTAACACCTCGTTCTTTGATCAATTTGCCTCTAATAGGCATATGATCAACCACATCTCGTCCTTATAGGACGATGATTTTGAATTGCCCTCAATCCACGCTACTTTCCTGAGATTCTTCAAGAATCTCATGGGCTCTGACTCTGTTAGCCCCATTCGCATTGATTGGAACCCCCTTTTATGGGGTTGAGAACTTTTATCTCTCTAGCCTCGATAATCTTTTTTCCATTGAGGAGATTAAAGAGGAGGTATTTTCTATGCGCAGCGATTCGGCTCCAGCCCCTGATAGCTTTCCTTGCTTTTTTTTCAAAAGTTTTGGGACATTCTTAAAGATGATCTTCTAGATATGTTCTCCGATCTTTTTCACGGTTCCTTCTCTTTTGACTGCATTAACTATACTTATATTGTTCTCATTTCGAAAATCATTGGGGCTAACATTGTCTTGGCTTCTAGGCCTATTAGCCTTCTTAATGTCTCATTCAAAATCATCATGAAATTTCTGGCCAATAGGTTGAGTTCTGTTATTTCTTCTCTCATTGATTCCGCTCAATCAGCTTTTGTTTAAAATCAGTTTATTTTGGATAGCATTGTGTGTGCTTAAGATATTATTTCCGATTGTCACCGCTCCAAATCAGAAGAGATCTTACTTAAGATTGATTTTGAAAATGCTTATGATAAAGTTAGTTGGGCCTTCCTCTTTGACGTTCTTTACCATCATGGTTTCGACCCTAAATGTATCACTTGGATTAAATATAGTCTTTTTTCTGAGAATTTATCAATGTTAATTAATGTTGTTGAAGGCAATAAATTTATGTGTAAACGTGGCCTCAGATAAGGAGACCCGATTTCCTCCTTACTTTTTGTTCTAGTTGCTGATGTTTTCAGCAGAATGCTCCTTAAAGCTAGTTGTAATCCCTATTGCTCATATTTGTATTTTTAATTATATTTAATAAAATTCTTGATTATTTATTTTTATTTCTGGGTGTATTTTATTTCTTTTCATTGTATAGTGCGTTATTCTTCTCTCTCTTGTGATTCATTTTTCATTGATTCAGTTTTTTTTATTCTCATTTATTTGGCCTACAAATTTGTTCTTGATTTTGTCTATTGTTAAACCTATTTCATGCCTAATTGTCTCTTATTGGATTTTCTTTATCCTATTGGATACTACCCAGTTCACCCAAATCCATATTATCTCTATTTAAACACCCTAATTGAACCCTAACCCTAATTATCGAACCCTAATATTCTCTTTCTCCCTCCTAGCCGTCATCTTCCCTACCCCGACCCCCGTCCTACTCCCGATCTCACCCAACCTCCTTGTTGTCTTTGTTCTTCTCCGACGCCGGCGACACCCCCCGACCACCCGACTCCCGACCTACCCCTTTCCTCCTCTTCCTCTTCATTGTCATCGACTTCGCTGTGCACCCACACCCAGATCGAGCCCCCCATCCTGTCGTCTTCTCTGTGGTCGAGCGTCGCCGCGAACTCCAATCGCATTGTCGCTGCCGTCCAGCCGCACCGTCGTAATCTTCTCTGGCCGTGGTGCTGCCGATCTTGCTATTGAGTGCTGCTGTCTCTTATATAGTATGTGCACATGCTTTTGTGTGCACGCATTTTGGGTTGGATTGGATTTCTCGTCTCTTTGTTCGTGTGTTCGCTGTTTAGGATCCATTTCCGTTATTTGTTCTTCGTTTCTGTCGTCTTCATAACAGGTAAGTAGCTTATATGTGTTCTTTTTGTCATACAAGTGAATACCGTAAGTAATCTAGTTTGAAAATATTTGTACTGTCATGATGATCCATATTGTTAGTTTAACCGTTGACATCATCTCTTGATCATGAGTAGTTACAATAATTGACACTCGTTGCATGAAAACAATTAGATTAGTGGACACTTTGATTGTATGTTGTTTGTGACACACTGTATGTTATAGATGACTATTGCATATATGTTTGTTGAATGTATTATCTCATTATGGACTATTTGATTCACATGCCATGCTGATTTAAGTAACCCACATATACCATGCTTTGTACGGCATCTAGATTGGACCGTTTGTAGTTGAGTTGTTTGATAAAATGCCGAAAAGAACTTTTGTTTTGCTGCTACCCTATTTTGTACAGTAATTTCGACCCTGTTAACATCAGTGAATTAAATAAGTTTGTGAACATGATTTGTAGCCTCTGATTTCTATTTTCCAGAACTTTTGACAGATTTGAATTCCGAGTTTTGATGCAAGAGTTATTTCCATTTTACTGCAGTCATATTGTATATTCCACATTCTGAACTATAAGTATTTTCTTTGAAGTTTTATTTTAAAACTGACATTAAAAGTAGAATTTGAACTCTATATTTTGCTAAGTATGTTTAGATATAACTGGGAGCAATCCCAAATTTTTGTGGAATTAATTAATTACTTTTGTATCTCATTTCATACCTATGAAGCTAGTCGATATATTTCCAAACTGCATGCTGTTAAGTAAAGAATTATGTTTTTAACCTAATTCTATTCGTTTTTAATGAAAACTTTGTGAATAAGAACTGTAGCCTTATTTTTCTATTTTATCATCCTTTTGACGAATCTGGATTTCAAATTATATTTTATGAGTTATCTCTGTTTTAGTACAGCTGTGTCTGAACTTTCAAAATTGAGATTTTGTTTCATTACTCTGTTTTCTCAATTTTGTTGACTATACCATATATAATGTAATTTCATGATATTTTATATTTTGAAACTAGATATGTTAGGGAATCTTCCAGATTTTTCTCAGATTTAGTTATGATGATTTTAAACTCTTTTCATGCTTATAAACAAGATTTTGCATTTTCTGGTTGAATACGATTTCTGTATTAAACGATGTTTTTGACCCTATTTTTGTGGCTGATATATGACTTATATATATGTGCTGGAATCGGAAAAGAGTCTAGTTTCTAGATTTTCTAACGGATCTGAATTTGCTATTCTTTAGCAATGAGAATCTCAGATTTGGTACAGTAGTGTCTTGCTGTTCAGAACTGAAAATTTCGTTGTTTTGACTATTATGAGCTGTTTTTATCAACCGTTGAAATCACTAATTCATTTTAGACTTATTTACTTTTCTTGCCATGTCTTAGCCTGTTTGTATTCGTTCACTTATGTTTATTAATAATAAAGGAAATCAAGCCTGGGATTTTAAGGGAAAAGATCGAGTAGTGGACAATATATAAATACATATTCAGAAGGGACTCGTTTCCCCACTGTTTACTGTGGTACCTACTTTTTATCTCTGGATGCATGAGGGCATGATCCATGACACCGTTACTGTTTGTTATTACTGTTACTATTACTGTTTGTCGGAATATATGGCCCTATAGAAGTTCCACTACAAAATCTTAAAACGAAACTGTTTGCTGTAGCAACCATGTGGTAAAATTTGGGAAGCATGAAGTGCTACCTAGTTAGTAATGAACATTAGACATAAGAATAACTGTTTACACTGTCATATCTTGTTACGGTTACAATGGATCTTTGCTATTACTGTTGATTACTGCTATCGTTGACACACTTTTACTGTTGATCCTTACTGTTACTGTTATGCTTCTTCTGGTATCACTACACTTCTTACTGTCATTTGTAGACTGTTATATTTGCTACCCTCTCCGTATTAGTATTACCTATTTAGTTTAGTTTTTTCCCCATTTTTCTACTTGTGTTGCTTGTAGCCTGGACTTGCATCTAACGGGCATTATATTTTTCTGTTTTTCCTCTTTTCCTTGTAATTGCCATATGAGCAGGTTTTGCTGATCAATTGCCTACCGGAGTTGGTGAGCAAAAGTTTTGAGCTGCGCAACTGGAAATAATTTGCTTAAAATATTTTAATGAACTATTTTATTTCATGAACTGTATTGAGACCTGTATTTGGGTTTATTGTCCCAGGATTATTGTTTTATCTTGGATCTAGTATTTGTTGGAACATTTATTATTGATGCAATAAATACTGTTGAGTTATGATTGTTTTTGCATGCTTGGTTAGAGTATACTGTTATATTTACTGTTATAATGAGTCAAGTAGATCCGTACAGCTTATGGATGGTGAAAACTATTTGCTGGGCTTAGTCGCGTACCGTATTCCGTATTCTTTTGGGAAGCGGGGCGTGACACCGGTGATGCCAATATCATCCAGAGTTTGGGTAATTTCAATGGGTTCAAGGGGATTCTTAATCTCCAATATACTTGTGACACCATTCTTTTTGCTAAACTGCATGGTCCTTCGATTCGTAACTTAAAACTTCTCATTTATCTATTTGAAAGCGTTTCTGGTTTGTCGATTAATTTCAACAAACCTTCGGTTATTTGGCTCTGTAGGTCCGTAAATAGACAAACCGAGATTGCTAATTTTTTAATTGTGCTTCTGGCTCATTTCCTGTTAATTATCTTGGCATTCCTCTCCGTTGGGGGACTCCTTATCAGGAGGATTGGATGCCGATGAACGACCGGATCGAGTCTAGAACTCCTGGTTTGGCCCTCAAATGTCTAGCGGTGGTAGGCTTACTTTGATTAATTTGGTCTTTTCCTCCATCCCTCTGTATATGATGTCTTACTTCTATGTGTCGTCTTGGGTTGTCAAATACATTGATAAGATTAGGCAGAATTTCTTCTGGTTACGTTTAGACACCTTCTCGATTGATAAACACTTATGCAATTGGCACAGACTGTGTAAATCCAAAAGAGAAGGTGGTCTGGGATCATCAACATGAGACAACAAAATTTTATGCTTCTGGGTAAATGGTTGTGGAAAGTTCTTAAGCGTGATGATTTAGCTTGAATCCATCTTGTTAAGAACAAGTATCACCAGAGAAAAAAAGTATGGGACTTACATTCCAAACTGGCTATCCACGCCTCCCCCTTTTGGACAGGGGTGTGGAAGGAGGTTGAGCCATTCAGATGCGGCCTTCAGAAAATTTGTGGTGACAGATCTACTGTCAGATTTTGGTTAGATTTTTGGATCTATAATAATAAAATTGCGGTTTTATTTCCTTATCTGTTTCACTTAGCTTCTAATCTGAATGCCACTGTGACATCATATCTTTCGATCCATAATAGTTAAAGGGATTGGATTATTTTTTTTAGAAGATCTCTATCGCTTCAGCAACATTCGCTTTAGCAACATTCTGATTATATTCGCCTCCTTGTCTTGCTGGGGTCTTATCAATGACAAGCGAGAGATGACATCAAATGGAGATGGTCTAACACCGGGACACCGGAACCTATACTGTTAAATCTTTCTATACCTTCCTTAATAATGGTGGTGTTATTTCTCCGTTCTACAAACATGTTTGGCAAAATATTTCTCACCTTAAGGTTCGGATTCTTGTTTGGCTTGCTATCCACAACAAGCTACTCACTGTGGAGAATCTGAATAAAAAGAATCTCGCTGTCGGTCAAAAGTCTGTCTTGTGTAATAACCACGAGGAATCTAATAATCATCTTTTCATTCACTTTTCATTCATTAAACAAATTTGGTATATTTGCAAGTCCACCAGGCATATCAATGGTTTGCCAAGGTCTTTGTCGTTAGGGTGGAGCTCTTGGAGGTATACCAATATCAATCGCCATCTTAGGCTCTCATGGGATATCACTATGATGGCCATCATTTGGGTTGTATGGAAAGAAAGAACAACCGGATCTTTACGAATACATTTAGCTCCATTGACCATCTTATTGGAGATGTTCTTTATTTTGCTCATTTCTGGTCTAATATTCTGCCCTCTAAGAGAAATGAGACTCTTCAACTACATTATCTTGACTCGGTAGTTCTGTCTCTGATTCAGGATGATTTGAATGTGGTGCCGTAGCTGTTCTTCACGCTGGGCATTCTTCTATGAGGGGGTTTCATTTACTCTTTCATTTAGCCCTTATTTTGAATTTGAGTTTCTGGTTTTATTTTCAATATTATTAATGCAGTTTTCAGCTTCTTCTTGCCTATGCAGTGAGCCTTCTTCGCATTGTGGTTTTTGGGTGTCTCTTCACCATCGTCATTTTGGTGTTCTCCCGACTGGTGAGTTTTGTTTTGACTGCTTTTTAGGGTGGTGTTTCTGTCCGGTGGGTGCTGCTCGATGCTCCTTGCTGCTCCTCTCTGCTGTGTAGCTCTCTCATCCTACTATTTTTGGTGCTGTGCTGTGATGCGGTCTTGCCTTTTTTTTGGGTGGCTCGGGTTGGCTTTCAGGCTGCTGCAGTTTAGCTGCCTCATGTGTTCTATTAGCTTTTTGGTCTTCTAGGGGTCTGTTTCTCTTCTTTGGTTTGTATCTGATTGTGCCTTGGCCCTTGGGGATTGGGGCTTGCTGCTCTGTTCTGTTTGCTGGGTATTTCTTCTCAGTTTGGCCTGCTGTTGTTGGTGTTGGTCAGGCTTGCAGCAAGTTCTGCCCACTATCTTCTCTGATGATGTTTGCTCTGTTCTTCTCTTTCTGTTATGGGCTCATTATGTTCATTTGGAGTCTTGATGTTATGTGTAGTTTAGCATTTTGTTTTCTCTAGTGTGTTGTGTTGTGTGAGTGTGCTGTTTCGACTCTGTATCTGTAACTATTATACTGGAGTTCTGTTGTGCTACTATCTATTTTGTTATATATATGTAGTGTGGCTGGAGTCTTTTTAGGCTCTATCCGTTTATTTCAATAAAGTTTACAAAAATGACAACGAAATTACTTTTTTCAGTAACAGTGGAAGTTATGATAAAAATGTGAGCCTACGATTAATGGAAACAGTCTGTCATGCTAAGATAGAGGATAACCTCCAATTTTCAGGTGAAAATCACAATGTACAGGAGTCCAATATTAAAGCAGTGCAGCTATTATAACATTTACCATAGACCAAATGCAAAATATTGACAGTTACTTCCTATAGCGTAATCTTACAACCCAAAAAGACGGTTATGCAGTAGATAAATAAATGTATCAAAATTGCTATTAGCCCAAGTAAGCCGAAAATTTTGCCGTACTGACCCACTTTTTGAAAATATTTGGCGCTCTGACCCACTTCCGAAAACAATTAGCAATCCGACCCAGTTTTGGACACATCAACATAAACCGTTATTGAAAATAACGGCATAAGTTATTTACGTATAATGGCATCTATATTTAAAAAAAATGACATGCCATTATTTGGAGTAACGGCATAGGTTATTTTGTTTTTGGACAGCATGTAGTCTCCATTTAGAGAAAAAATTGCAAGTGTGAAAACCTTATAACAGATGTCGTTATTTCAAATAAAGGCATTCTCAATACTGATGCCGTTATTTGGAATAACGGCATCAGTTATAATTTTTTTTTAATAAAAAAGTAACTTATTATTCATCCTCTCTGACGAATAAGTTAATTTAAAAAAAAAAAAATTATAACTAATGTCGTTATTCCAAATAACTGCATCAGTTATAATTTTTTTTTATAAAAAATTAACTTATTATTCATTCTCTCTATTTCCAAACAACGACAAGAGTTCATTTATAGATAGCTGATGCCGTTATCTCCAATAACGGCATCAGTCATTCGAATGCCGTTATTGGGGATAACGACATTATTTATAAGTTTTTTTCAGACTTAGAATTTTTTAAAGTTAGAAGATTCATACTTGTAAGAAAAATATACCGATGCCGTTATTCCACATAACGACATGGAAAAAAAATGTAATATAGATGCCGTTATTGGAAATAACGGTACGTAAATAATCTATGCCGTTATTTTCAATAACAGTTTATGCTGACGTGTCCAAAATTGGGTGAGATCGCTAATTATTTTTGGAAGTGGGTCAGAGCCCCAAATATTTTCAAAAAGTGGGTCAGCATGGCAAAATTTTCAAGTAAGCCCAAGTAAAGAAGCAGAACGCAGAAAGACGTTAAAGGCACCATAAACGAAATATGACAAATCCTAATAAAGTACTATTGAAGAGACGGAAAGGACACCCCTCAGGAAACATTATATATGATTCATTAGACATATATCACAATGGAAGTGTGCATTTTACGATCTGCCGCAAAAGCTTCAGTATGTGCACTCAACAAGTGACAGGATTTCGAACTTTTAAAACTAATGTGCTTGAAAAGACCATGCATGTCATTTGTCTTGATAATAAGGCATTGCAATCCCATGGATTGAATTACTCTCCCACCATCTTCCTTTACCCAATCTCACTAAGTAGCCTTTACTTACCCTCCCTCCTCATTCTCTCCTTTATTAGTCATTCTACAGAGTAAAAACTTCTAGTTTGGATAAAGTCAAAACTTAGGTTAGTATGAAGCACATTACCTAGCTATTTAAATAAGCATCTGGGATACTTCAATACAAAGGTATACACTGGCCCTCAAGAAAATTCTCTGTAAACAATATTCCTTGACTATATTGAAGAACAATTTGACCTTCACTGAATCACTGTCTAGGATATACGAAGAATATTCAAGGCAAGGCCAGGGCCGGTCCAACACTTATTGAGGCCTAAAGCGAACTCCAAAATGAGGCCTTTTAAAAGTTTATAATAAAATTTTGTTAAAATTAATATATTTTATTTAAATATTATCTTTCGTACTTTTTGAGATGCAAAATCATTTATTATATTATTATAATCAATTTCAGTAGCAAGTACTTTTGCTGCATAATTTGAAACTCAGAGAACTAAGGTCTTATCACTAAATGAAGTACAAGTGAACCAGATATATCCTGCCTTCTTCCTGAAGGCATACATTAGTCTATAGTATGATTAATCATAAAAAAGTTGCAAATAATATAAACGGCACTAATAAGATTTTTGTTGATAAATGCTGGCCCTTTGACGTGCCAGAAAAAAAAAGTTGCATATTGATGCGGTTTGTTTCTGGGAGACGTGTGGATGCACCAGGTGTGAGTTCTTACTCGATTTGTATTTGAAGGAGAAAGCTACTGGTCAGGCGACCCTCGGCTGGCCGAGCGGTACCCGCGACAGGCTGAGAGTGAGGTGGGTGCTGGGCTCGGATCAGAGGGCTCGGATCCAAGGTCTTGTGTACCTGCAGACGGTCTAGAAACACCGGGGTTGGTTCCAGTGGCAGATCCTCCGACGATCTAGTTAGTCACTTAAGATAAGAGTAACAATAACTAGGGTTTTGGTGAGAAAAGATTGATTACCTGTAAACAGGGGGGAGGGTCTGGTATTTATAGAGGAAGCCAACCGGGTCCAGACCCGTTTGGGGCTGGGCCAGACCCGGTTACCCGAATGGCTGAAGCGGTGGAAAAGCCGGGCGGTATAGGGCTGACGTGGCAGATGCCGGAGCGGTTTTCGGGCTGACGTGGCAGAGCTCCGGGTGGTTTTCCGGTGATGACGTGGAAGACCAGAAGGATCAGATAGGGCGCGCATCTCTGAGGGGATCCAGTGGTCCAGGATGGGCCACGCTATTTCTGACCCATATCATAAGCCCCACGCTCCTGTAGGGCTGGGTGATCCAGTCGTGTAGGAGCGACTCTTTGCCTCTGGGGGAAGAGCAGATGTCGGGGTGAGAAGGTAGGATCTGTGCTTTTCCTTGAAGAGGCCAGGGGTTAGGAGTAATGGATCCCTCGTTGGAGTTTGCGTGGGAGGCTGTGTAGCGGAGTAAGAGAGCCATTAGCGTTTTTGAGGCCTGGGGGTCGGCGACGAGCCCAGGGGGTCGGCGGGCGAGCCCCAAGGGTCGGCAGACGACCGCCTCGCTAGTTGGAAGAGCGAGGGGTCGTCGAGGCCCTCCCTTAGGGTTCGTTTGTCGAGCGTGAGGGGTCGGTGGCCGAGACCTAAGGGGCCAGTTTGTCGAGTGCTTGGGGGTCGGCAGCCGACCTCTTTGAGACTGGACGACGATCTCCCTGCTAGTTGGAAGAGCGAGGGGAGAACCCGGTGTTCGGGATGCTATCCGTGCGCCGAGCCTTTTGCTAAAAAGGATGATGGTGGCATGGCTGGAGCTTCGATCCGAGCTCCGAGCCCCACATGAGAAAGGAGATGGTGGCCTGGCTCGAGCGTCGATCCGAGCTCCGAGCCCCTACCGTGAAGGAGAAGGTGGCATGGCTCGAGCTTCGATCCGAGCTCCGAGCCCCACCTGAGAAAGGGGGAGGCGGCATGGCTCGAGCTTCGATCCGAGCTCCGAGCACCACCTGAGATAGGATAAGGTGGCATGGCTCGAGCTTCGATCCGAGCTCCGAGCCCCTACTGAGAAAGGAGAAGGCGACATGGCTCGCATTTTGATCCGAGCTCCGAGCCCCCACCTGAGATAGAAAAGGAGGCATGGCTCGAGCTTCGATCTGAGCTCCGAGCCCCTACTGAGAGATTAGAAGGCACCATGGCTCGAGCTTCGATCCGAGCTCCGAGTCCCACCTGAGAAAGGTGGCGGCATGGCTCGAGCTTCGATCCGAGCTTCGAGCCCCACCTGAGATAGGAGATGGTGGCCTGGCTCAAGCGTTGATCCGAGCTCCGAGCCCCTACCGTGAAGGAGAAGGTGGCATGGCTCGAGCTTTGATCCGAGCTCCGAGCCCCACCTGAGAAAGGGGGAGGCGGCATGGCTCGAGCTTCGATCCGAGCTCCGAGCACCACCTGAGATAGGATAAGGTGGCATGGCTCGAGCTTCGATCCGAGCTCTGAGCCCCTACTGAGAAAAGAGAAGGCGACATGGCTCGCATTTTGATCCGAGCTCCGAGCCCCCACCTGAGATAGAAAAGGAGGCATGGCTCGAGCTTCGATCCGAGCTCCGAGCCCCTACTGAGAGATTAGAAGGCACCATGGCTCGAGCTTCGATCCGAGCTCCAAGCCCCTACTGAGAGATTAGAAGGCACCATGGCTCGAGCTTCGATCCGAGCTCCGAGTCCCACCTGAGAAAGGAGGCGGCATGGCTCGAGCTTCGATCCGAGCTCCGAGCCCCACCTGAGATAGGAGAAGGTGGCCTGGCTCGAGTTTCGATCCGAGCTCTGAGCTCCCACTGAGAAAGGAGAAGTGGCCTGGCTCGAGCTTCGATCCGAGCGTCGAGCCCCTACCGAGAAGGGAGAAGTGGCCTGGCTCGAGCTTCCATCCGGGCGTCGACCCCTCTGTAATGAAGAG
Source organism: Hemerocallis citrina (assembly GCA_017893485.1). Lineage (NCBI taxonomy): Eukaryota > Viridiplantae > Streptophyta > Magnoliopsida > Asparagales > Asphodelaceae > Hemerocallis > Hemerocallis citrina. Next base: position 25,118 of record JACEHZ010000129.1, on the reverse strand, counting down.
AAGGGGAAGTGGCTCGTACGTCTATCCGAGCTCCGAGCGTTAACTGAGAAGGGAGAAGGTGGCATGGCTCGAGCTTCGATACGAGTGTCGAGCCCCCACTGAGAAAGGAGAAGTGGCCTGGCTCGAGCTTCGATCCGAGCGTTGAGCCCCCACTGAGAAAGGAGAAGTGGCCTGGCTCGAGCTTCGATCCGAGCGTCGAGCCCCTACTGAGAAAGGAGAAGGCGGCCTGGCTCGAGCTTCCATCCGAGCTTCAAGCCCCCACTGAAAGAGGAGAAGGCGACGTGGCTCGAGCTTTCATCCGAGCTCTGAGCCCCTACTGAGAGACGGGAAGGTGGCGTGGCTCGAGCTTTCATCCGAGCTCCGAGCCCCCACTGGAGAGGAGAAGGTGGCGTGGCTCGAGTTTTCATCTGAGCTCCAAGCACCACCTGAGATAGGATAAGGTGGCCTGGCTCGAGCTTCGATCCGAGCGTCGAGCCCCCACTGAGAAAGGAGAAGGTGGCGTGGCTCGAGCTTTCATCCGAGCGTCGACCCTTCTGTAATGAAGAGAAGGGTAACTGGCTCGCGCATCGATCCGAACGTCGAGCCCCCACTGCGAAAGGAGAAGGTGGCGTGGCTCGAGCTTTCATCCGAGCTCCGAGCCCCTACTGAGAGGAGAAGGTGGCGTGGCTCGAGCTTTCATCCGAGCGTCGACCCTTCTGTAATGAAGAGAAGGGTAACTGGCTCGCGCTTCGATCCGAACGTCGTCCCTTTGATCCGAGCCCCACGCCTTCACGGAGAAAGGAGGAGTGGCCGGACAAGGACTCCCATCCAAGTCCTCTGACTTGGTGAAATTTTTCCTGTCTGGTAAATAGGAAGGGGTAGTGGGGTAATTTCACACTTTTTTGCTGATGTCATGGCGCAAAGATCAACGCTTGTTGAGATTTTTGTGGCCGTTAGATCTTGTCAGATAAGATCCAACGGCTAGATCCACATTTGCGAAAATCGAGGAGTCGTTTTCCTCTTTAAAAACCTCCACCCCCCTCTCATTTCTTTATTTACATTCTCATTCTTCACTTTTCAATTTTTAGCTAGAAGAGGCATCTCAATCGCTGTTGGCGGATTTTTCTAGTAAAAGTAACCTTCCACGCATCAGGTTAGTAATTTTCTTTTAGAAATGTCGCGTACTCAGTCTGGATCCGAGGCTAGTTCGTCCGGTCGCTCGGGGCAGGAGTCAGAATTGGAAACATCCTCGTCCCTGGGTAAGTACTGTTAGGGTTATATACTGAAAGCATCACTTTTGTATTAACTTTATTTCCTTATTTTTTTTTTTTGAATGAGAATCATATGGGCATATGTTTGCATATTGTGTTTATTATAATATTAATGCAAGTGTCTGATATTCTATTAGGTTGATAATATGGTGTGAGGTGACACACAGAAGATCATATTATCAGTTCCCTATGGAATATATAAATAGTTCACAACCTAGACGGACTTGGACAATCCATTCGAAAGGTTGTAGTGTAATCTGGTATTAGTCTGTCTTGACTATAGGTTTATACTAGTACACTTTGTGTGTATTGAACATGACCACTTGAGGTTGTTCTCTTTGTACTGACTACAAACGAGAACAAACACCTCTGTTATTATGGATGCTTATGCTCTTAATCCAGATATAATAACATACATGTATATGCAGTGTGCATTACTTTGACTCATAAAAGAGTGAGATTCATTATGGATCAACAACCTCTATGAATTGGGTAATAGCATTGTATGTATGATGGACTGTTGATTGTAAAAGGAATCCATGTCCCGATACGTCGGGTTGATGATGTCCCCTTAAGGAGCTCATAAGGATTGTCATGTAAACCCTGCAGGTGGATTACATCCGACATGACAAATAAAGTTGAGTGGTACTACTTAAGGATAAAAGATGTTGATCAATATAGTTATCAGTAACTTAATTTGATCGACGGACATTCGATATCTTAACATGGGGAGTTGAACGTGCATATAATAAAAGGAGCCCATAAATATAATTTGGGATTAGGAAGGTAGTGCAACAATAGCTCCTTAGTGGACTGAGCTATTGTTAATGGGCCTGGGTTGTGTGTTCGGACTGAACACGGGATATCCAGATTCGTTAGGAGACCTAACCCTAATTTCTCCTCATGGTCCCTGCCGTAGCCTTATATATATCCTCTATTCTCTGGCCGTCATTGATAATCTGAAATATAAGATTTTTTCTCAAAATTCGTGATTCACGTAAGGAGAGAAAGAGAGGTCAGCCAAGGAGAAGAAAGGTTGGGAGATCGTCGCCCACACGACGTCCAACCCGAGGAAGGAATACGTGCAGAAGATCTTGGGGTCGCTGTCGTCTTCTTCTCATCGCAGGTATAATTCGTGAACCCTAGATTCCGCTATATAGGGTTAGATCACGTATTTAATCTGTTAAATTTTTAACAATCGATACGCACACCAATCCGTAGTCCTGGGAATCATCTCAGTTCCATCAACTGGTATCAGAGCCGGTATTGGATCTGCGTATTGATTGTTACATCCATGTTGTCCAATAAAACTTGTGTTGTATGATAGTCGGTAGATGTAGATCTGTTCTAACTCGGTTTTGCAGGCATCTTAGATCCAACTATTATGGTCCAATGCATGTTTTGTTTGTGTTGTTGTTGTTTTGTGGATGTAATTATTGTGTTGTTGTTGTTTTGTGGATGTAATTAATATCACGAGGGTTGATCGTGCTTATATTTTTAATTTTTCAATCTAGATTATGTGTGAACTCCTTCGGGAGGCATAGGATTGATGTAATTTTAATTTTCAATCTAGATTATGTATGAACTCTTTCGGGAGGCATAGGATTGATGTAATTTTAAATTTTTTTTTTTGATCGATCGTGATGGCGGTGGTGGCTGTTTCTGATGCCGGAGGAGATGCTGTTTTTAGGCAGTGCGGAGATCGACAGATGGTTTTCGATGAAGAAATCGGCAGCCAAACCTAAAAAAAAAAGAAAGAAAAAAAAAATAAGGAAATAAAGTTAATACAAAAGTGATGCTTTCAGTATATAACCCTAATAATCTCCCACTTATACTCAAAGCAGGTCAAACCCCGGATAGCTCCGCGCAGGGTCAGATTTGGGATTCGCACAGTCGGGGAAGAATCAGGAAAGATGGCCATAATAGTTGGATATTTATTTTCAAATTTATTGCCATTATTGCTTATTCTGATTATGCATGTTTATTATTTTGTGATGTTTTTTTTGAAAAACTAGGATCACATTAATAATGGACAACATGGACATAAATTAACTAGTAGAAAAACCCTCATTGTTAAATAACTAAGTGGGAGAGGGAATTCATTTAACATGAATCCCACGGTCTCCATTGCTGGTTTGTAGGTGATATAATTATACTTGCGTGTTGGCTTTAGTGCTTTCCTCCATATCGGATGAGTATAATTATGGATCACCAGTACAAACTTCCTTAGGGATAATTGTAGAAAGTTACCTAGTATGTGTTCACTTCTCCATCTGAAGGAACTCAATACAAGATAATGGACTTAGTATTAAGCAATGGTATACACTTAGATACAAATAATGGTATCCTCCCCATCGGAGTCACTGCTATTATTTGTAGGACCAGAGCAAGACCAACAGATTAATTTTATTTGTCATAAAGTTGTGTTGACATGATAGTAAAATTAATAGGAAAAACCTACTTGAACGAATATTGAATTTGTATACGTCCACACTATCGTGGCATGCTAAATTCATGGTGTTTAAGGTGTTGGTGAATTTTTTATTATTGTTTTGAGGGAATCAATATTTAATTAATTCAAAAAGTTTTGCCCTACATAATTTTTTTATGTGATTCTCAGGATTTCAAAAATGGGTTCTTTCAGTCCACTTATGGTGATTCTTAAAGAAAACAAACTTACTGGACCTAATTATATTGACTGGAAACGTAACTTGGATATTGTCTTAACTGCTGAAGAGTACAAATTTGTACTCAATGAAGTATGCCCACCTAAGCCTGATGCTAACTCTGATGAAGAGGTCAAAGAGGCTTATAAGAAGTGGAATAAGGTAGATGAGATGGCACGGTGTTACATTTTGGCATCTATGTCAAATGTACTGCAGCATCAGCATCAGGCCATGCCCACAGCTTATGATATGATGTACAACCTTAAGGAACTCTTCGGACATCAGAGTAGAGCAGCTAGGCAATTTGCTATGAAGAGTTTGATGAATGCATCTATGGCTGAGGGGACACTAGTAAGGGATCATGTTCTCAAGATGATGGGTCATCTAAATGATATGGAGATCCTTGGTGCTGAAATCGATGGGGAAACCCAGGTCGATATCATTCTCGGGACTCTGCCTAAAAGTTTTGACTCGTTTTGCCTTAATTACAACATGAACAAAAGGTTGTATACTTTGTCAGAACTTGCAAAAGAACTACAGGATGCTGAAGCTCTCTTCAAGCAGAATGTCCATGTTTATGTGACTGAAAAGGACTCTACTTCTAAGCCGAAAGGTGGTAAGAAGAAGAAAGTTCAGAAACAAGTAAACTCAGCAAAGAAGGGCATGGGACCTCAAGGCGCTGTGAAAAAGCCAAAAGGCAAGTGTTTCAAGTGCAAAGGGTCAGGACATTGGAAGACTGACTGTCCACTTCTCAAACAAAAGAACATTCAAAGTATATCTCATTTACTAGTTGTTGAAACATGTTTAGCGGTGTTATCTACCGGCACCTGGTGTGTAGATACAGGAGCCACTAATCATGTCTGCAATACATTGCAGGGGTTCCAGGAAACCAGACGGCTCAGTGATGGAGAGATATGCTTGTTTATGGGTGACGCTACAAGAGTAGTGGCCGTTGCAATAGGAGATGTTATTTTATCCTTTGGTAGAAATAAGTCCTTGACATTGAGAAATTGTCTTTATGCACCTTCACTTAGAAGGAATTTAATTTCTGTTTCCATGCTAGTTAAGGATGGATATTCAGTTTATTTTAATGACAATATTGTTATTAGAAAAAATAAACATTTTATCTGTTCTGGTGCATTGGTTGATAATCTATATGTCATTAATCATATTTCGCCCACGATGCAACTTATGGAAATGAATAATATGTCTTCTAACATGAATAAGAGAAAAGAACCTTCTTGTATGAACCAAACATATCTTTGGCACTTGCGATTGGGACATGTTAACCTAAGAAGGATTCAAAGACTGGTTAAAGATGGACCTTTGAGTTCATTGGAAGTGGAGGCACTACCAGTCTGTGAATCCTGCTTGGTAGGTAAAATGACCAAAAGGCCTTTCAAGGCAAAGGGGTATATGGCCAAAGATGTGTTGGAATTGGTTCATTCTGATTTGTGTGGGCCCATGACTGTCCAGGCTAGAGGTGGCTTTGAATATTTTGTCACATTTACTGACGATTATTCAAGGTATGGATATATTTATTTGATGCGCCGTAAGTCTGAGTGCTTTGAGAAATTCAAAGAGTACAAGGCAGAAACGGAGAAGCGTCATGGAAAATGTATCAAGTCATTATGTTCAGATCGTGGTGGCGAGTATCTCTTTGGGGAGTTTAGGGACTATTTGTCAGAGGCTGGGATTACATCCCAATTATCAGCACCTGGAACACCCCAACAGAATGGTGTAGCAGAAAGAAGGAATAGGACTCTTATGGAGATGGTTAGATCAATGATGAGTTATTCAGATTTACCAGATTCGTTTTGGGGATATGCCTTAGAAACTGCAGCTTATATTTTGAACTTGGTTCCTTCTAAGTCAGCACCAATTACTCCCACAGAACTGTGGACTGGGCGTAAGCCTAGTCTGAAACATGTTCGGATTTGGGGTAGTCCAGCACACGTGCTGAATGGGAAAGCCGATAAGTTGGAATCTCGTACAGAAGTACGCTTGTTTGTAGGCTATCCAAGAGGAACGAAATGTTAGTGTAGGTGCCCTAGAGGCAATACAATGATTAGTATTATTGACATTATGTTCTTTTGATTATATTAATAATTTATTATGCTTCGTATTTACTGCGTTATAAATATTAGCATGATAAATGTCCTTAGATTATTAATACGAACTATATGAACATGAGATTGTATATAGTATAATAATCTTAAATGTCCCTAGTCGAGTATTATTATTATTAGGACAGTAATAATACATTGAGACTAGTATGTTGATTGATTGATGACCACCTCTCATGGGTCATTAGTATAGAGATACTAAAATCAATACATAGGTAAATGTAAGAGTACATTGTACTGGACAGACCCACTGTGAGATTCTACATGGAATGAATTAATAAGTGTCATAAGTAATCTCACTGTGATAATGGTGTAATGGTCCTCTGACCTGAAATCATTATATTTCTACACGAAAATTAATGTACTTTGATTCTATCAAAAGTTATCTTTAATCGGGTAATGATAAAGATAGTATTGGGTTCATTATGAATCGTGTGAGAAATATGAATGATCTAGAAGGAATTTAACCCTCCTAATTTTAGGAGCGATATTATCGGCCTCTTGTTTGAGTGAGACTATGAAATGCATGGCCATGCTCAAATATTGATTTGTTTGAATAGTCTACTCATCGATCAAGAAAATAAAGATTAAATTATTAAGAGGATGACACGTCCCATGCCTCTAGTTTAATCTATAATATCAAGGTTAAAAGGATTATATTACATGGAGACATTAGTCACGAAAGGTTTAATTGAATCACCAATTATTATTATTACTTGGGTAGCAATGATGTATTACTAGATGCCGCTCATTGTTTATAATTTTATTATAAGATAATAAAATTATTGCCAACGTAATAATAACCTAAAGGGTCACACACTTAGAACGTTTAAAAGGAGTATTAATTTAAATTCGGAATTTAAATGATTCGAAATTAGTTATTTAATTAATTGAGTTGGACTTAATTAATTAAAGGATAATTCGAATTTAAATCAGATTGGTCTTATCAGAAGCCAAACTGATTACGGTTAATTCGAATTTAAATGATAAAACCAAATCAGATTGGTCTTATCAGAAGCCAAACTGATTACGGTTAAGCCCACCTCTTATCTCTCCCTATAAATACATAGAGATGTATTGGATTAGGATGATCTTTGACAAATCCGTTTTCCACAGAAAACCCTAGCCGCTCAACTGTTGAGAGGCAAAAGAGAGAGAGAGAGGCAAGTATCATCAGCTAGTACCGGCTCCCTCGATCGTTGGACGATCGGACGTTCGTGTGGACTGCCTTAGAGACGCGGATCTAGCTACTAGGGCTGCGTGGTGATTGCAACCTCCATCTTTCAGCCTTCGTAAAGCTCCGAAAGGTAAAATTTTATTTATCCATTATTAGCCATGTCTTGTACACGGATCCATGGGTTAGGGTTTCGGATCTGTCTTTTTCGCTGCGTTTGTGCCCCGAAACCCTTCACGAAAGGAGGTTTATTTTATAGTCCTAAGGATCAGAAGGTCATTGTTAGCACCAATGCTCGATTCTTAGAGGAAGACTATGTGATGAACCATAAACCCATAAGTAGAGCTGTTCTAGAAGAACTGAGAGGTGAGACACCAAATACTTCAGTACCAACAGTACAACAGGATGTACCACCAGTAACTGCACAACGTGTCACAAATATTACACCACAACCGATAGTGCCTCATCGTAGTGGGAGGGTTGTGATACAACCTGATAGATATATGTTCTTGGGAGAGTCGTCATACTTTGTCCCTGAGGAACAAGATTATGATCCCTGTACCTACAATGAAGCACTCCAAGATAAAGAAGCAGAGTCTTGGCAAAAAGCAATGATATCTGAAATAGAATCTATGGATTCTAATCAAGTCTGGGAGCTTGTAGAACCACCTATTGGTGTAAAAGCCATTGGATGCAAGTGGGTCTATAAGAGAAAAAGAGGATCAGACGGTAAGGTTGAAACCTTTAAAGCTCGGCTTGTTGCAAAAGGTTTTACTCAAAGAGAGGGTATTGATTATGAGGAAACCTTTTCGCCAGTAGCCATGCTTAAGTCTATCCGGATTCTTTTATCTATTGCAGCTCATCTTGATTATGAGATTTGGCAAATGGATGTCAGGACAGCTTTCCTTAATGGAAGTCTTGAGGAAGACATCTATATGCAGCAACCAGACGGGTTCATTGAAAAGGGCCAAGAGCATCTTATTTGTAAGCTCAAGAAGTCCATTTATGGACTTAAGCAAGCTTCCAGATCTTGGAACATATGTTTTGATCAGGTGATAAAATCCTATGGATTTGATCAATGTCAAGATGAATCGTGTGTATACAAAAAGTGTGACGGAAACGTAGTGGTATTCCTAGTACTTTAAGTGGATGACATCTTGCTCATTGGAAACAATGTGAAGATATTATCTAACGTAAGGGTATGGTTATCCAAACAGTTTGATATGAAGGACTTGGGAGAAGTAGGTCACATCCTTGGGATCAAAGTTCTACGAGATCGCAAGAAAAGGATGTTGGGCTTGTCTCAAGCTTCCTATATCGATACTATACTAACTCGTTTTAGCATGCAAAATTCTAAGAAAGGTTTCTTACCTTTTAGGCATGGAATTGCCCTATCAAAGGAGCAGTGTCCGAGGACACCTAAAGAGATAGAGAACATGAAAGCAGTTCCTTATGCTTCAGCAGTAGGAAGCTTAATGTATGCAATGCTATGTACGGGACCAGATATCTGCTTTGCCGTTGGCATGGTTAGCAGATATCAGTCTAACCCGGGACAAGAGCACTGGACTGCCGTAAAGCATATTTTGAAGTACCTGAAAAGGACTAAAGATTACATGCTAGTTTACCAGGCAGATAATTTAGTTGCCTTGGGGTATACAGACTCAGATTTTCAGTCAGATAGGGATTCCAGGAAATCAACCTCAGGTTATGTATTTACTTTGGGAGGTGGAGCCACTATATGGAGGAGTATCAAGCAAAAATGTATTGTTGATTCTACCATGGAAGCCGAGTATGTGGCAGCCTCTGAGGCAGCCAAAGAAGCGGTTTGGCTCAGAAACTTTCTATTGGACTTAGATGTGGTACCTAATTTGCCTAAGGCTATTACACTTTATTGTGATAATAGTGGTGCAGTTGCAAATTCGAAGGAACCACGAGCCCATAAGGCAAGTAAACACATTGAGCGCAAGTACCACCTGATACGAGATTTCGTAAAGAAAGAAAAAGTTGCTGTGATCAAGATAGCATCAGCAGACAACCTAGCTGATCCCTTCACTAAGAGCTTACCAGCTAAGGCTTTTGATAGTCATGTTGAGGGAATGGGAGTCAGATGCGTAGCAGCATGGCTTTAAGTATAAGTGGGAGATTTGTAACAGTATACTGAAAAGCAATGCTTTGAGTATAAGTGGGAGATTGTTAGGGTTATATACTGAAAGCATCACTTTTGTATTAACTTTATTTCCTCATTTTTTTTTTGAATGAGAATCATATGGGCATATGTTTGCATATTGTGTTTATTATAATATTAATGCAAGTATCTGATATTCTATTAGGTTGATAATATGGTGTGAGGTGACACACAGAAGATCATATTATCAGTTCCCTATGGAATATATAAATAGTTCACAACCTAGACGGACTTGGACAATCCATTGAAAAGGTTGTAGTGTAATCTGGTATTAGTCTGTCTTGACTATAGGTTTACACTAGTACACTTTGTGTGTATTGAACAGGATCACTTGAGGTTGTTCTCTTTGTACTGACTACAAAAGAGAACAAACACCTCTGTTATTATGGATGCTTATGCTCTTAATCCAGATATAATAACAGACATGTATATGCAGTGTGCATTACTTTGACTCATAAAAGAGTGAGATTCATTATGGATCAACAACCTCTATGAATTGGGTAATAGCATTGTATGTATGATGGGCTGTTGATTGTAAAAGGAATCCATGTCCCGATACGTCGGGTTGATGATGTCCCCTTAAGGAGCTTATAAGGATTGTCGTGTAAACCCTGCAGGTGGATTACATCCGACATGACAAATAAAGTTGAGTGGTACTACTTAAGGATAAAAGATGTTGATCAATATAGTTGTCAGTAACTTAATTTGATCGACGGACATTCGATATCTTAACATGGGGAGTTGAACGAGCATATAATAAAAGGAGCCCATAAATATAATTTGGGATTAGGAAGGTAGTGCAACAATAGCTCCTTAGTGGACCGAGCTATTGTTAATGGGCCTGGGTTGTGTGTTCGGGCTGAACACGGGATACCCAGATTCGTTAGGAGACCTAACCCTAATTTCTCCTCATGGTCCCTGCCGTAGCCTTATATATATCCTCTATTCTCTGGCCGTCATTGATAATCTGAAATATAAGATTTTTTCTCAAAATTCGTGATTCACGTAAGGAGAGAAAGAGAGGTCAGCCAAGGAGAAGAAAGGTTGGGAGATCGTCGCCCACACGACGTCCAACCCGAGGAAGGAATATGTGCAGAAGATCTTGGGGTCGCTGTCGTCTTCTTCTCATCGCAGGTATAATTTGTGAACCTTAGATTCCGCTATATAGGGTTAGATCACGTATTTAATCTATTAAATTTTTAACAATCGATACGCACACCAATCCGTAGTCTTGGGAATCATCTCAGTTCCATCAAGTACAAGGTCAAAGAGGAGGTTTTCTCCGACCCTGGCTCAGAAGGCGGTGATGATGTAGTCTTCGTGGTGCAACCGCTGAGGTCTAGGAGGTCGGGGAAGGAGCCGATGGAAGAGGGTGGTGAGGACGAGGATAGTGAGGATGAGGACGAGGAGGCGGATCAGGAGGCCGGTGATGATGAAGAGGAGGGGGATGATGATGAAGAGCGTGATGATGATGAAGAGGGTGATGAAGGCGAGCAGGTCGACGCGGAAGGCGAGGGAGGAGAGGATGTTGGTGTGCAGGAGGCCGGTCAGAGTATGCCCGCGGGGACAGCCGGGGTCGGAGAAGATCTTCCTCCGTTGCCCCCTTTGTCAACGCCCTCCCCCGAGCGTAAGCCTCGACCACGTCGGAAGAAGAGAGTCCTAACGATTCCCCAAAGTCCCTCTTCGCCTGACGAGGATGCGCCGAGAACGGGCCTTCATGTTCCCCCGGTTACCTTTCGGAATCCCGTGTCGATACGAATGTATCCTGACGATATCAAGGATATTCAACCGATCCCTCCCGTGCCTGGAGAGAACACACGGACGAAGATCTGTGCGGACACCACCCCGAGCGTCTTGAGACCGGAGTATCTCAATATTGTCAGGGCCGCTTACTACATTCCGAGGGAGTACGAGCTCCTCCTACCGAGCCCGGGTATTCGCCCTACGACAGTGTTGGCTCCGGGCTACTGCATATTCCCAGAGGACGCCTTCATCTCAGGACTGAGGCTGCCTCTGCACCCTTTTGTAAAGAGGGTCTTGAACTGGGCGGAGCTGTGCCCCATGCAGTACGGCCCCAACTTGTGGAAGCATCTTATCTGTTTTATTCTGAAATGCCAAGATAAGGGGGTGAAGCCGAGACTGTCCTACTTTCGGGCCATCTTTGGTATCGGTTCGCTTGGAGATATTGAGGGCGTATCCTACTTCTCGCCGAGGCCGCACAAGAAAGTGGTGCACGGCCACCTGGATTCGATAAAGAATTGGAGGAATAAGTACTTTGTCGTGAAGACCGAAGGGTCATGGGGGATTCCGACCCAGTGGAACTTCGTGAAGCCGAAGCGCAAGCCTCCGAAGAGGAGCAAATTATCTGCCAAGGAGTGGGGGAAGGTTGATGAGATAGTTGGGGGTCACAGCATGGCATGGCCCCGGGTGACCGAAGTTCACCTAGCGAGGGCCGGACTGAGTCCCGCCGACCCTAGTATGTTTCTTTCCTTATTTTTTCATCTTTCTGCCTTCGTGTTAACGTTTAGCCTTTCTTTTCTTATCTTGTTGTAGGGATGTCGGCACAACAGGCGCAAGCCAAGAAGATTCTGCTTGCCGCGGCTGAGAAGACGAGATAGGAGAAGAAAAAGAAAGAGGAGCAGGATCGTCTTGCTGTCGAGAAGAAGAAGCTTTCCGCCCAGGTCCAGCAAGCCGGAGGGACCTCACAAGCGCCTCCCCCAGCGTTCGAGGGGCAGTCTCCGGCGAAGAAGCAAAAGAAGCATCATCAGCACCACTCCCATGCGTCGAGGTCGGCTCGAGACGCAGCGGGTGGCTCAGGGAAAACCGTCGAGGCCCCGTCGCAACAGTTCCCCCCCGTATGCCCGAGCGCTGCGGAGTTGGTGGGGAAGATGGCTACGATGCCTTTCGTCCCCGATTGGTCGATTCTGAAGGGGGACACTATTCTCGACGGACCCGTATCGATGGAGTTCGTCTCGAAGGCCATTACCGAGCGTGATGGAATGGCCCTGGCGGCACAGACGGCCGACCAGGCCTATATGCGATGGGCCCAAGCCAACCTCTCGGTAAGTCGGTCGAGGTCTGTTTTGTTGACTTGGCTTGTAATTATCGCTAACTTTGATTTCTTTGAAACAGTTGATGCTCCACGGCCAGCACTTCCACAAGTGCCTGGAGAAGGAAATTCTCTACGAGTGGAAGCAGGCGGAGAAGTACCTTCGGGAGCTAAATAAGGCGACCGATGATCTCAAGGAGGCCCGGGACCAAGTGACCGTTCACGAGGCTCAGCTAGAGTCTCTTGTCAAGATCCATAAGCAGGACCGGGAGGATCTGCTGAAGAAGATCGCGGCCGAGGCGGCTGAGAAGGACAAGGCGAAGAAGGCTGTGGCGGACTTGGAGGGGGTCTTAGAGGAGACCTTGGTGGCAGCGCAGGACGAGGCGAATGAGCAGGCCAAGTCCCACTTCAAGTATATTTACCCCGAGTGCAACGTCGACCACCTCAGCTTCGGATGGAAGCCGGACTTGCCTCCGACCCCTGGCGGTGATGGCGCGGGGGAAGACCAAGGCCATGAAGAGGTGCCACTCGACCCCCAAGAATAGATGTTTTTGTTTTTATTCTTTTTTGATGTAAATGCCTTCGGCGGACTGGCCACAGCAACTTTTTGTACCAAAATTTTGGAATGAAATGAAATAGACTTTTTGTTCCGACCCTTCAACACTTGCGTTTTTGTAATGTTTGTTTTTCTTTTGGTAGACTTTGGCTCGTCAACAAAAGTTGGCTCGGGACCGAGAGGCCGCCAAGAATTATTTTCTGAACAAGTCAAGGGAGCTCGGCCTAGAGGTGGCTCGTTTGAGAAAAATCGTTGCCGACCGGGACTGGTGGGTCATCGAGACGGACTGGTCGGTCTCGGATACCTCTAGTGGGCGCTTGGCTTCCGAGTCTTTTCTTCGTGAGGCCGTCGTGGAGAAAGAATTGGAGGTTCATCAGCTGAAGCTCATATTGGGTGCGGGCCTAGTTGAAGAGGCGAGCAACTCCATCCCGGGGCGGTCGCCGACGCTCTCGCTGGTTGAGGCCCAGCCAGATGATGCTGGGAGCTCGATGGTGGGAGCGTCTTCCCTTTTCGGCCCGACTGAGCGTAATAGGAGCCGTGAATTTGAATTTCCTGCCGAGTGTGAGTGAGTCGAGCTTCTTTCATTGTATTTGTATTGATGTTCATCGAGTTGTAAGCAATGAGTAATCAATAAGAACATTTGTTTCTCGGATCCTTGATTGCCTCGGGTGCCGAGGGTGTCCGTTGTGAAGTCTACGAAGGGTCGCAACTGGCGTGACTGCGTCATAAATTGCGATGTTTCGTATTCCTACGAATATTTATGGCGACGTTTTGCCTTTCGCCGTTTCGCATTCCCAGGCGTAATAAATGAGGCCTCAATGGGTTATATAATCACCACCCCCCTTGTCAGTTTTCAAGCAGAGAGTCATCTGACTCGGATGCCTGCTAAAGGCGGGCGTCAAGAGAATATAATTTTTCCGAGCATCCCGGATCGGAGGCACAGCGATCACCCTCGAACTATTCGGGGTATAGGTCGTCATGGCCGTGAGACCCCGGGTTGTTCGTTGGTGAGCGGTGGGCTGACCGATCGTTTGGGGGTACGAAGAGATCCGAAGCTTGGTGGCTCTTCTGCCGTCCTCGAACAGTTCGGGGTTTCGGACTCGTATGAGTCGTAAACCCCGAGCTGTTCGTGGGCGAGAGAAGGGTCAGCTGAACAGTTCGAACGCTCGGAGTTCCTGTTCCGAGATTGAAAGAGCAGCGGGTTGATGTCCCCCCTGCCATCCTCGAACAGTTCGGGGTTTAGGCTTGTAAAAGCCGTAAACCCCGAGTTGTTTGCGGGTGAGAGGGTGGTCAATACCTCGACTCGAGGCTCGGGGCGTCTGCCTGAGGCGGACGCCCTAAACCTTAATAAAAATTTTGTCAACACATGGTGAGGGAACGAGTTACGAGAGCGTTGGGGTCGCAGCCGAGTGCCAAGGTCGCGGTGCCCTCGGAGAGGGTACCCGCCTTGCTCGGGGTCGACGCCGTGCTCCTGCACATGTTCTCGGGGAGAGACGGTGTGGGCGTGGCTGGCAGATGTCGCATCGTGCATAGGTTGATGGGCTCTGAGGAGCCCAAACCGAGCGAGGGACGGATGCCGAGCCCCCGTACCGGTGAGAAAGACAATTGCAGGCGTAGCAGAAGGACGCTGCCAAGTGCCCAGGTCGCGGTGCCCTCGGAGAGGGTACCCGCCTTGCTCAGGGTCGACGCCGTGCTCCTGCACATGTTCTCGGGGAGAGATGGTGCGGGTGTGGCTGGAGGATGTCGCCTCGCGTATCGGTTGATGGCCTCCGAGGAGGCCAAACCGAGCGAGGGACGGATGCCGAGCCCCCGTACCGGTGAGAAAGGCAATCGCAGGCGTAGCGGAGTGTTGCCGCCGAGTATCAAGGTTGTGGTGCCTTGGAGAAGGCACCCGCCTTGGTCGGGGTCGACACCGAGCTCCTGCGCATGTTCTCTGGGAGAGACGGTGCGGGCGTGGCCGGCGAATGTCGCCTCGCGTATCGGTTGACGGCCTCCGAGGAGGCCAAACCGAGTGAGGAACGGATGCCGAGCCCCCGTACCGGTGAGAAAGGCAATCGCGGGCGTAGCGGAGTGTCGCCGCCGAGTGTCAAGGTTGTGGTGCCTTGGAGAAGGCACCCGCCTTGCTCGGGGTCGACACCGAGCTCCTGCACATGTTCTCTGGGAGAGACGGTGCGGGCGTGGCTGGCGGATGTCGCCTCGCGTATCGGTTGATGGCCTCCGAGGAGACCAAACCGAGCGAGGGACGAATGCCGAGCCCCCGTACCGGTGAGAAAGATAATCGCAGACGTAGCGGAGTGTTGCCGCCGAGTGTCAAGGTTGTGGTGCCTTGGAGAAGGCACCCGCCTTGCTCGGGGTTAACACCGAGCTCCTGCGCATGTTCTCTGGAAGAGCCTGTAGTGCTCCGAGCGTCGAGTCCTAGGCTTGTAAGATAAGCCGGTTGGGCTCGCGCTTTTATACGGGCACCGAGTCTTAGGCTAGTAAGATAAGCCGGTTGGGCTCGTGCTTTTATCCGGGCGCCGATTTGTATGCTTGTAAGATAAGCATGTAGGGCTCGCGCTTTTATCCGAGCGCCGAGTCCTATGCTTGTAAGATAAGCATGTGGGGCTCGCGCTTTTATCCGAGTGCCGAGTCCTATGCTTGTAAGATAAGCATGTTGGGCTCGCGCTTTTATCTGAGCGCCGAGTCCTATGTTTGTAAGATAAGCATATGGGGCTCGCGCTGTTATCCGGGTGCTGAGTCCTATGCTTGTAAGATAAGCATGTGGGGCTCGTGCTGTTATTCGGGCATCGAGTCCTATGCTTGTAAGATAAGCATGTGGGGCTCGCGTTGTTATCCGGGCGCCGAACCCGTGAGGTTTATTTGTATACCAGATTTGGAGTCATGAGCTTGTTTTAAGAAAGCTGGCATGTTTACAATATATGAGCTTTACAAAAAGTCTAGGCACGACGTGCCTGTTTACAGGACTTTTTCAAAACACTAGGCATGACGTGCCGATTACAATCGTTACATTTTTACATGGAGGTTACTCTCCTAAGAACTTAATCAAGTGCTCTGCATTCCAGGGCCTCTTGATGGGCCTGTCGTTGGTGTCGGTCAGGCGATAGGTGCCTGGTCGCACGACCCCTGAAACCTTGTAAGGGCCCTCCCAGTTTGGTGCCAATTTTCTTTTCTGGCCGGGGTTGGACACCGCCAGTTTCCGGAGGACAAGATCTCCGAGTTTAATGTCGGTTGGGCGCACTTTCCTGTTGTAGAACTTCTCGATTCTTTGCTAGTAGATGTTCCTTCTAATGGCCGACTTCTCCCTGACCTCGTCAATGAGATCCAGGTCGGCTCGTAGCTGCAAGGAGTTGCTCGCCTCGTCGAAGGCCATGATCCGGGGAGAAGGTATCCCTATTTCCAGGGGAATGACGGCTTCTGCACCGTATGTCAAATTGAAAGGCGACTCCCCCGTCGGGATCCTTTTCGTCGTTCGGTGGGCCCAGAGAACGCTCGGCAGTTCATCGACCCATAACCCCTTGGAGGAATTATCGAGTCGCTTCTTGAGTCCGTCGAGGATCTGACGGTTTGCGCTCTCCGCTTGCCCGTTGGACTGGGGATGACATACTGAAGAGAAGCGCTGCTGGATCCCGAGATCCTCGCAGAACTTGCGGAAATGCTTACCCGCGAATTGGGTCCCATTGTCCGTGACGAGCACTTGAGGAATCCCGAACCGACAGACAATGTGCTTCCAGAAGAATTGTTGAGTCTGTTGCTCGGTGATTGTTGCTAACGGCTCTGCCTCGATCCACTTTGTGAAGTAGTCGATCGCCACAATGAGAAACTTCCGTTGCCCTGTTGCCTTGGGAAAGGGACCTACCAGATCCATCCCCCACATTGCAAAGGGGGTCGGACTGGCCATGGATCGGAGGTTTGCCTGTGGAGCCCTCTTGATTGGCGAGAACCTTTGACAGGGACCACACTTCTTGACAAGGGTTAGGGCGTCCTGCAACATGGTGGGCCAGTAGTACCCATGGTTCAAAGCCTTTCGCGCGACCGAGCGACTTCCCATGTGGCATCCACCGATCCCCTCGTGTAATTCCTTGAGAGCATACTTGGTTTCATCAGGGGTGAGGCAGCGGAGATAGGGTCGGCCATCCGTCGTTGTGTAGGACCTTTTGAAGAGTGTTGAGTCGATTATTATGAATCTTTCCGCTCGGGCCCTGACCCTTCTTGCTTCAGCTCGGTCTTCAGGGAGCTCTCCCTTGACGAGAAATTGCCTAATTAGAGTGGTCCAGTCGTCGGGGGGAGCATCTTCTTCAATGCACAGGACCTCCGGGATGTCGATGCTTGGTTTTAGCATGACTTCGATCAGGACCGTGCGGTCGAGACCTTCGAAGGAAGAGGAGGCCAGCTTTGACAGGACGTCAGCCTGGACATTCTGGGGATCCTCAAAATAGCCGACTCATCGAAGGATGTTAGTAGGCGTTGAACTACAGCTCGGTACCGGACCATGCGATCGTCGCGAGCCTCGTACTCCCCAGTGATCTGGTTGACCACGAGCTGGGAGTCGCTAAAAGCCTTGATCTATTTGGCGCTGGCCTGATGAGCTAGGGTGAGCCCGGTGGTCATTGCCTCGTATTCTGCCTCGTTGTTGGAGGCCGGAAAGTTGAGGCGGAGGCAGTATTGTAGAAGAAAACCGTCTAGGCCTCGCAGGATGATGCCAGCTCCGCTGCCCGCTTCGCAGGAGGAACCATCGACGTAAACTTCCCACGTCTGGTCGGCCTCTTGCTTCGCGGGATGCTCGGAGATGGTGCATTCCGTGATGAATTCTACGAGCGCCTACCCCTTGATGGCCGTTCGGGGTTGATAGCCAATGTCATACTGGCTGAGCTCGATCGACCATTTGACGAGTCGACCCGAGTTCTCCGGCTTGTAGAGTACGGCCTTCAGGGGTTGGTCCGTCAGCACCTGGACCGAATGAGATTGAAAATATAGCGGAGTTTTCATGAGGCCATGACCAGGGCGTACGCTACCTTCTCCATCCGAGAGTATCTGGTCTCGGCGTCGAGCAGGACCTTGCTGACATAGTATAGGGGTTTCTGTGACCCCTCTTCCTCCCGAACGAGTACGGCGCTGAGCACCTTCTCCGAGGCTGAAAGGTAGAGCCAGAGTGGCTCTCCTGGTTCGGGTTTGCTGAGGAGGGGAGGGTTCGCGAGGTACTCCTTTAATTGGGCGAAGGCCTCTTGCTGTTGGATACCCCACTCGAACCCTCCGGTGCCGCGCAGGGCTTTGAAGAACGGAAGAGACTTCTCTCCAGACTTGGAGAGAAAACGGCCAATGGCCGCCAGTCTCCCCGTCAGCCGTTGGACTTCTTTGATGTTCCTGGGAGGAGCCATATCCAGAATGGCCTGGATCTTCTCGGGGTTCGCCTCGATGCCCCACTGGCTGACAATAAAGCCAAGAAACTTTCCTGCGGAGACGCCGAAGGCGCATTTGGTTGGATTGAGTCTCATATTATGGGTCCGAAGTACCCCAAAGGCCTCCTCCAGATCGGCTACGTGGTCCTCCCCCCGCTGGCTTTTGACGAGCATGTCGTCCACATATACCTCCATATTGCGCCCGATTTGCTCCTTGAAGACCCGGTTGACGAGCCTCTGATACGTGGCGCCGGCGTTCTTCAGCCCGAAGGGCATGACCCTGTAACAGTAGAGCCCCTGGTCTGTAACGAAGGACGTCTTGGCGATGTCGGGTGGGAACATGCGGATCTGGTTGTAGCCTGAAAATGCATCCATAAAGGACAGGAGCTCGTGACCCGATGTTGCATCGATAAGAGCATCGATTCTGGGGAGGGGGAATGGATCCTTCGGGCACGCCTTGTTGAGGTCTGTGAAATCTATGCAGATCCTCCAGCTCCCGCTCGCCTTCTTGACCATGACGACGTTCGCCAGCCACTCGGGGTAGCTGACTTCTTGGATGAAGCGTGCGGCCATGAGCTTGTCGACTTCCGCATTAACCGCCTGCTGTCGCTCCGGAGCGAACTTACATCGCTTTTGGACAACCGGCTTCGACCCGGGGATCACGCTGAGTTTGTGCATGATGAGATCCTCGGAGGGCATGTCGGATGGTTTCCAGGCGAAGAGGCCGACATTGCGCCGAATGCAGGTGATGAGGTCGGACTTAAGGCGGGGTGCGAGGGAGCGACTTACTCGAAATTGTTTTGACGGATCCCCTGTCTCGAAGGAGATATCTTCCAACTCGTCTGCCGACTCTGGCTCTGGCTGGGTCCTCTGGGGTCGCATCTCCACGGCGTCGAGGGGAAACACGCCGCTTCCGATTGCTGTCATATAGCATGCGCGGGCGTTCGAGGAGGTGGGGTTCTCCTGTTCCTCGTGTCCCTCTGCCCCCGAGCTTCGTCTCGCTTGTACTCCCGGAGGTACCCTCGTTGAATGAGGGCCTCGATCTCGTCTTTCAGGGCGCGGCAGTGATCCGTGTCGTGCCCGTTGTCCCGGTGGAAGCGGCAGTAGAATCACTGATCCCTTTTCTTACTGGTATTGTTCGACGGGCGAGGGGGGTACTGGACGAGGTCCCTGTCCTCGATTGCTAGGAGTATGGAGGACACATTTTGGGTTAATGGGGTGTACCTCTCGAAGCGAGGGACCGGCGGGGCCTTCTTCAGGGCACCCGCTTCTCTTGGTGTCTTTTTTGGTGGCTCGGCTTCTTCGGCCTTCCGCTTTCCCTTCTCAGCAACCTCCCTGAAATCTTCGGGGTTCAGGGCCTCTTCCGCCCTGATGTACTTTTCGACCCTGTTGAGGAGGTCGGGAAAATCTATGGGGGGTTTCTTCGCCAGAGAAGCCTTCAGCTGTCCGTGACGGACATTGTGCCGAAATGCCGCGGAGGCGACGCCAGGATCCAGGGAGGAAACCGACCTTGCCTCTGAGGTGAACCTCCGGACGAACACTCTGAGTGACTCCCCCTCCATCTGCCTGAGTCCGAGTAAAGACGCACTCGTCCTTTTGGCCTTCCGACGGGTGACAAAGTGGGCAAGGAAATTGCCCTCAAGTTGGTCGAAGGAGTAAATGGAGCCGGGAGTTAGTTTAGAGAACCATTCCCGAGCCGGACCCCGGAGTGTGGCAGGGAAGGCTCGGCACAGAAGGGGATCCGAAGCGCTGTGAATCATCATCAGGGTTTTGAAGCCCTCCATGTGATCAGCAGGATCCCCTTCGCCGTCGTATGTCTCAAACTGAGGTGGTCGGAAATTCCGTAGTATTTCTGCTTGGAGGATGAGGGGGAAGAAAGGAGGTCGGACAGGTCTATACCCCTGAGCTTCTCCTTGGCCCCCGTCGCCTATGTGATCGATGCGATCCTCCATTTCTTGGAGGCGTCTTAGGAGTTCGCCATCGTCCTCCGGTGGGATTGTTGAGGGGCGGGATACGCTGGCCTCGGCGTCCGACCTGGTTAGGGAATGACGGACTTCTTCCCTGGGGGCCCGTCGAAGAGCCCCGAGAATTTCTCTTCGGAAGTCCTGGAACTCTTGGTGAGTGACTGGGGCTCCCTCGACTCGGGCCGGCTGGACTGGAGGTTGCCTTCCAACGCGGCTGAGTGCTGGCCTTCGTCCTTCAGGCGGTGGTTTAGGATGGTTCGGGGCTGAGTTGGAAGCGGCCCTTCCCCCACTGCGACTAACTTGCCGGTTGATGATTACCCCTCGTAGGTCGGGCTGGACTGTACGGGTGGCGCTCTTCTGGGGTCCCTGGCGGGGAGCCCCTTGCTTAGATGCGTGTGGCTCGACGATGGCCAACGGCGGAGGCAAGTCCCGCTGGGGCGCAGAGGTAGCAGCGTTCTTGGCCTTGGGGGCCATGAGAGCTCGGCTGCTGAGGTACCTTGGCGGTCGGGCTCGGGTCGGCTTCGGAAGTAGCTTTCCCACAGGCGGCGCCAACCTGATGCGGTTTGTTTCTGGGAGATGTGTGGATGCACCAGGTGTGAGTTCTTACTCGATTTGTATTTGAAGGAGAAAGCTACTGGTCAGGCGACCCTCGGCTGGCCGAGTGGTACCCGCGACAGGCTGAGAGTGAGGTGGGTGCTGGGCTCAGATCAGAGGGCTCGGATCCGAGGTCTTGTGTACCTGCAGACGGTCTAGAAACACCGGGGTTGGTTCCGGTGGCAGACCCTCCGACGATCTAGTTAGTCACTTAAGATAAGAGTAACAATAACTAGGGTTTTGGTGAGAAAAGATTGATTACCTGTAAACAGGGGGGAGGGTCTGGTATTTATAGAGGAAGCCAATCGGGTCCAGACCCGTTTGGGGCTGGGCCGGACCCGGTTACCCGAATGGCTGAAGCGGTGGAAAAGCCGGACGGTATAGGGCTGACGTGGCAGATGCCGGAGCGGTTTCCGGGCTGACGTGACAGAGCTCCGGGTGGTTTTCCGGTGATGACGTGGAAGACCAGAAGGATCAGATAGGGCGCGCATCTCTGAGGGGATCCAGTGGTCCAGGATGGGCCACGCTATTTCTGACTCATATCACATATCCAAGCAGCAATAAGAAGATTGATAGAACTGAGTGTCGCCACGATCTTTGTTTTGGCAACTTCTTCATCTATGATTATTTTATGTGACAGAAAAGAGGACGATGCTAACAAATTTTTTTTAAAAAATTCTTTATTTTTTCTTTCAGGGAAATAACAAATTAAATTTTTATCTAGAGTTCAAATAGTAATAGGAATTTTACAATACCAAAAAGAGTTAACAACTTGAACACGTAAAAAAGAAACCAGATTGGAGGAGGCAAACTAGTTACCTTTTTGCAGATTGGGCAGAAATCGCTTCTCTCCATCCACTCAAATATACAGCTCAAGTGGAAGTCACGTGCACACTGCATTGTTATCCTTGGATTTTCTAAAGTGTACTCTGCAATTCAAAATCTGCAATTCAAAATCAACGTAATAGCATTAAATAAAAGGAAAAACACAAATGCATATGCTATAATTTGTCTTGCTTAATTTTTTCAGCAGTGCCAAATAAAATCTGCGGCTATTTGACAAATGCAGCTATTAAATATTAATATAAGTCTAAATCTAACTAGTGTTTTTTTTAAAGGAAAAAAAACCAACTAGTGTCGATACAAGAATGCAAGAAGCATCCCATCAGATTGAATTAGTACCAATAATTAAAAAAAAAACCATTGTGAAAAACAATAAATTAGTAGATATATGGAAACGAGTTATGTCAACTACATTAATTTGATAATACTAGTCAGTATTGGTAGAGATTCAGCTCAACCACTAGGTGAATGAGCAATTTAAAGGTTGATGTTCACACGAATTTTACATTTGAAAAGACATTACCCTCCGTGAATTTTAATTGCAGTCATTGTAATTCAATATTGGCATCTTGAATTCTCAATGCTTGCAAAGACAGAATAGCAAGAATTCAGACCGGCACGCAGTATATCACAAACGGATGAAAAGAGGAAAAAACAAGAAGGAAAGTAAACAACTTGTAAAGTACCATCAAAACATGTTGGGCACACATCTTCTTCTTCTTCTTCTTCAGATGGGCATGCATCAGGACTTTTGTTTCTTCTTCTCAAAAACTGAGATTCCTCAAATAATTTGATCGCAGCCTTTTCACTGAACAATACAAATCCCTCTTATGATATAGGCCTTTGAAGAGCTCACCTTCGGGATAACACAGTGTACTGCAAAGAAGAAGAAAAGAAGAAGAAAAAAAAATTCAGAAGTGCATATATATATTTAGCACAACAAAACTAAATTT
This sequence comes from Hemerocallis citrina, assembly GCA_017893485.1. NCBI lineage: Eukaryota > Viridiplantae > Streptophyta > Magnoliopsida > Asparagales > Asphodelaceae > Hemerocallis > Hemerocallis citrina. The sequence goes on along the minus strand of JACEHZ010000129.1, from coordinate 2,362 downwards.
CTTGTTCCAAAAGATAGAATTTGGTATCCATCTACGCTACATAATGCAAAACAAGAACAAGTGAAAAACCTACATTCAATGTGGGAGAGAGAGCGGATTGGAAATTTGGGATTTAAGAGTAATTCGGAGAGAGAGATTAGATTAAAGATGATCAGATGAATGAAATGGCTGGATCAGTTGATTGGGATTTGTTTGGGGAATTATTAATTAGAGAAATTTATTAGGAGGCTTTTTTGGAAGAGTAATGCTTCAGCCACTACCAATTTCACTACCATTCTCTTCACTACCTTAGGTGGCATACTCCTATTGGAGAGTTCTCCCACCTACTCTATCTTTCTCTACCTATTGGAGTGTGCCACCTAAGGTAGTGAAGAGAAATGTAGTGAAATTGGTAGTGGCTCTAGCATTACTCTTTTTGGAAATCAAAAAGCCATTTTTGGAAACCAAAGAGACTCAAGTAGTAAATGGAGGCCTAAAACTGACAATCAAGGAAGATGAATAGGCATATTTTCAGCAGAACAAAAAAAAAATAGAGGCCTAAAACAGGGGGAAAAAATGGAAGCCTAAAGCAAGGGCTTTAGTGGCTTGGGCCTTGGGCCGGGCCTAGTCAAGGCTAAGAGAACTTAAAAAGAAAAATACAGCAAAATACGTAATTAAGCATGATATACCAAAAAGTGAAAAGGAAAGGTTACATCTATAAGCATTTGTTCATACATAATATGTAAAGACAGAAAAGAACTACTGGTGCAAAATCACCATTACATATATAAATGAGACAAAAGAGAGGATTTGTTGCAGCTTATTTTGGTGTGGGAGCAAACAGATAGTGAGTTTATATTTTGAAGGAAACTACTAAAGATCGAATATTTGATCATTGCCGTAAAAAGTGGTTAGAGCTCCTGAGATTGGATATGAATCGTGGATTGAATACCTTGATCTGAATCTGACGGTTGCTGACGCGGCCGGTGGACCTGCAAAAAGCCTGAAACACCGGGAGTGGCCTCGGCGACAGACCTTTCGACACTCAAGTCAGAACCCGAAAGAGAAAGAGAGTTTGAGAGAAAATTTGCAGATTTATTCATTACCTTCTGACTGAGGAGGGGCGAGGATATTTATAAGCCTGAGAAACAGTTAGTAGATTGATATGAACCCATTAGATTGATTTGAATCCATTATCTCATGTTGATTCTCCCTCTTAAGAGATACTCTCTTGCTTGGGGATCAAAATTTTGACTTACAACTCTCCTAGTGGGCTCAGTCGCTAATGGGCTTGAAAGCGGCACATATCTTGTAGATGAGCCTAAAAAAGACCCAGACGTTAAAGAGGTCCGTTATGGTTAATCTGCTTGTAAAAGCTTTGGGTTTTGTGCTGGAATCGTACGACCCACATTTACTGTGATTTTTACCATTATCATAAGCCCCCACTCCAAGAAGACAATTTTCTTGGCTTTCGGGAAGAAATTCGCCTTGTTTCAAAATTCTGGAGTACAACTTTAGCTTTTAGGGATGATTGGAGATATCTAGAACTGATCAGAAGTTTCTAGAGGTGGCGAATATTTTTCTGGACTTTTCTAAAATTTTCTGGAATTTTCCATGATTTTTTTGGATTTTTAATAATTTCCCCCCAATTAATAATTTCTTTTTCAAATTTTTTAATTAATTATTTCAAATTTTAATTATTTTCAGAAATTTAAATTATTTTTACCAATTTAATAATTATTTTTGAAAATTTTAATTAAAATTTTGAATTTTAAATGATTTTTTGGGGATTTTTTTATTAATTTATTGACCCGACACGACTTTTGGAGCAATCCGGTGCATTGATCACACCTAGCTTGCCCGCTAAGTGAGATCGAGTGGCTGTGATGGAGATTTTTTGATGAGGGGCGACGTGGTGCTATCAGGTGCGTCGATCAGAGCTTAGCTCGCCTGCTGAGCGAGATTGGGTGGCAGGGAAGCGAGCAGAAGGGGGGAGCGACGTGGTTTCATCCGGTGAGTATATCTTTTGCGTGCTCGAGTTCCTGAGAGATCCAAAGGTTTCTATTCTCTATGAGAACCCTTAGCTTGCCCGACCATTTAGCCAAGCTGCTTTTCATCATCTTCTTCTTTGATTTCTTGTTTTTGGGTAATCTAGGCATTGGACGAGTAATGAGCTCAGCAGGCTCATCTTGGTCGAGCTAGATCATCGTCTACCTCATTTTGGGCGTGTTTCATTCTCGCCGAGCTATCTCGTGGGCAATCGAGTTTGGTGAGCTAAGCTTTGGCGAATGACAGGTCTTCGATGAACTTGCTTTTGGTGATGGAGCTCGGTAAGCTTGTTTTGGGTGATGGAGCTCGGCGAGCTTGTTTTGGGCAAGATGTG